>JAQJVK010000114.1:0-528781 GCA_035578135.1 Flexamia atlantica | reverse complement strand
ATTTCGGGACACCCTGTATACTAAACAATTATCCAATCTGATCACCCATATAGGATGGCATGTTTAATTTTTTTAATGTTTCACTATAAATTACTGTAAATTCCGATATAAGCTCCCTCCTTATCATCCAGGCATCAATTACCATCCCAAAAGCTGCCAGTCCCCCCATTAAAAGAACATAAAAATCATTCCAAGTCAACTCACGTTTAAATAAAAATTTCAACCTCACCCCTCCTTAAATTTGACAACTACATAAAAAACAGTATGTATCCTTATTCTCTCCCAAATGACATAAGCTACACAGATGATTTTGATTTCCTACCTACAAGGCTTGTAATTCAAGTAAATTGTCTCGAATTGTCTCTAGCCGCGCTTAAAAAATCCATTGCATCGCTCGCATCGATATGCTGTTGTTGAGATAAGCGCTGCCCCCCCAATGTCAGGTTGAAATGGACTGTATGTAAAAGTCCATGATAAGTGTAAAGCCAAGAATTTTCATTTTGGTATCTCGAAAACGAAATAATATTTTCAAAAACGGATTGCGGCATTAGTAAAAATAAGGTAAGAACTGATGACAAAAGACAACATTCAAATATTAAATAATTATTTATTGCGGCTCTAACTTGGCGGTCCAAAATTGTTACCTGGTCAAAATTTTTTCTGCTACCATTAATAGGAAATGTTTTAATATCTCTCCCCCAACTCAGACCCCAATGACATGTGACTTCCGCCTGCTAATCCTGGGTCCCTTATGATTCTTGAAATTTATCCCGGATAGAAATTTCATACAAAAAAGTTTTTGTAAACCGACCATTTTTTCCTTTTAACTCATTTTGTTGATAAAATTTCACCTGTACTGTTTATAAAGCCCCCCTTGCAATAATCAAGAGAAACTATAGAGCCTTAGTGACTCATATAGAGAATTTTCATTGCGTGACGTACTAATGTTTTCCATCATACAGCCGATGTTTCCCAGTTAATAAACACTAGATTACTCAGTTGTAGTTTCGCTTGCAAACACTGCAATCTGTGGCCTACTTTATGAACTATTAACAAACCGTGTTTTAGGTTCATTTGAAAACAAAGTGAATTGAGTTTGGTATGGTGTCGACAGAAAGCGCCAGTGTTCCAAAACTTCTGTCCTTCACTGTAGTGAAGTGAAGCACTTAAGTGATATTCTGGGGCGTATCGACATATCTATGTAAAAATACCTTTATTAAGACGCCTCGAATGCTAAAATCCGTTGAGCCGTTTCCGAGTTATGACTGTGAAAATAAAATATATAGATTTAGCGAGGTGTTTTGACCTCGCGTTAAAAATATAGGTTAGCTCCTAATTAGTTTCAAAATGAGGGATGGGTGTATGAGGAGTGAGTTTTTAGCCTGTGATTTTAGCGTAATAAATATTGTATGAGTGGTTTAGTTTCTTCGTTTAAATAACTAAATTTATTTCATTTAGTCGCCTTTCATTTAGTTGCCGTTTTCAAATTTAATTTTCACATCCTGTCCAGAACTGCACAGGGTAAAACCTTCGGTCCGTTCAATCTCAACTTTGGACGGAGAGGAAATTTCATCCTTTTAATTTGGTTTAGTGATATTTTTTATAGTATATTGTTTAGGGTCCGATTTCTTACATACATGTGTTTACAAATTACTTTTATAATTTTGATGCCGCACCACAAGCTTGCGTGATGCTTATGAAGCTGATTGATAGCCATTAGAAAGCTACTGGGGAATATTTGTCCCCATTGTAACCCAGATGTAATAAAATTATAAAAATAGTTTATTTGATTGCAAACACCTTTTTGGAAAATATAACACGTGTGGTATTTTTGTACTGTTTTCGTTCAGCTTACTGACCGAAAACCGTTAGATTTATATCGGAAGGTTTAAAAATGCGAGTTTACAATTCTAATTTCTATTGATTTCCCGCGGTGTACCCCCGAAGCCCCCTTATTTTGCTGGGGAACATTCCATAACCCAGGCTCCCCGGCATCTCCTTGACACAGGTCTACCTACGCTACTGGAAAGGATTTTCGTAAATAATATAAGGGAGCAGTATAATTTTTTAAAGGGAAGAGCATCATTACCTTGGGGGCATCATGGCTTGAGGGGTGCGCCATCGCGGTAGGGAGGTGGTGCACCCCATTTTACCGTTTTATAATTAATTACCCTAATACGGTAACGATAAATTAATTTCAATCCCTCACGGCGAGTGAGGACATACATACGGGGCGCCAAACTGCTGCGTTATCTACACCGACCTTCAGATAAAAAGCCCGCCAGTTTTATGCGTGAGTCATGTCTGATCAGCACACGTCTCCTTACTCCAGTGAAGAGCAAAATATCAAAGTTCACTTACAATGAGGGCTGATAAGGGCTCATAAGGGCTGATATAATTTGATTATATCACCCTTTGATTGTCACCCTTATTATTTTTTCAATAATAAGAGCACGTTGTTTATTTTAAATAGAACTTTGTCTGAGAAAAATCTTTTATATAAAATAGTTATGACCCCCCCCCCCCCCCCCCCCCCCCCCGACACTTTCCAATGGTGGATAGACATTGAAATCTTCAACTATGAAATCAATATGAAATGAGAGATTCGGTAATCTTTTCTGAAATTAGTTAAAAATCAGATAGTGTACAAAAATCTATTAAAAGTTTATTAAAGTGTGAGATTTTATTTGCATTATAGAAATAGTAATATATAGTTTTATCCGGGTTCTATCATAATAAACCGAGGAATTCATTTTTATAAAGTTACTCCAAGAAAGTAGGCCAGAACTTCAAAAAGGTAATATCTGACCCAAATTCACACTATTATCATAAGAAATATTACAACTGCTTAGAAATTTGTAGTTAAATCCTAAAAATATAAACAGTATCAAGAAAATTAAGTTTCATATTTTTTAGGTTTTTTTAATGAACTTAATGGTTTTATGACTTGAATTTGTTTAGTTATCAAGCTTTGGAAAGTAAAAGTAACCGCTATGAGCACAATGCAAAAATTTTAAACTCCATAAGTACATTCTTTAATTAGACTATGTATCGCGTTTGAAGATGATACCTCAAGTCGTTTTCAATCATTGAATTGATACTTGAAAAATGCACATAGACAGTCGGAAACCGAGGCGCAGGTTACCCGCATGGTTATGAGAGAATAAAATAATTTTTCTCGTTTCAAGGAACGAATCCACAAAAAGTCTCCAGCTAGTTTTGAAATCCCTTATATGATATCAACCATACAAAGTTTATAAGGAAGTTGCAGTCTATAAAAAATTGAAGCTTGAGACCAATCACAATATTAATTTTATTTCCAATTCATATATAATAATGTTTGCAATCTGTACTTATTTTAAAAATTATCATAGAATAAGATTATAAAACCTTGGAGGCTTTTATTTTTATTAATTTTTACTCAACATACCTTTAAAGAAGCCTTTTTGGTCACAACAGAAATATCAGCTGAGAGCATCGGTGAACGAACAGCTGACGAAATAAATTGAGAAACAGCCTTTAGGAAGTGAAATTTATATATATATCATAATATTTGAATTTTAGAGTCCAAATTATTGAGCAAGTAAATTTGTTTGGGCTTCAACCAAATTTAAATTTATTATTTGAATAGAATATCAGATTTAGCTCATGTCGTTTGTAAATTATATATTGTGTTTTGGGGACCATTTACCATTAATTTAGAAATTAATTTTTCTACGCATATTTGGTATCAAATTAAGGTTATTCCTCTCTAGATGTTCCTTTTCCGGGTTTGAAAAATATCCCAGGAAAAGCCTTCAAACAGGAGGCTTTTGAAATTCCAGAGAAAGTGCTACCATCTGTGTAAAACCTGTGAACTTTTTCCAATTCACATTTGTTTATAGCAAAACAGATGATCAAAATTTGAAATAGTTCCAGAGTTATATCACAGATTGCAGGGCTAGCAAAGGTTCATCCACATTATGATCTTGATTTCTTAAAATATTGAGGTTTTTTCAAGTTAACAGAAAATAAGGAATAGTACAGGGTGTTTTCTTTTAAACGCAACCCATTTTTAAGATTGAAAAATGCACATGTAAATATGAAATGAGTATTGTTTTAGTGTCCTTTACATTTTGTACAACCTATTATTTAAGTTTGATCATATTTAGTTTCCATTATGTGCTCAAACAGTCCGCCATTGGCTTTTGTATGAAGTTATGGCTCTTTCATCCAAATTCCCGAACACGTGTTGCAAGGTACCTCTTTGAATTTCTTGCATTAAATTTGTTATGTTTGTTTTGAGGTGCTGAATATCCTGTGAATTGTTTTCGTAGGCCTTACTTTTTATCCATCCCCGAATAAAATAATAAAGTGGGGTCAAATCCGGGGATCTTGGTGGAAATAATCCTTCAACGATAAAGTCAAGTTTTGGGTTGCGTTTTTAATGTGTGTGTCTTTAAGAACGATAACTCGCGTAAAAATGGTCCGAAATTTATGAAATTTGCCACAGACATGAAAAGTAGTAATTAATTATCCTGCGAAAACAATTCACTAGATATTCAGCACTTCAAAACAAACATAACCAATTTAATGCAAGAAATTCAAAGAGGTACCTTGCAACACGTGTTCGGGATTTTGATGGAGAGAGCATAACTTTTTACAAATGCCAATGGCGGACTTTTTGAGCACATAATGTAAACTAAATGTGATCAAACTTAAATAACAGGCTGTATAAAATGTAAAGATCAATAAAACTATACTCATTACACATTTATATGTGCATAATTCCATCTTAAAAATGGGTTGCGTTAAAAAAAATACCCTGCATTTGCCCTGTTAAAACTAAGACCAACAGTCTGTAATCACCTCAATTTACTGTAATTTTTTTTTCTTAAAAAGGAAACTTAAAAAGCAACATACGTAACTTCCTCTGGAGGTGCTCTGGAGATGGGATTTTCGAACTAACTATATTAACATTGAATACATATTGATTCATGTTTTAACACATTGATGCATGTTTCAACGTTTTGAGTTCTAAAATAGAAAAATTAGTTGAATATTAAACTTAAAAATTCAAGATTTAAAACGCATTATAAATTTAAAACCTGTATTTTGTAAATGTACTTGGGATGCGGAAGACATTGAAGTGTTAATGGTTAGACTGCCCATTTTACTAGATTTTTAATTGTACCAATAACAATATGCCTATCTAATGAAGGTATGTCATAGAAAATGACATTATTTCCGTAGGTAAAAATTTGCCAAACATGTATTAAAGATGGGAAACAAAAACGTGGGTCAATTTGCAAATTTAATCTATTGGCGTTGAATAACCTAATTTGTTTTTACGGCGAATGACTATTTTTTATAAATACTATTTAGATATTAATTCATCAGTAGATCAGTGGTTTGCCCATCTTCTTACCGTTTTTTGTCAAGACCTAACAAAGATAAATGCATAAAACTGACGCGTAGATGTTGTGTAGAATTATCATAAAGCTTCAATACTTTTGAAAAGAAAACTCTAAAACTGAAACATGAAGATGCGCCAAGGAATGAAGATCCATGTAAACTAGCCCCCACTTTATGAAAAATTAATATTGTTGCATTGTAAAAATTTTAACATAGACACATTCAAATCAGATGAAACAAACTAACTTCTCAAATTCTGTAAGGGATTTCTTACCATATTGAAGTTTCATGACAAAAGTATTAAGTTATTTTTAAAATTTTGCCCCGATGAGAAGTTCAATTACTGGTAATTTTATATTGCTTTGACACAAAAAATATCTAGAGATAAATTCACAAAAATGCATACACTTCCTCACTGAAAGATATTTTACTCTGCATTACATAATCAACATGAAACTAAAGCATATTATACCAAATTCTTCTTAAGTCATGAAGTGACGCGGACTGCTAGTTTAATATTTATAAGTGATTCATTCAATCTTAAAAATGGGTTGCGTTAAAAAAAAACACCCTATATAAGTACACAATTTTAATTTTAAAAACAGCGTTAATAGAAAGATAAACTCATACGGGTTTTAATGGAATATGACATTACATCTCAGCTCAATGTGAACTTGGGTTTTTCATGTGCTCGTATTAAGCTGATAAAATTCAAACAGACTCTACCATCGATTGTTCACAACTTATGCATTTAGCAGCAGTTATAGACTCCTTCTAAAAGAAATAACACCTATACAGTTTAGGCTAAGGTTTACTTTTTTGAGTGCTACAACATTGATCGACTGCTTCAACCAAATCCTATTAAATTACATTTCTTTTGTGCCTTTTCAAGTTACGTTTAGAAGGTCCAAATAGTCAGTGAATTAAAACCGTGTACTTACATATTAAACATCCTGTATATTAATTGTACAATGAATATTCAGTTTATTTTGTACCTTAAACATTACTTAATTTTTCAAAGTTATTGTAAAAAGCTATATTACAACCATCTTGCAGAATATAAAGCCAATTTTTATTGAATATTTCTATAGATTACTTAGTGGTATAAAATTCAAGCAGACTATTTTTAATTTTACTTATTGCTGCAAATAATTATGTGGTATAGAAATTAACATCTGTTATAAATTGTATATTAAATTCTGTGAATGACTAAAGTCTAATGTAAATAGGAATGAGGCTGTGCATATCTACAGTCTCAAATACATTTTACCGCTGCAAAAACGGCATATTTCTTACAATTTTTGAAGGGCTGAAAAGCTCTTTTCCACGCTGGGGGAAAGGAGTGAGCTGATGTCAAAGACGTCAACTGTTGTTGTTTTTTTATGATGTAGTAAGACTGCAAACAATGGTCAATGGGCCTTAGTTTGCAGTAGATGGTGGTAGATTGAATCGAAAGTTTTCACAGTTATTACCACGGTGTTATTACCATTTTTGCATAATTGTTGGCCAAAAAACCTATAAATTTTAGCAACTTTTAGTTTATCGCGTGTAATACATCAATTATAAGTTCAGTCCACTACTGTCAGACCAACCGAACCAAAACTACTAAAAAGAACGAACAAATGTACAGAAAACCAGCGTAGTTTAATGGTAAGAACGAGATTAAAGCTTCTTTGAGAAAAAACTTCTAGAAGTAAACATGTTGTGGTTTTTGTAGTTGGTATAATAAATTAAGAGCTGCTAGGTTGCCTGTTGCTCGAAATCGAGTAATATTTAGGTAGGCCCCCTACTGATAAGATCAATTTTAGTAATACATTTATTTGTAGTTATTATTGATCGTGCTTCAGGATCAGGAAGTTGTGCATGGACAACGTGATCAATATCATAAACTTCTTGGATTCGGTCTTCTTCATCCAAAGTTAATAAAATGCGTGCATGTGGTACCCCACAACTATACATTGTGTATGTGTATACCAGCGTAATAGCCAGGTAATAGCGTATAGCGTAACTAAAAATATAGCTTAAGACACGGCCAAAATTTGCTTATCGTCACTTTAGGTCCAAACGATGAAATACTATTCTGTTGGTGTGCCTAGTTTTTTCCTATGATGGGCATAAGCATATAAAAAAAAAACACTAACTGTTAGGCTTTATGTATTTAATGGTGTATTTATTCATTGCAATTTTATGACATTTGCTATCAACCATATGAAAAATCAAGTTTCACGACGACGCCGCGACGACGTCTCGATATGCAATGGAACCTGATAGTATTAACATCAACTCACCAAACCCACCATGAGTTTCAAACAAAGTAATAAATAATTATAATTACTTCGTCATTGTATACGTTTTTATTATTATATCGTCATTATACTTCGTAATAAAAATGATGTTACTATTATCACGTAATAAACATTTGCAATATATCCACGATCATCCTACATTTTGCTCTTCCGTAGATCTTTTATTAAGTGAAGGTCTGTCAGCATTCGGACACGGGAGAACATAAACAGACAGTAAAAATGTCAATTTACTGTAAACAATTGATAGTCGTCCTCTTAGCGCAGGGCTGATGTTGTCAGGCTACACAACACTTCAACTTTACTAGGAGCATCACGGTGTATTTAAGTTTGATTGAACTTATAATTCATGATTAGTTAGTATTATTAACGTTTAATGATTTTGGACGTATGAATTTGAGATGTAACTGACTTACTACTTACCTAGTTCAAGCCCTTAACTAAAAGCTTTACAAAGCTTTTAAAAAGCTATTTTTAAAAAACCTTTCAAGCCTTTTTCTGCTCAGTAATCGTTAATAACAATCTAAGAGGTTTAAAATTATACATAAGAACAACAACAACATAAGAAAATTCTTTTGACAAATTAATGATATTTTCCCTACTTTAAGCCGCAAATTTCTCAAAACGTATGGCTTAATTTATAATATTCAGTTTTTACTTATTTTAGAAATGTTACCCAATACTAAATTGCAAGAGGGGAGAGAAGATCAAAACTATCACTCAGTTTTAGTTAAATACAATCTAATTGCGGTTTTCTTGGATTACAAGCGTCTCTAATAAAACTGAGTTCAAAATGAGGTACACTTTTTCAAAACTGACAATTTAAAAAATGACAATCCAATTAATTACAAAGAAATAACTTTGTCTTTGGGGTTAGAACATATAAGGAATAAATAAGTTCTAACGTTACTTGCAGTAGTCTGAACGTAATTTTCCTTTATTCAAACAGGCATTTAATTGAAAATTTAACAAAAAACAAAAACGTTCATAGGGATGCTTGATCAATCGTGATATCTTTAATATTCTTGAAGAAAATCTAACGGGAAAAAAGATAAGAGAAAGTAAATGATTCTTGGAGAAATTACATGACGATTTTTGGGCGGGGCGAATTGAGTATTTAAAATTCTTTGGCATCACCCACGTTAATTTAATGATGTGCTCGTCAAGTTGTTAATAATTGTCACACACGAACACAGATACCAGAAATATTTTTGGGTGATCCGGTATCTGTGCCCGTTTGTGACAATTATTAACAACTTGATGAGGATCAGTATAACATTATTTCCGTTGGGTGTTGCCCAAGAATTTCAAATAATCAAGTAAACGAAGAAAAAAGTCTATGGGCATGTAATTTTCAATGCATTTATAGCAGTTTCATTTAAGCGAGAACTCGCATCTTTGAAGAAAACGTAACTTTGGCATCACTCCGTTTTTTACTCAAAATCTTTGATTGAAGAATGTTCGTAAAACAGTAGATTAATACCATTTTAAAAATTATTCAAATGTCTTTACTTTATTTTAGACAATCTACAGTTCTGTGTAACACCGAAAAGGTGAAGTAAAAGATATTGATCTAAAATTACAAATCAAACTTTCACTATCTACAAACCTAGGGTTATTTTTAGCTAAAGTTGCATGAGGATTTTCAGAGCAGGCTCAAGAGTTTTTGGTGCCCCAGGCGAGAGCATGCCCGGCGCCCCACTCTAAACAAAAACGAGATCAAACAAAAGTATTGTCATAGCTGTTAATTTTCACCCGTATGTTTTTACTTCATTTCATTTATAATAATGAGTGAAGATCGACTGCACATGGAGAATTCAGAGGACATTATACCATTTGACAATTTATACTCATAGATTTAAAAAAGAGTTGATTCTTTGGAAAAAAGTCGAAATAAGTATTTTATGTACCTAGTTGAGACACTTAAAGGCGCTGTTTAATAATGTCTGATTTTGAGAAAATAATAAAAATAATGTACTCAATTCAACAATTTAACACTCAGGCAAAAATTATTATGAACAAAGTTGAACAAACTAATTCGTTTCGTTGACAAGAAGTGCCTTCCTAACATGGAGATATCCCCCCATGTTGATCCGTATTCTGTTGTTATTGTGGTGTAAAAAGCCGGCTCCACTCATGTATATTTAATGTTTGTCTAAAAGGATTAACCCAAAGTACATAACAACGACGGCTCCAAGAGAAGGTATGACGTGTGCTAATGTTTGGTATAAGTAGTCGATAAAAGACGGGTTGGGGGTTTCCACCATTGGTGATAAGTTTTGAAGTGCTTTTAAGAGCAACTACACGACCAGAGCATGTAAAGCTATTCCTGAATTTCATAATATAAACCTAGAATTTAAGTCTAAAATTGACGTTCATGTTCTTTATTTTATTTTTGCGCCCTGCTATTTTTACAAACGCGACCATCCAGCACTCCCTTTGGCGCCCCTTAGGCCCTAGCGCCCTAGGCGGTCGCCTAGTTCGCCTATATGGTAGAGCCGGCCCTGAGGATTTTGCTAAAGACAATAAAATCACCAAAAAATACTTTCTACTGCTCTTATGGTCAATTAATCAGGGATTTATACAAGGAAACAAATGTGTAAAAAACCTCTTGTGGTCTGTTATAGGCCTTTGTCTTTGTACTCTTGTGCCATAGTGTCACGAGTCTCTAGTACTTCGTAGTTTAACATATAAAAATTGTTAACACTAGTTTCATTTCACCCTGTGTGACAGTAACTAGTTATTACTTAGTAAAACATTTTAATTTGCAATTAAATTGTCATTCATAGTGTCCAAAATTGTCCGACATTTTTATAGCGTAGCTATATGACTCTACAGAAATTCCACTCGCCATTATTTCTCGACTTTGCTCAATCGTAAAGCTTCATAAGGCCCCTTCCTACCATACTAGGTGGTTGAGTGACATCACAGAACAGTCGCCCCTATGTGTTTAAAAACAAGTAAATAATCTAGCAACACCGCTTCGCTCAGCCACCAATGTGAAAGGGGCTTAAGATAAACAGTAACAAAGTGCTCCTCGAAAGTCAAACCATCGCAATTTTTCTGGTTGTAGACCGACTCATAAATTGCATTCAAATTGTGGGTAATAAGACACGAAAACTAATCTAAAGGTAGGGGCTCCTCCATGGATCAATGCACTATAAACAAACAACCTGTTGTCGAAATAGTATAAACAAAGTGATAGCAGCCTGTTGTCCGTTTCTCAATCACTGCAATGTTTTCCGTTTCCTCAAGAATACATTAAAGGGTGATATTTAAAATAAACTTTTCTATTACGTAATAGAAATTATATAACATAATTAACATTTTGACAACTTGTCTTACGAAGCCTCAAACTACAAAAGGGGAACTATATTAGGACTATCTTTGTTTACAACCCACCAAAATATTCTTTTCTCATCAAACCATCTGTTATATTCATGCTCATCTCGGTCTCCCGTGCCAAGAAATGTAACTAAAGAAAGACAACAGTCCCTCAAGTTTTAAAAAGTAATATGAAATAAAAATGTGTCAAAGTGTTTGTTTTTTACAGTATGCTTAGTTTGCAGTAGAACATTAATTCTTTCCTCATACAGCGTCATTGTAAAATTGAGGTTTATTTGTAGGGCGCAAATGAAGCTTGGTTTACCTCAACCCACAGGAAAATCTTATGAGGGTAAAATATTGTTTTGTCTTTTTACGGCTACGGAAAGGAAGCTTTCCCTATAATATCCCTTTGGTCGTAGGTAATCCTTTAGTGGAGTATCATCCTTTAGTTTTTTGCTTCCTTTAAAAAAAAACATATGAAAAAAGGAAAAGGAAGATGGAATAGGTTCGGCCAAGCTTAGACTAGTTGAGAAAATATTTTTTTCAATCAATGAAGCTATGGAGCTCTTTAAGGGTTTCGTCCCCTTCATCTCGGTCGTCAGTACAACCCCGCTAACTCTGCCATCAAGTCCAGCCTTCCCTAGTGGGGAACCAAACTTGTTCACTGAAAGACAACCACAACACTGCCTCAAATCGTGACAACCTCCCTTGTTGTACATGGCATTGATACTGAGCAAGAAATATCCAGCTAGGTTATAATCAGGTAATGAGCCAGTCAGGATTGAAGCTACTGCTGTGAACAATCAATTCTCTTTAACATTCACAGAATTCAGGGTGAGCTAAGAAGCCTTCAGTGATTTCTGACTAGTGATCTCTTCAGACTGGGTCTGCCCTCCTCGATGTAACATCAGCGATCAAATAGTAATAATATATTTGAATTAATACAACTCGCGCGAAAAGGAGGGAAATTTATATACTTATGATTCGCCAGTGACAGGCCAACCCCTCGAAGGTTGACGAAAACCCACGGGAAGTTCTGGAACATCAAATAATTCCAAAGTCTGTTACTATCTAGCGGACAATCAATAAACTTTTAGGGCAAGATATAAACAACAACAAAGCAAATGACTCATTCAATAGGAAACGACGTCGTGACAAAAAACTGAAATGCTCCAGCCAATGATATACTTAGCGGGATCTTGAGAATAATACTCGCTGGTTTGTTTTCTGATTGACATTCCTGGCGCTGGCAAACGATAAGTGAAATTTCCCTCCCTCTCGCGCTTCATCATTTTATTAATTCTATGGTGTTCTTCTATGATATTCTAATATAATATTCTTTGGTCGCTGTATGAAATGTAACTGGGTATCTTAGAAAAATTATTAAACGGTATTTTAGCAAAGGGGACACCAAAGGCCAAAAATTAAAAAAAACTTGCGATTAAAATTAACCCTTGCATTCAATGGCGTTGCATTAATATTTTTCCAGGATGTCTTGATTATTTGTAGCCTAAAATCGCAAAAATTAACCGTAATTCTGTGTTGACGTGAAGTACATGTGACGTGACTATAAATTGAAATTTTTTTTCAAACGCACGTTTTATGCTGGCATTACGTGAGCGTCATGCCACTGTGACTGTTCCATCAAAGAAGGTCATAGTTTTGTAAAGGGGGAACATTTTAATTTAGAGTACAAAGAGGGATATAATCAATATGAGTGTAAATGAAATCGCCTAGCTTAGTACTCCGGTTAGTTTACAGTTATCCAACAACCTAATCGAACGAGCCAAGAATGAATCATTTTACTTCAGCGGTTCTAATATACATAATATTTTATTTGTTTAATCGTTAAAAATACAAAATAATAATCCAGTAAACATGTCTCAGCCTCGAACTAAGTAATTTTAAGTTAAATACTTCTAGCCTGTTTTGAGAACTAATAAATGTGTCAGTGTTTCAAGGTTATTAGAATTATATCATACGGGAATGTTAAAAGAACGAAAATTCGATTCAATCAGAGTGCCAGTCTAACTAGTCTAATTATTTTTTATGAAAGTAAACATGTAAAATTTAAATCTTAGATTTTTTATCTTGCAAAACATTTATCAAGAAATTTATCAAATTAGGCCTCACAAATAATTTTTTGAATTAATGATCATGGCAATCACTACATTTGACTATTAGTAAAGTAAATCAAATGTTTAAAAATAGCTTGCCAAGTCAACATTGGCTTGATTTAATTGAAAGGTGGAACAAAATATCCTCAAAGTCAGTTGCTGGCAGTTGGATCAGACATCTTGTCTCCGGTGATAGCGCGCGCTCCTTATCAAGTTTACGTAGGAGCCAAACAATAACTCTCTCTTATCTAGCGGGGCCCCTGCAGTAGTTTGAATCTACAGGGTGTTCAAAAAATGTGGGGCAATAATTTACGTAGTGATTCCTTAGGTCAAAATAAGCAAAAAAGTTGTACATAGGTCCTAAAGTGCTTTGTTTTCCGTCTGTGAGTCTGTTTGTGATTTTTACATATTTAATAATATCTCACGAAACTCCTAACGTATAAACTTCAAACTTGGTATTTGCATGACCACTATTAAGACCTATTTTTGTAAGAAGTATCAAATTTCTACTTTGTACCATTTCAAAATGGCGACCGTTGTTTGTTTTCAAAGGTAAATATCTTAAAAACTGCAAATTTTAGAAAAATTTTTAAAAGACAAAAAGCTGCAAAATCTAATCCAATTAACACTGATATTAAGATTATGGTAATTAGACCGCTAATAATGGAGAAATCTCAACTTTTCTGAATAAAAACATGGTTCTAAGGAACATACTGTCTGAAATTTGTGTTTTTTTCGGAAAATTTAAAATTTCTCCATTTCCAGTTGTTCGATCATTATAATCTAATTATCAGGGTTAATTGGATTAAATTTTGCAACTTTTTGTCTCCTATATAATTTTTCTAAAATTTACAGTTTTTAAGATATTTACCTTTGAAAACAAAAAACAGTCGCCATTTTGAAATGGGATAAAGTAGAAATTTAATACTTCTTACAAAAATTGGTCTTAATAGTGGTAATGCATATATAGTTTGAAGTTCATACGTTAAGAGGTTCGGGAGTTATGATTAAAGATGTAAAAATCACAAACGGACTCACAGACGGAAAACGAAGCACTTTAGGAGCTATGTCTATATAAACTTTTTTGCTTAGGCCTATATTGACCCAGGGAATCACTACGTAAATTATTGCCACACATTTTTTGAACACCCTGTATAATTATTTCTGAAATACAAAATCAATAGCTCGGGAAAACTTAAAAACTCCAAATGTTTTATTAATTTCCTACTACTATACAGGAAATTTCGGATTGCATTCTCTCATTCGAAATAACCTTTTATGCTTACTAATAGTACAACGATCCTGAATGTTATTATTTAACGAAGCAGCATGTAAAATTCATCTATAGGCGGGTGGTCGTCTATACAAGGCGGGAGTAAAACCACTGACACGTGATCTATAAACAAGTGATACATCGACCACATAGTACAAATAGACAGAGCATCCCTATCTTAAGTATTGCAGCAAATGAAGCAGGGGCCGCCATATTGTTTCGGTATAGAAACACAAAACGACACCTAAAACCACGTAATCTGACAGTGCTCATGTTTCAAGTAACTCATAGTTTATACCTTTTAGCATTTAAGCTTAAGGTTGAAATTTTGCTTGTGAAGAGTCCTTTAGTTTTGAACAGTAATAGTATCAATCATATTTCAAAAAAATGTATTTTCTATTTTTAAAAAATTATAAAAATTCACAAGTTTTTATTAAACTTTAAAAAATGGCATGAAAAAAGTAGTCGGCTGCTACTTTATTTATTTTTTGGACAGGTAAAATAAAAAACGGTGGAAATTGTTGTTAATGAGTTGATTTTTTAAATCATTTTTTTTTAATAGCTGCCGAATTTTGGTCTACAACTTTGTTATTGTGAAAGAGTTTATCCGTGCGGCGCCTGCATAAAAACAAAATCAATTCCAAACTGATGTTTTCAAAAATATAGTCGACTAAAAAAATACAAATGTGGTATCAAATTAAATGTCTGAATCTCCCAATTACTATGTTACCAATTATAAATGGTTTAGAAGCAGTTTACAAATCACAGGAACGTAACAGGTGCATTCCGTGGCGGCAGCTTCTCTTAAAAAACGTCAGAACAAGCTTCTAGGTTATCGATTTTTACGATGTGTATAAACTGCCTCTAAACATTTATAATTGGTACCATAGTAATTGTGAGATTCAGACCTTTAATTTGATACCCTATTTTAATCTTTTGCTTAATTTGGTCCGCCATCTTGTCACCGACTACGGACAGTCTCAGACTTCATCGCGCGCAGGCCTATGCTCAGTCTATTTGTACTATGTGGTCGATGAAGTGATAGCAGCTCGTTATCACTTTCCCGCTTTGAGTCCCCTGCATTCGTCAAAAAACGAATTCCTGATTGTTGTAGATTCAATTAATTTTTACAATTATGATTGCAACATGTCAAGAGAGAGAGAGAGAAGGGGAGAGAGGGAGGGGGAGAGGGAGAGAGAGAGAGAGAGAGAGATGAGTGTGAGGAGGGGAGTGTGTTTAAATGAAAATAGCAACAAGACGCTTTCCCGCGCTCTACGGGTTGAGGTCCTGGTAAACTCAGGTCCCCAAAATGTCGTATACACGGTTTCAGTATATAGGTCCTTGAAATATGACGAATATGTACGTTAGTGTAAGTTTCAGAGTCTCAGTTGTTGAAGTCCTCGAAAGGTGGTATACACCTGTATATATATATATATATATATATATATATATATAGCACTGATAAACTCAGACACCGTTGGACCGATGGCGACGAATCTTGGTAGATACATGTAGAATTTCATGGAGTAGGTTTATACACCTTCAATTTCGTGATAACTTTCAGGGCTTAGCCCTGGGACCGTCTAAAGGTGCCCATGTCAGGGATTTTGAAAGAATTTGAGTTAGATTTGTTTACTAGCAAAACATGTGAAAGTAAAATTTAAAACAGGTGATGTAAATTAATGGTATTTCTTTCTGCTATTTAATTGTATTTGTTTACATGAAGATTTGTTACTTGGTGCTAGATGGTTAATGAATTAAGACTTTTGAATATATTTTAAGTGCAATACACTATATAAAATGCTGGTATGTTGTATAAAATAAAATAAATAATTGATTTTACTGAAGGACTTCTGTGATCACTGATCACTTATACTTGAGGGACTTCTTTTTTATGACAACAAACTGCTGATTAAAGAGGAAGAGTGTGCTACTGTAAAGTATTAATTTTATCTACAGCACTTTAAAAAAATTGCCGGGACGGCTCATTCAATCTTTTTGTTCAATATAGAGTCTAAAAACGTAAGACAGCACTTTTTAATAATTGCTGGAGTGGAATTGTAATTTTTTGTTCAAGGTAGACCCTTAAGAAAACCTTAAGAAAATAATCTTTTACAGTGAATAAAATTTCAAGTCATGTTCTATGGTCCTCTAACACGTATGCCTTCATGAAGGAAAGAAATAGGATTTCTAATACGCAGGTATGCTGCGACGGGGGTGCAATAAATTTCAAATTAAGGGTAACTATGCTCAATGCCCCACTGTGTGGCCTTGCTATGCTACATTTGCAAGCAGATTCAAAGCCGTCGAAAAAACCAAGGGTGCCATTCCTTATATCGTGCCCCATGATCATCATCAGGGCAAGCTCAGGTACCGTGCGTTAAGCAGATACGACCATAAATTCTTCTCGGCGTTTGTCTTGGGTGAGCCAGTCTCTGTAAATTCGCTTCTTGAGTGTGTGAGCGCAATCCTCTTCACCTGATAGCAAGATCGACTGGACAACCGATACAAGCAAACAGCACTTGCAAGAGGAAGGACGGCCAATATTGGGCATGAGCCTACCCAGGGCAGCAACACCATTGGGGCTTTGTCGGTGGGGCGCTGGATATGGTCACATTTTTTATATAGACAGGCACTTTAGGCAGGAATAGAATACCCCCGTCGTAGCATATGCGTACTAAGAGCAAATTTCTAAAAACTTTTTTTGTTTTATGCAAGTACATTATTTGATATGTTTAAGGAATTAGATTTTACAACAAAAAAAATAAATGGGAAAGCAAAACGATATAATTGATGGGAGATAGTGTATGTTTAAGTTTTATCGTGAGCGAAGCCACGGGTTCTTCTAGTTTATTATATAATTTGATTCCTTTGTATTGAATACTTCCCTTGAAGAGAGAGGTTCTATGAGCGGGTATTTCAAGGTTTTGATTTGAACGTAATAATGGATTAATTACTGGATATTTTGTACATGGAAATTCGCTGAGTACGCAGGTTTGCTGCGACGGGGGTATTTTGATATTCTAAGAATCCATGAACATTCCTTCTGTAAGGATTCCCACTCTAGCTCTTTATGCTAGAAGTACAATCCCATTTGTTTTATTAACATAGGCACAAATTGTCCTCCCATCATCAGAAAGAAAGAAGTCTCCACTGCTAATTGAGGTAAACTTCGTTTTAATAAATGAATTGTTTCTATACCTAGAATTTAAATTTTCTCCAAATTTAACATAATTATTACACGTTTTTAGCTAGCAAATTTATTTTTGGAAATTAAACATTCATAATATTCTATTGGAACTTTTCATACTTACCTTCTTTACTAACCTTTTAGGCTACTTTCGTTAATTTTTTAAGCGTGTTTGACATTTTTAATCAAACTACTTTTTTTACACAATGGAAACCTTAAAGGAAACCCACACTGAAAAAACTAGAGGAAGGTCTTTCTAACATTCAGTACTTTCCAGATAATGAACAACAAGAGGAATTTAAAATTCAAACGGAGATGAAATTCTAAAAAACGTGAACAATAAATAAAAAACCCACTTGAACAGTGTCCGCAGGTTGGTCTCTCCGAGAGGCACCTTCTTCACCGCGGTGACGTGGTAGGCGTGCCCTCGGCTGAGGCCCAGTGGGGTCCGAGTGCCGATGTCGGTGTACACCGGGGCCTGCAACAACGAACGTCATGTTGTAGGCATACACTACTTAATGGTTTATTTTCATTGTAGACTGTCTGAGACCCTTTAACTCATTTCCAATTTGTTTTAGCGAATTTCCTTAAAGGAATAAGCTATTACCGAAGGTCTCATGGTAAGACCTAAACCCGAGACCATGCTAACTTTTCATTTTGGGGCCCCCAGAAGCAAAAAATACTATTCATTCATTTTCATAAATATATACATATCTATATATATATATATATATATAATATATATATATATATATATATATATATATATATATATATATATATGTCTTTAAGCACGATAACTTGCATAAAAATGGTCTGATGTTAATGAAATTTGGCATGGACGTGTAAAGTAATAATTATTCGGACGGGTTCGTAAACCAGCCCGATTGGACTACCGGTAGGGGGGGTAAAGAGGGGTAAACCCCCAAAAATGGGTTTTTTGAGTTTCTTACATATAAAAATAAAAATTATCAAATTTTTGTTAGAACTATTGAATTCAGCTTAAAAAAAACAAACAATTTAGTATCTTGAATCACTGCTCTTTGTCCATTGGTTGCCGAGATATTGAAGGTGGTAAACACAAAACGTCGTCCCAATGTTAACCTTATGGGAAATAAGTAAAATTCTATATCTCGCTTATTTCTCAACATATCATGATAAAACTTGGTATATGGCTTCTTCTAGTTCAGATCTACTAAATATTGAATTAAAACCACCCAGTTTTAATGTACCTGTAGCAGCAAACCTGCATACTCATTCCCCATGTTATTCTTATGGTGCTTGAAAAAACATGTCAAATCTCGCTATGTTGGATTGAAATATGTATTTGAAATTCGCTGAGTATGCAGGTCTGCTGCAACGGGGGTATTTTAGTTTGTTCAATACCTGATTGTTTACTAGGTTTCACTCTTTTCAACTGAGGAACTTTTCAGCAGTAAACTCAGCTCAACTCTGTATCTGCTGACGCATATCACATACCACTGACACATATCTAGTGATGATACTACAAAAGCAGCGTATTTTGCTCTGTTTGAGGCACATGTTCAATATGGGATAGCGGTGTGGGGAAATTCACTAGAAAAACACAAAGAGGATCCTAGTTCTTCCAAAAGATGCAGTTCAAATTCTAGCTTGCCTTGGACCTAGAAAATCATGTCACACTGCCTTTAAGCGACTAAAGGTGTTAACTGTAATAAGCCTTTTCATCCTAGAAACTGCCTTGCATATTAAAAGGCAAAACCTAAAGAGAGGAACTGACATACATAATTACAACACTAGAAGAGCCAACAACATAATACTTCCGATCCATCATCACTCTATGAAAAACAACTGTCATATCTGGGAGCGAAATTCCTCAACATCCTACCAGAAGAGGTGAAAACGTCCAATGTAAGAAAAAACCTTATCACATGGCTACGTCAGCGCCCCTTCTACACAGTTGATGAGTTTGAAAACTGGAGGCATAACTTTTAAAAACGCAGACCTTTATATTTTATGTATTTGTTTTAGTAACGTATTTGCTTTTCTCAATGAATAATGTAAATAAAGAATTATTCTCTATTGTCTATTTTCTATTAAAACAACCAACAAAGCGAATGAAACAAGTATTTGAGTAAATACTTATGTTTCTATACCTTCTAGGAACGTACTGTGAATGTAACTAGTCTTTACTTGCAAATCAATATTCCCTCTTAAGTAGGTTTACAAGGGTATTTTGTGATATTTACATTACAGCATGTAAACTCAAAAAATAGTTTAAATTACCTGTATTTACAGGTAATTTAAACAATTTTCTTGTATATATAATTAATCCAGAGGCTACAATCATCATATAAACTCAAGTAAACGCTTTCATCACATTTAAATCAAATAATTCACCCTTCACACTGTTTTATAGGTTCTAATATATTTACTTGATTGGTGAGTATGATTAAAAGTTTAGATCATTCACAGCAGTTCTTATAAACATTTGAGTAAAAACAAGTAAATACTATTACTTGTTTATATTCAGGCCACTGAATATATTTTCTTCGTTCTTGAAAATAATGAGAATTTTTGTTGTTTGTGAAATAGATTGCAATTAAAAATTATTGTAATAAATCCAAAAGCAAACCCATGTAATTTTAAAAATAAAAACTAAATGAATCACAGTAAAATATTTTAATAATTAATTTACAGTCTAATTGAATTCATAATATTCCTTGTGTGAATCAAATTCAGTGTAGAATGTTAGCAGTCCCTGATAATGACATGCAAGTATTAAAATGCCAGTACGGTATCAAGAGGTAATTGGTTAGGTTATCACACCAAGGTAAACAAGCCGAGACAAGAGATAGTGTGACACGGCTTGAATCAATGTTATCTCTCCGTACACTTCAGCACAGTTTGACAAGTGCGTGGGAACAATAGCATCAGTTTTCAACAGAACATACCGTTTCACATTCTTTAATTCGTCATTTGTCATCTACACGGACTGAATTTAAACATTTTTATCTGACAATTTAATTAATTAAGGGAATTGTAATTCTTGCCAATATGCTTACAGTGCTAAGTTTAAAAGTTTTATATTTAAAATGATAAATAAATGAGGAAACTACAACAGATTTGCATTGATTCGCTTATTTGCAAGTGTTTAAAACCGAAGTAACATGAAATGGAAGAAGAATGTGAGACTACAACCAAAAAGTTTCTCTGTTTTAACTTAGCAAGAAAAAGGAGATGGGTAAATATAATTTTTCATTTTTAATAGCTATATATATATATAAACTGTAATTAAATTATTATTATATAGTATTATTATGTAACAAAAAATCCATAATTATTGTACCGTACTTGCGAAACAAATCGCAAGCCAGAAAATTAATACAACATCACCATTGCAGAATTTATTTGAATGTAACTTGTTTCAAGACCACCAAAACAACCAAGTACAGCAAAAGAATTAATGAAAACTTTAATGTAGGCCTAACATTATGAATTTTAAACCACCAAAATAAAGTTGTAACTATTTTACAAATAAATGACAGTAATTAATAGTTTATTAGGAATGAACGAAATAAAACCTCAAAGAATTTCAAATCTTTGCTAAAATTATTAACAAGTAACTAACTATACACTAAAACATAAAAAAAGTCTTAACACAACAATAAACATTGTCAAAAAAAAGAAATTGTTACATTTAAAAGAACGTAAACACCATGTGTTTATATTTTAGTGAATTTCCTTAGAAATAAGCTATTACTGTCATTTTAGCAGAATGGACAAAAAATATCCGTTCAGGGTAGCCTCAGCAATCATATTAATATTCATATTAATTGATAGCTTTTTTATGTGTACTTTATGGATATGAAGTGAGTTTTTTGTGAAAACGCATTTTTACGTGCACAAATCACGATTTGTTTTAACATTTAACATGGTGTTATATGGGAAATAGAATTTTCATTTTTTGAGTTTTGTAGGCACGATAACTCTCGTAAATATCGTCCGATCATGACCAAATTTGGTACAGACATATAAAACTACATTATCTCGGACTCGTAAACCAGCAAGATCGACATATCCTTGGTGGGGTAAAGACTGCATTTTACCCCCCAAAAATGAGTTTTTTTAGTTTTTCAAATTGAAAAATTAAATTTATCCAATTATTGTTTTCACCATTGGTTTCTGCTGAAAAAAACAAACAATTTGGTATTTTAAATCATTTCCCTCCGTTTATTGATCTCCAAGATATGAACAAATTTTTCCTCTGGAAGGCTACTTTTTGCCCCCCAAAAATAGGTTTTTTTGAGATTTTCAAATTGAAAAATTAAAGTTATAAAATTATTGTTTTCACCTTTGGATTCAGCTCTAAGAACCAAACAATTTGGTAGCTTGAATCATTGCTCTAGGTCCATTGGTCTCGAAGATATTTCCACTTCGCATTTTTTTGTGAGTATTTTAGTGTCAGGGCAGCAGAATGTTTTCTTTGCCAATTTCTTATTCACTCTTCACTGAGGTATTAAACGAATCCCAAGGAGTATGTTTTGAGTTTGTCTAAATATTCAATCAGATTTTGGCTTTTTTTAACTTTTTAAGTGAATGTAATTTTAAAAAATAAACAATCTTGCCTACTTATTTTAAAGAAATCTTTTTTTCTATAAAATTTATTTACTAATATTTGTTGACTGAGACTTTGTAAAATAAGCATTTAAATATTTTTATAAATATATCACTTGTTTACATTTCTGCTTTTTGTAATAATGGATTAATTACTGGATATTTTGTATTTGGAAATTCACTGAGTACACAGGTTTGCTGCGACGTCGGTATTCTTTCAAAAGTATTATTTTGATAGTTGTCTGCTTCTTTTACATACAATTGTTATACTTTTCTCGTTTTTATATCCTCTCCGAAGTTTAAAAAATTTAAACCATTTAAAAAATGGTCCAAAAGCTTACTTTGAGGGCTTATTCTGAAGAGTTTCTGGATCCTCGCACTAACATGAGACTCTCAAAAGGCACATCTACCAAACCGCTTCAAAACAACACACAAATCAACAGTATTGACCACAATAATTGACATAATAGTTCTTTGACCAAAATCTTCTGCAAAAAAATCACCTTATACTTTTCATATTAGATAGCATTACTAGCGCAGCTTCGCTTACAATGACATTCACACTTCCAGTGATGACACATGCCTTTACTGAAATCTGTTTACTCTAGTTAGCTGTTTTCTTGAAATTTTTACTCTTACATTAAATCTCATGGAATAATACAAAATTTTAAGGGCATCTAGGGCACTTCCCTTTTGTCTAGCCTTCATAAATTTTATTTCCTGCAAAACTTCACGTCAAGCTCTTTCCAATGTCATCTAAATTATTAAAATTGGTTCAGAAATGTAGGAGGAGTCTTGATCACAAAAATTCTTGGCATGTTAAATAAGAAAAGTATTCTCCAGCGGGATCCTAACTGGCTTTTGCTAGATTAGGTACCAATACTGGGCACAGTAACACAAGTTGTCACGATTGGAGGCAGGCTTGTAGCTGTCTTTCAGTGAACAACTTCAGTCTCCCATCAGGGAAGGCTGGGCTTGACTGCAGAGTGGACGGGGATGTACTGGTGACTAAGATGAGAGCCAATTTAGGGCCACCTGATCCCTTGAGGCCATGTTCCACAGCATCCATAGGATACCTTTGCCCACTCTGTTTAAGCTTGGCCGAACTTAATCCATCTACCTGTTCCGTTTTCCTTTTGCTTCCTTTGTATTAATCTACTAAAGGCTGTGAGCCTAAGGGACGAAAGGGAACCTTCCTTTCCTTTCCGGTAGCCGTACAAAAAGACAAAAATAATGGCTGAAGTACCTTCACAGGATTTCCCTGCGGGGTGGCGAAACCCAGACTACCAAATCCCCCCAACGAAATAGATAGATAGATTTTGAGGTAAACTATGAAACTCTACAGATAATTTATCAAACTTCATCTCCTTCAGCTGTGGACATACACCCTGCTACCCAGCGGACTGCAGTTCCTCCTGCACCTCCTGATGACGTTGGTAGACCTGACTGTCGCCGCCCGTCTGGCGTTGTCTGCCCACTTCCTTGCCGTCGGGTTGGTCAGCTTGGCTCTCGTCTACGTCCCTGTGCTGCTCACGTTGGTTCTGACACCGCCCAAACCTCCCCGCGGCACAAGGCTAAGCGACTTTCTGATCTGGGTTGTCGCCTTGATCGCTAACACCATCGTGTCTCCGTTCCTGATTTCCGTGAGGTACTTCCTATTTTTGAGAGATATAATCGTAGTTTATCTGTTTTCAGATGAAAAATCAGAGTGTGGTCAGGTTTGAGTTCGAGAAAAATCTGGGACTGGGAAACTTTAAGCTGATAAAAGAGAGCTTAAAATGTTTTGTGAGGGATGTACGCCTGAAAATACAACTGGCCCCTAACAGATTATGTGGTTCAAGGGTTACAATCTGGAGGGAGTTCCTAACCGATGTGTGGGTTAAGGGTTACAATCTGGAGGGAGTTCCTATCAGATTATGTGGGTTAAGGGTTACAATCTGGAGGGAGTTCCTAACCAATTATGTGGGTTAAGGGTTACAATCTGGAGGGAGTTCCTAACCGATTATTTGGGCTAGGGGTTACAATCTGGAGGGAGTTCCTAACCGATTATTTGGGCTATGGGTTACAATCTGGAGGGAGTTTGTAACAGATTATGTGGGTTAAGGGTTACAATTTTGTGGGAATTCCTAACAGATTATGTGGGTCAAGGGTTACAATCTGGAGGGAGTTCCTAACCGATTATTTGGGCTAGGGGTTATAATCTGGAGGGAGTTTGTAACAGATTATGTGGGTTAAGGGTTACAATCTTGTGGGAATTCCTAACAGATTATGTGGGTCAAGGGTTACAATCTGGAGGGAGTTCCTAACCGATTATTTGGGCTAGGGGTTACAATCTGGAGGGAGTTTGTAACAGATTATGTGGGTTAAGGGTTACAATCTTGTGGGAATTCCTAATACATTATGTGGGTCAAGGGTTACAATCTGGAGGGAGTTCCTAACCGATTATGTGGGTTAAGGGTTACAATCTGGAGGGAGTTCCTAACAGATTATGTGGATTAAGGGAACAGTTCATCAATTATTATTTGTATTCTGCCACAAGCCAAACTTGGTCGAGATAAAATAAAATTTGTTTTTTAGGATTTTGCAGTTTGATTTCAAAAGTACTTATGATTTAATAAATTGCCTATATATCAAATCTTTTATACTTGATGAGTAGATTCCTTGAGCAAATGGATAGATTTAATAAATTGCCTATACATCAAATCTTTTATACTTGATGAGTAGATTCCTTGAGCAAATGGATTATGTACGAAAACGAATGATGGATTAAATGCTACTTTTATATAGTACATAAAAAATAAATATTATAAACCAAAACATAAAACTGAATGAAATCATTAAACATCTGTAACGACGAATCCATCAGTGAAAGTAACTACCATCTGCTTGGAACACTGAAAATGTAAACAAAACGTCATACCCTTTAATTATTATGGGGAAACTTGATTGAAATAAAATAAAACTCGGTTTTTAGACGCTTACTATTTAATTTCAAAAAGACGTATGCTAGTTTTAAGTCCTCTAAAACCTTCTCATATGTGCATACTACACAGGAAAAAAGTTTCAGCCATATCAGTTCTCTAGTTTTTGCGTGAAAAGCGGTCTAAAGTGTGATGTTGAGCTGCCAACATCATGACATAAATTGAGATAAGGCTTGATTCGGATTCTCTGACCTTCAAAACGCAAAAATAACCAAAACTTTCATAATTATAAGCAATGTACAGACAAAACTCTCATTTTATTTATATAGATGTTTCTATCCTTCATTCAGGTTTTCTTAACACTATTTCACAGTTTGTTTAAGCATTTCAACTGGACGATATGGGCGATTCGAATGCAGAAACCGAGCACAGAAATTCTTCACGAGTATGAAGAAAATCTACCGAGAGACATCCACAGTTACCTCTTCCTGCAGGCATTCACACAGTGTGCGCCTCAGACGATTCTGCAGATGCATCTGCTACTGCTCAGGGTGGGGACTGACCGATTGACGGGTGACTATAATTTGATGTTTGAATTTCTTTTAGCTTGTCTGTATATTTGAATTTTGAATTTTCTTTGTATTTACACAATCACAAATTGCTAGTTTTTTAGAACAGTACCCTCTAAATTACAGAAGAGCCCCGCTATTCCGAATCCCGCTAATCCAAAAATCCGCCTATTCCGAACATACTTTATCGTCAAAAACAATTTTGTTAGTAAAAATTGCAAAGCACAAATCCTGTGTAGTTTACAATCACACTGCATAATTGCAGCCGTAAGCTACGATGGCAAAGCATATCGGGTGTATTTAGCAATTATACTTCCTAATCGTGGCCATTAGTGACAATCATAAACCATATAGAGGGTGTAATGGGCAGTTATACTGCATAATCGTGGCTGTAAGTGATGATCGCCAAGCACATTTGGCGTAATGACAATCAAACTGTATATCGCGGCCGGGGAAATGAGAATAGTTTTTTTTCTATACTCTATCTCAGCCAGCAAAGACAACAACTATTGCCCGCGATCACCGAACCCCAACCTTTATATCGGTTTTCTTTGACAATCAACTTTGGTACCTCACTGAAAATTACAATCGCGATGTTCTAATTCCGTCGGAAACGGCGATTACTAAGCTAGATATCAGCCAGGAATAACAATCCCTATATTTAACTTGGCATTATATAAAAATCGTACTACAGTATCCCAAATATCTATTGATTTTAGCTAATTTCCCTATAGGGTAGAAGCTGTTACCGCAGTACTCATGGTAAGACCTAAGCCTGAGACCATGATAACTTTTTGTTTTGGGGCCCCCAGAAGCAAAAAACCTATTCGTTCATTTTCGTATATATATATGTGTGTGTGTGTGTGTCTTTAAGCATAATAACTCGTGTAAAAATGGTCCGATCTTAATGAAATTTGGCATGAACGTGTAAAGTGGTAATTATTGGGACGAGTTCGTAAACCAGCCTGATCGGACTACCGGAAGGGGGGGGTAAAGGGGGGTAAACCCCCCAAAAATGGGTTTTTTGAGTTTTTTACATATAAAAATAAAAATTACAAAGAAAAATGAAAGTAATCCAATTTTTTTATCACCATTGAATTCAGCTAAAAAAAACAAACAATTTAGTATTTTTAATCACTGCTCTATGTCCACTGGTTGCTGAGATACTGAAGGTGGTAAACGTTGTCTCACTCAAAAAACAACTTATCTCTCAAAGAGCAATACCATGACTTCATCTCAAATTACGAAGAATTAGGTCACATGAGTGAGGCTACCAACACATCCTCTTACATCTTGCCTCACCACTGTGTTACAAACGGTAATAGTTCCTCCACCAAACTCAGGGTAGTTTTCGACGGTTCTATGAAAAGTTCAAACGGTACTTCTCTTAATGATCAACTGCTAAAGGGACCTAAATTACAGCGAGATATCTCAGACATTGTCCTTAATTTCATGATCAAACCTCTAGCTCTATGTGCAGATATAAAAATGATGTACCGCCAAATATTGATACATCCAGATCAAAGGCAGTATCAGCATATATTTTGGAGAAACGATCTGTCGAATCCTGTAAAAGAATATGAGTTACATACAGTCACCTATGGGCTAACCTCATCTCCCTATCTTGCTCAGAGAGTTCTTCAACAATTGGTCAAAGACGAAGGCCAAAACTATCCTAAAGCATCGGAGACAGTCTTAAAATTTACTTATGTGGATGACATTGTTACGAGTGTAAATGATGAAAATGAGGCGATGGAACTAAAATCTGAATTGATTATACTTCTTGAGGCAGGTGGTTTTAGCTTACGGAAATGGGCGAGTAATAATCAGGCTGTTTTACAATCACTTCCTCCAGAAGACATCCAACATCCTGTACTACTTGACTCCGAAACTGACCACATAATGAAAGTATTAGGTCTTCAGTGGGAACCCCTTAGTGACAAGTTTTTATATACTGTGTCTGTATCACGATCGCCATACTCCAAGCGAACAATTCTCTCCCACATAGCCCGGATGTTCGACCCAATGGGATGGTTAACACCAACAGTTTTTCTGGCAAAACACCTCATTCAACTGTTATGGCAGGGTAATATTGGTTGGGATGAAGAGTTACCACATAATTTATATTCAGTGTGGGACCAATTTATCACTCAGCTGCCAGACATAACATCTTTACGAAAACCTCGTTTTGCTCTGCAGCCAAACTGCAACTCCCTTGTATTGGTTGGATTTTCTGATGCCAGTGAAAAGGGATATGGGACTGTCACTTACTTGGTTTCAGGATTTTCTGGTAGCACACACTCAGTTATTCTTCTTAAAGCCAAAAGCAAAGTTGCGCCTCTCAAATCTCAAAGTGTTCCACGACTTGAACTCTGTGCTGCATTACTCCTTGCCCGCTTAGTAAACTCCATGAAAGATTTCTTGACAAGAGCTAATGTTACTAAAACCTACCTTTTCACAGATTCAACTACAGTTTTATCATGGCTCCATTCTTCTCCACACTTGCTCAAAGTTTTCGTTGCAAACAGGGTAGTTGAAACATTAGAATATACCACTCTCTCATCATGGTTTCATATTTCAACAAAGGAGAATCCTGCTGACTTCGCCTCTAGAGGTTTATATCCATCAGCCTTAGTAAATTGCTCTATGTGGTGGCATGGGCCTCAGTTTTTGATGCAACCAACTGACGTGTGGCCTATAACTGATCAACGTATAACCACAAATGACATACCAGAAATGAGGAAACAACCGAGTCACATCGTAGCGCTCTCACAAACACCCAATACTTTCATGGATATAATAAACAAGCACTCATCACTTGTAAAACTTCAACGGGTTATGGCTTATGTCCTAAGATTTATCGAAAATGCAAAGAAGACTAAGGACGAGCGAACCATTGGACCACTCACTCTTCAAGAACTACAAAGGTCACTTCTAATGTGTGTTAAACTGACTCAACAAGAATTTTTCTTCCAGGAGATTAAACTATTAAAGACCAGTTCTGAGCTGCCTCGGTCTTTAAGGACTTTAACTCCGTTTCTCGATAAGGATGGTTTCCTCAGGGTGGGCGGCAGACTGCAATATGCTAACATCCCAGACTCTGCAAAACACCCCCTACTCCTGCCGAAGAAGTGTCACTTATCAACACTTATCTGTAACTTCTACCACATCAACACTCTCCATGGGGGTCCAAGACTTGTACAAGCGCTTATTCAGAAACGGTTTTGGATCATTTCACTGCGTAGTATACTAAGACAACGTATCCATCGTTGTATTCAATGTCATAAAATGAGTGCTTCACCAAGGCAACCACTTATGTCTGAATTGCCGCCTTCAAGAGTTACTCCGCAACGAGCATTCCTTAATGTTGGAATAGACATGGCAGGTCCTTTTACAGTCAAAGAAAGCAACAGGAGAAACGCCAGAACATACAAGTCATACCTTTGTTTGTTTGTATGTATGTCCACTAAGGCAATACACCTAGAACTCACCACCGAACTTTCTACACAAGCATTCTTGGCAGCATTGGATAGATTCATTGGCAGAAGAGGACTTCCATCTGTTATATACAGTGACCTTGGAACTAATTTTCAAGGTGCCTCTAACTACCTAAAAGAAGTCTACCAGTTCCTTTGTGCACAGAAGGATGATATTTTCAACAACTTGGCCAAACGAGAGATCCAGTGGCAATTCAACCCCCCAGCTTCGCCTAACTTTGGAGGCCTCTGGGAGGCAGGTATTAAATCGGTTAAACACCATTTGAAACGAAGTATTGGACTCAAAAACTTGACCTTTGAAGAGCTCACAACCATTTTAGTGAAAATTGAAAGCATACTCAATTCAAGGCCTCTTTGTGATATCTCCCATGACCCAAATGATGACACTGACTATTTGACTCCTGGGCACTTTCTCATTGGAGGGAATCTTCTTTCAGCCCCAGAAAATAATCTGCTAGAAATACCTGAAAATCGTCTAAATCGCTGGCAGATGCTCAAGCAAATTGTGCAATCATTTTGGAAGCAATGGTCAAAAGAATATTTACAAACCATCATCCAACGCCCAAAGTGGACCAAAGATCCGAAAAATATTTGTGAGGGAGATTTAGTTTACGTCCAAGGACAGACCAATGCACCCCTAAACTGGCCTCTAGCGAGAGTGGAAACTGTCTATCCTGGCAAAGATGGAGTAGTGAGGGTTGCTAAAGTCAAAACATCGACAGGAAGTTTAGTTAGGCCAGTCAACAAACTCGTACCCTTGCCAATCGAATAAGTAATAAAGATGATTGTATGTGATTAGTATTAGATAAGTTTTAGTTTGCTTTATATTATTTAATTTGAGTGTTTTCTATTCATGTTCTTTCAAAATTTGTCAATTTTGGGTGGGCGGAATGTTTGGTTTTATATAACTTACAAATTTAAAAGCAAATTTATTTTTTTTATAATTCAAAACACAGAGGCAATACTTCCCTCCCTCCCCACCCTACCCCAGTCTCCCCTACTGTGGTGAAAGTGAGTCAGTCAGCCAGAAGACTCCAAACAGAACAGTTGCAATGTAGTGCAGTGATTGTTTTATGTAAAATAATTCCTCAAGCTGTCAAGGGACTCTCCTCAAGTTTAACCATGTGAACTTAAAATCACGTATGAACTATCTCTAGTATTCTCCTCTCATAAACCTCATTTATTTTATTTGTTTCTGTGTAGTTATTTTAAATTGGGAAGTACAAGCTTAATTTAGAATAAATTGATTAACTATTGTATCTGTAAAACCTCTTGAATTTTATTCTACCTAGCTCGTACAAATTTAAACACCATTTGAAACGAAGTATTGGACTCAAAAACTTGACCTTTGAAGAGCTCACAACCATTTTAGTGAAAATTGAAAGCATACTCAATTCAAGGCCTCTTTGTGATATCTCCCATGACCCAAATGATGACACTGACTATTTGACTCCTGGGCACTTTCTCATTAATAACTAAATAAGATAAATACAGGGAGGAGAGGGAGAAAGTAACGGACAAGAGTAAAGAAAACACAACGAAATAACACTTTTGTTTTGATAACATTATATTAATTACCTATTGAATAGTTGCTAAAAAATGCTCGGTAATTTGCTGAGTATACAGATTTGCTGCGAAAGGGTAATTATACTTACATGCTGCGATTTAAAATTTGATCTCATTTGGACGAATAACCATTAACATAAATATTCGTTTCGAAAATATTTGATATTCGGAATAGTTATAAACTATTCGATTCGATTCGATTCGAACCAAAAAATCACTATTCACATGCCCCTAGTGTTTTGGATTTGAAATTTTCTGAGTATGCAGGTCTGCTGCAACGGGGGGTATTATTTATTATCCGCTTATTCCAAATTTCCCGCATATCCGAACAGGGGTCGGTCCCAATCAATTCGGAATAGCGGGACTCTACTGTGTCCATGGTCTTTTTGACTGAGGCTGCTACAGATACCGAGGTCCTCGAATGATCCGTAGGTAACTTGTATTTTGAGGTTAGAATGTAACCAGTAGCCTATATAATAGCATACAATGAAATAGAAAGTCTCCTTTTTACCAGTAAACAAAGTGTAAAAGAATCTTGAAGAATTTTTAATACAAATAATCAATTTCATTAAACTGTACTATATTGGGTATTGGATATTAACCTAAACTGATAATATTGAGATAAAAAATATTTTTTAAGCCTAGAGCTACCTTGGATAACACAGAGTCTCGGATAACCAGGGCTTGGTTAATAGGGAGTGTACTGAATTTTTGTATTTCTAGATGTTTACTCTGACTTAAACAAATCGCTAAGTTTTTTACAAGCATAACAATGATAAGATGACTTTAATTCAATGAGGACATTTAATTCAGCTGATTTAATTTCAATTGTGTATGATATATTCAATGCTGAATTCGGACAATGTCTGGGATTCATATATCCTCCGCCAAGTGGGCATTGTGGAGTAACCACTTTGCAGAGTAAGCATTTTATTCAGACATTACCCAGACAACCTACTCCAGCTTTCCCCCAGTGGGATTCTAACTGGCTTTTGCTAGTTTAGGTACCAACACTGTGTACAGAAATGGAAGTCGGATTGAAGACAGAGTTGTGGCTGTCTTTCAGTGAACAACTTCGGTTTTCCACCAAGGGAGGCTGAGCTTGACGGCTGGGTGTCACTCAGTCCAAGCTTGGCCGAGCCTATTCCATCTACCTTATTCTTTTTTCTTTTTGTTCCTTTTTTCCAGTTGATAATCTACTAAAGGCTAGGGCCTAAGGTATATTAGAGGAGAAACTTCTGTTCCTTTCCGCTAACCATGATAAAATAAACAGCTGAAGTACCATCACAGGATTCTCCTGTGGGGAAGGGAAATTCACCCCGTTCCCAAAAAAAACTTACTTTCGCTTTGGTATGTTTCAGTCATGTTCCAATCGGCCAGCATAGCGGTGGGCCTAATCAAGCTGGCCTGGTGCGTCGCCGCCTACCACCGTTACGAGGCTCAGGTGGTGGGGGGTCGCCCCCCCGTGCTGCTGCTCCCCCCGCCCGAGCACCCCCCCTCCCCCACCCTTCCCCTTGCCACCCGCGAGCTGCTCCCCCTCAGCTCCTGTCTCAGAGGGAAAGTCACGGCCCTCGACGCAGACTCCCCCACAGGAAAGGTTAAATTCAAAACATTTTACTGTCCACTTTGTACAAAAAACAAAATAAATATTGTCAGAATTGCATAAATAAACCTAAAATAAATATTTACTTTTGTATGGTTATTTTGCAAATAACTTAAAAAATGGTTCTTGTATCAGGTACTCCCTCAGTGCCTTCTTAAATTTATTACTCAATTACTTCGTTCTCTTAATGGGGACATAATTAAAAACATTTAATACATCATAGGAGGCTTTCTTTTCAAAATATTCCAAATTGTATCTTGGCAAAACTGTGTCACATTTATTTCTTTTATCATATGAAAGAAAATCTTGGTTGCTCTTAAAACTAATGATATAATTAAATTAATACATTGTAATAAATTCTAATATATAAAGGCTACCAATAGTTAATTTATTGAGTTCAACTAAATACAATTGTACAGACCCAAAAATTTAAGATTTAACATTATTCTTATAGATTTTTTGTCAAATATATTTTTTTATTTACATTTAATTTGAAGTCCCTCCATTTACACTCATTCCATATGAGATGAGACTGTATTTGAGCATTGAATATTGTTTTAAAATACAGGGTGATTGAAAAGTCTGGGTACGGCTTAATATTTTGAAAAATAATAAACGTAGACCTACAAAACTTGGAATCAAGTTATAAGGCATATAAATCTATCTTAACACATATCCAGTGATCCGCTACCTCCTCAGGGGGACGGCCCGCCAGGAGTCAGGAGAAAATCTTAAATGTAAGCATAGGTTGATATGCACATCAAATTAAAGGTCTATTTTTGTAGAATACAACGCCGCAAACCGCACTCAAAAAGGTTGACCCAGTACAAAATGGCAGCTGTTCAAAGATTCAAATAAATACCAATTTCTTTGAATACAAACAATTTTTATCATTTTAATTTTTATCATTTTTTATATCATTTTAAAGAGCTTTTTAAGCAAAGAAGAATGCCGCAAACCGCATTCAAAAAGGACCATCCGTTAAAAAATTACGGTTGTTTAAAGATTTAATAAAAAGTTTTTTTATTAAATCTTTAACAACCGTAAAAAAGTTTTTTTATTAAATCTTTAAACAACCGTAATTTTTTAACGGATGGTCCTTTTTGAATGCGGTTTGCGGAATTCTTCTTTGCTTAAAAAGCTCTTTAAAATGATATAAAAAATGATAAAAATTAAAATGATAAAAATTGTTTGTATTCAAAGAAATTGGTATTTATTTGAATCTTTGAACAGCTGCCATTTTGTACTGGGTCAACCTTTTTGAGTGCGGTTTGCGGCGTTGTATTCTACAAAAATAGACCTTTAATTTGATGTGCATATCAACCTATGCTTACATTTAAGATTTTCTCCTGACTCCTGGCGTGCCGTCCCCCTGAGGAGGTAGCGGATCACTGGATATGTGTTAAGATAGATTTATATGCCTTATAACTTGATTCCAAGTTTTGTAGGTCTACGTTTATTATTTTTCAAAATATTAAGCCGTACCCAGACTTTTCAATCACCCTGTAGATAAACTGCAGAAAAATGTTTTTTTCAAATGTAATAAGGCCATAGTTTATTTTCTTAACTATACTTTTTATATGCATGTCCCAATTTAGATTTTATCCCTCAGCATTTCTATAAACCATGACCCAGGGGTTTAAAAAAATAAAAAACTATATGGTCTTATGGTCAAACCAAGAAATTTAGCATTTTTACTTATTTTAGTTCTTGAGCTCCATCCAACAAAAATGAGAGGTTCCCGTTCCCAGTGATTTCTGTTCAGTGTGAAAATAAATAAAAATATTTTGTCTGTATTTGATATTAACTTATTTTCAGGTGCTCCTTTTTATTTCCTGGCTGCTTCTAACCTCGGGGCGAATTTTATGCCTGGTCGTCTCCAGTGAAGTCCATGTGTCCGTCGCCTTAACCGTCATGTCCGCTCATTTCTCCGTGATCCTTCTCTACATGCTCGCTTCCCAATCCACTACACTTCTGGACGTTCCCAACCGACTATTGAACGCCGCATTTTCCATCATCGCACTAGTCGAAGTTTCTGTTCGATTCCACAAGATCCCGCTTCTGTACGGTCTGTTCTTCATCTGCCTTCTGGTGGAGGATACGTTTTTGATGATGCTTTTCTTCATCTATCCGTCGGATAAGTGTACCGATGGCAGCCTGAACTGTACACATCTGGCGATGTATGCGTATTTCACGATCAATTCACATGTCGTAGGCGTAGTGCTGTTCGGGGTTTATCTGGCGGTGCTGCAACCCTCTCGCAGTTTTCCCAGTGCCAACTCTTCCACAACCAACACAACCACTGACTGATTAAATATGTAAGAAATTTATTGTGAATAAATGTAAATTGTCTTTCATTTAAGGTGTTTTATATTATTTAGATACCCTTTCAAAAATTTAATTTTTCAGCACTTCTCTTTGGCAGAAGCTCAGTATTTAGAATTTTTTATTTCGGCTTACATCCCTTATTTAAAAAACGATATCAATTATGATTAAAAGCATGAACATATACAACATACTATGATTTGTTATTTAAAACAACCCTGAGCACTCCCAAAAACCATAACCTGGGTCCCTTTAGGATATTACAAACTTGTAGGCAGCCGGATCGATCCCGAGAAAAGTTAGTAGCTTTTTGAAGGGTTGTTTCTGGAGCCAGCTGCCATTGGTTGTTGGGCTATTAATTAACAATCCTGTCTAAGGAACGTGCCAACCTTAGTCAGTAACAAGGCTACAAGATCGCGCCTCTATAATCACGATCATCACACTCATCCTTCACTCATATTCAGGGTTACGTCCTCCATGAGGTACCTGTCTTATTAAGAATGATTAGGAATGAATGAATGATATTTTTACGGCAAAGCCTGGCACGATTGATGATTTGGTTTTTCATTATTTATTGATATATATATATATATATATATATATATATATATTTATATATATATATAAATATATATTGGTAGTTGATAAGTACAACACCACACTGCACATTTTGAAATTCCAGGCTACAATATGACAAAAAGTGTAAGAGTCTACAACAAGTGGTTTTGGTAGTAGTACATGATGTACCAGCTAAACAGATATAGCAGAGGTGTGAGGTATAGTAGATATTGAAGACCCCTGCACTAAGGTGGTTGCATTTCAATACATTTTGAAGCTTCACTGTAGAAATACCTTAATCTGTCTTTCAAACTATAACCATATTTGTTAATAAAACAACCCTGAGCATTTCCATAAACCATGGCATGGTTAGGGACCCAGGGGTTAAAAAACCATATGGTCATAGACAGTTATAAAAAGATTATCCCACAGAATGCAACAAAACCATATGATTGTTGATCATAGTTTCAAAAAGTTCCTATGGTTATAATGAGGCTTAGAATGCAGCACTTATTATTATCCATGAATTTCAGGGTATTTCAAACTTTAACCATTTGATTTTTAACCCTGAGCATTAAAATAAACCATAACATAGATAGCAACCCAGGTTTTTTTAAACATATCACAGTTTGAAATACCAAAGGTGTTATCCTTATAATGCTGCAAAATCAAATGACCACAGATTCAAAATGTTCCTAAGCTTATCCACAGAACGCAGCATTTATTATTTGCCGAACAAAGCCAGGACCACCAACACCAACTAGTTTAACAATACAAAACAGAACAACCATCTAAAAAAAATCTTTTAAGATACCTCAGCTGCAATAAACAGCAACCAGACACAAAAAATCAATGGCAACCAGACACAAAATATATTGGAGACCACCCTAAAAACTCACCACCGACGTGAATCACATGAGCGAGTGGTCGTCCACCTCGGCCAGCAGAGGGTCGAGACGAGAGGCTCAACTGTTTTCACAGAAGGCATAACTGTCCGCCTGCAAGTCCATGAAGTCCGCCAGCGCGTCACACAAGTACCTAACCTAAGCTCGCCAAGCCTAACCCTTACTTATCGAAACTAACTTAATATATCACAACCTAACCTTAGACTGCCACTAAGTAGCCAAACTCACCAAAACCTAATTAAAAATAACTTATTTTGTACAAATCTACAACTTTTCCAGCACTTTCTTGCTCTAACTCCGTTAATATTGCTTTCCCGGTCAGTGACTACTTCTGACCTACTTCTGAGACAAATGTTTTCGATTTTAGGGGTTTTTGGCTTTTTCAGCCCAAAAATACTATCATTTCCGGAATCAGCGTGATTTCCAAAATTTGGAAAACAAGCTTCATTTTCGGATGGAGTACTGTACAGTTAACAATCACCATTATTTCCCAGACAAAGCCAGGATCACCAGCTAGTATAAAACAGAACAAAAATACAAAAACAATCTAAAAAAAGTCCCTCAGCCTACTCTCAGCTGCAATAAACATCATAAAAAAATAAATCGTCTACCAGACACAAAATATATCGGCGAAACAGCCCTTAAAACTCACCACCACAGTGAAGCACATGAGCGAGTGGTCGGCAACCTCGGTCAGTAGCATCTCCAGGAGTGCGGCCCGTCTGTCCTCGTCGTCCGCGTAGCCGCCCGCCTGCAGGTCGACGACCTCCGACACGCCGCCGGTGAAGTCCACCAGCGCGTCACACAGGTGGCCCTCGCGCAGTGCGTCGTACGACCCGTGCAGCCTACGCAAGAGTAAATTCTATTTATTGTGGGTTTAAATTAAGTGACAGTTGGATGAGATTGTTTTTTGAGGAGAAAGGTTACCAATTAAGTGACAGCTCTTCTTACTTTAAGGACTAACCAATCCTCCTCAGACCCTAACACATTCTAACAAAAACCTTCCAGCACCAATTTTAAGGTTATTAGGCCTTCACAAACCTAACATAAACTATCCAAACCAAAATAAACCTAACCTTGAAGCCTTATCTAACCTAGTCTATTATAAATCATCCTATTCTCATCTAACCTAACATATCTTAGATGATAACCTAGCATAACATACTCTAACCTATTCAAAGCTAGCCTATCTTCACCTCACACAAAATAACATGACTTATGCCAACCAAACACACCCTAACCTATTCTAAACTACCCTATCCTAACTCATCCTACCATCACCTCACCAACCTAATATATCCTTATCTTTATAAAAATTCCACACTCCCAGTTAAGTCCACAAGGGCGTCGCACAGGTGGCCATTGCGCAGGGCATATTACAGCCCGTGAAGCCTACTCGATGAAAAATTCTATTTAATTGTGGCTTTTAATACCAATTACCTCATAATGATTATCTAATTAAAGCTAATTATTGGCTTGAAAGGTTACCAATTAAGTGACAGCTCTCCTCACCTAAGGCCTGGTTTACACAGTGAGAAGTGTGAATGACAGGTTGGCTAGCCAGTGAAAACAAAGGATTCTTTATCCCGCACTACACTGGATTGTTGTGGTTTACACTTGTCACTGTGTAAACCAGGCCTAAGATGGTTATGACTGACCCTAACCTAACACTTCTTAAATAAAATCTTCAGGCACCAAATTGAAGATTAGGTGAGGCATATACCTTCACAAACGTAACCTACCCTTTCCAAACCAAACCTAACATAACATTCAAGCGTAACTCGTCCTAACTCACATAACCATCCTAACCCATATATCCTATTCTGACCTACCTAATCTTACCTAGCCTCTCCTAACTAACCCTATCCTCACATTCCACACCTTACCCAACTTAAAATATCCTGTAGGTTAGTAACTTTACATAAACTAACTTAACCTAACCTAGCCCAAACTAACTATCTTATCCAAACCTCAGCCAACTTTCCTTATCATCAGTTCAGAAACAGGATGCAGCACTGACTGCATATTGTAACTGGAATATGAGTGAAGGATGAGTTAAAAGCCTTGTTAGTGACAACGACCAGCTGATTCGTTTTGTTCAAGGATTATTAATCAAACAGCTTTAAAGATTAACCCAACCTGACCATTTATGACCAAATTGGTGTAAGCCTTCTCCACCAGAGTGGCCCAGAACTCCTTGCTGGCCCCAGCCTGTGTAGTCAGCAGAACATTGTCTATCGTGGGCAGACAGTCGTCAACCACACTCCGACCTAACATAACCTATCCTACCTTAACCCAACCTAACCGTCGGTGACTTACTTGGTGTAAGCCTTCTCCACCAGAGCTGCCCAGAACTCGTTCCTGGCCCCGGCTTGCATCGTCAGCAGGACATTGTCTATCATTAGCAGATAGTCACCGACCACACTCTGACCTAACCTACCTTAACCCAATCTAACCATCAGTGACTTACTTGGCGTAGGCCTTCTCCACCAGTGCAGCCCAGAACTCGTTGCCGGCCCCAGCCTGTGTCGTCAGCAGAACATTGTCGATCGTTGGTAGATAATCGTCGACCACAACATCTGTCCACACACCGAACCTCCAGAACTGGAAGTGGAACAGGCCGCAATACTTGGGCGACCACTCCTGCTCCCAGTAGTTGGGGATCACCTGCTTCAAATACAGGATGTTTGATATATAGGGTTTAATTGTTCAGAAAAGAACTTCCTAATTTTGATAGACTCTAAAATGTAATGTTATAACCATATCATAAAAAAACACAGTAGAACCTCGATCAACCGTCACTCTTTTAACCATCACTCTCTGTAATCCATCACCGCTACTGTACTTTTAATGTGTTGTAATAGACACCGTAAAAACATTGAACATGTACAACTTACAGCTAGTATAGCAGCTCTGTTTTGCACTTATATAATTAAAATTTAATAAGAAATATGTGTTATCCACTAATTCAAGGTATAATTTCTTCCAAAGTGTTATATATCTACACTCACTGTACAGATTATAATGAAATTTCTGTTACCCCTCTATTCTCTTAACCGCCATACTCTCGGTCCCAAGGGTGACGGTTAACAGAGGTTCCAGTGTTTATTATATTATATTAAAGGAAATCTCACCATGTCTTTGGTAAAAGTCATAGTTTTTTGTTGTATATTTATAACTTTAGTAATATGAGACTCAAAACAATAAAATTTACAACTTTGACAATGTGGCATTCACAACAATAAAAATCCCATCTTTAAAATTCATAGGTAGGCCTATAACTGGATCTATAAAAGCTACACATACATGGAAAAAACAACGAAACAATAAGAAATGTACAAATTTCTTGTGTTTAAATTTGAGCGTTTTCTGAAGGATGAGTGTTTTGTGAAGACTTCTTAAGCTACTCACCACTGGAAAACAAGGACTTCCTGATACTGACATAGTTTCTTTTTTCTGCATCCAATGATGCCACTATAATGTAATAAAAACTGCAAACATCAAAGGTCTTGATGGCTCTCTGATTTGTTTATTGCAGAGAGGTCATCACTGGGTACATAGAAAAGAAGCTGTCACAGTATTGGTAAGTCCTTTTGTGGAAGAGGGATTAGTGGAACCTTCCTACTCGTCCAGTTTCTTCCCTCCCCCCAGGCACATGTAACCGGGGTTGGCTGCAAGGGTTTAATAGACAAATTTTCCTCAAACTGTTTTTTTGGTACTTGGATATTATACAGAGGGCACCCTTACACAGCGTGCTGCGGCGTTTATGCTAGGTTTGGTTATTATAAACATGTCACATGGTCTTTCCTCATTTTGTTACGAATCGAACCATACCAGATGAGTCAAACTTTTGCCTGCAAAATCCCGTTGACAGACGATGAGTGCGCTCCTATCAACGACCTGACCTTGGCCTACTTGAAGGGTATTTGGCGGGCGAAAGTATGACTCATCTGGTATCATTCGATTCATAACAAAACGTAGAAAGTCCTCCTAACATATTTATGATACTTTAACATAAAATACCCGCCACAGTGCTGTATAAGGGTGGCGATCACCTGCCGCTAGCGGCGGTGGTGACACATTCAACTCAATCCTCGCTGTATACCACATTTCCTAGGGGCCACCTAATCCCAATCAATACACAATACAAAAGTGAAAGGTAAAGAAGCGCACTCACCCTGTTGCAAAGCTCCCGGACACCCGCGAGGACGGCGCACGCAGACACGACCCAGTTGCAACTGAGCTCCCCGGGTCGCACCACCCGCGACGTCTCTATATCCACAAACAGCCGCGGGTTCTCACAGATATCCTACGACAAACATGAAATAAAACTCTTCAGGTACGTTCTGTTTGGTTTTTAATCTTAAAAAGTTGGAATAAACATTGGGTCTATAAGAGAACACTGTATCTGCGTTGAGGTTCGATGTATTTATTGGGAATTAAGGCTGTGCAGGCACCGTTAGGGATAAAGGTACACGGTATTATAAGGAGGCCACTATTTTTTGAGAGATTTTGTTCACTGGATACCAAAAATAACCATATAATTGGAAAGAACATACTTTGATTGACTTAATGTCCAATTTTGACATAATCATGATGAGCGGTCTTTATGTTCTGCCTCTCAGAAGACAGCAATGATGGGGAGGATTAAGCCTTCGCTAGCAGCCAAAACCAGTCGCCACATGAATGTCAAGCCTTATACAGTGCACTACAGCGGTTATGTTAGGTTGGGTTATCATAAATATGTTAGTAGGACTTTCCTCATTTCGTTACGAATCGAACGATACCAAATGAGTCATACCTTAGTCGGTGACAGGTGATGCGTGCGCTTCGGTCAACGACCTGACCTTGGCCTATTTGGAAGGGATTTGGCGGGCAAAAGGCCAATAGACTCATCTGATATCACTAGATTCGTGACGAAACGAGGAAATTCCTACTAACATATTTATGATAACCCAACCTAACATAACCGCCGCAGCGCGCTGTATAAGGGTGGCCTCCGCATAATACCAAAGTACCGGGACAAACTATTCCCCCAGACAGCAAGGCAGCCTAATGATTTTTTTACTTCATTATTCTCAACTTTTTATCAGTGCATGTGATTGGCATGTGTCATTGGAATGTTCCGGTAGCATTCTTTTGTTGAATGCGGGTTGCCTAATCAAATTATGCAGGGTTAAAATCAGTTTGTTCGTGCATCATTCGAGGAGAAAGTTTAAATTAAAATTTTATTTTTTGGGATATTGTATGGAATCCTCTGGCCTACAAAATGACATGATTTTTAAAGATTTGACACTTAAAGGAAAAAACCTTAGTATGGAAGAAAATAGTTATTTGTGCATCTAGGGACTAAAGTGCAAGTAGAGGGAGAAAAAGTACTTTAGTCCCGTGATGCACACAAAATTTTTCCTCGACCTACACCATTAACAATAACTAGGTATAACACTATAACTTTACCTTCAGATGATCCTTTGCTTCAACAAACTGCATTACAATCACATAGCCTATATAAATGAATAATGCAAGGTATTTAGGCTTTAATTTTAACCATTTTATTCACACTCTTCTTTAAAAATACTCCAGGCCTAACTTATTTGTTCACAAATATGCAGGAATATAGCCTAAACTACAGCAAACTCAAAATGGATACGCTGTCCTGTAGGCGACGGAAACGGACGCTGTAACACTCTCTTCAACATAGAGAAACAAATTAAAATTGACAGTGTTGCCATATTTTCTCACTATCCACCGCAGCATTGCCGGATTTCTTCCCATGTATTTCTTATGAGATTACTTTTAGTCCCACGGGACTAAAAGTAAGTGAGTAAATCCCATGGAGTATAAACTAGTACTTTAGTATTCTATTCCAGGGACTAAAAGACGACTATAGATAGTAGGTGGAGGAAAAAATTATTTTCTGTTAACGAATTTTTGTATGTATTTTTAAATTTCCTTGATGTTAGGTTTAAGACATTCATTGATCATAAATAATTCCCAGATATAGGTCATGCAAGTTAAACTGTGTCTCCATGAATGATGCAAGAAAGATGGGAATTTTTGCCCTATTATTGCACTTTTGACGTCTGTAGCTCGCCAAATTTACATCCAAATAAGTTTTAATTCCTCGAAACTATCTTAGCATGATTAACATAAAAAATAGAAGAAAACGAATCATAACAATTTTCGACTGCACCACCTTAATATCAATTCACGCATCATGTATTATGACTGTATTTGTGTCACTTTCTAGAACTTCCACAATTCCATGGATTGTAACTGATGACATGGTAAATATAGAAATAATATGAAATCTCCCAGTAGGAAATATTTAGAAGTATTCATTTTAAATATTAATATAATAAAATCTGGAGTATTTTTAGCAATATGAAAGGAAAAGTTTTTTGGTTTTTTTTTCAATATTTGTAAACTTTTTTACATAATAGGCCTATCCTTTGCTGCTAAATTGTAAAAATAATGAATGTGTACAGAGCCTACATTGATTGAATAAATAATTAGTACAACAGGTGACTAGTTAGATGATTACAGCCAATAAACTCATAATTTTTTAGATTTACTACATTGTGATTTATTGTGTTCTTCTTAGCACAGGTAGTGGAAGAATGTTTCCACTATGCAAAAATGTTAATAGTTATAATAAAATTTGGTTCAGTAAAAATAAAACTGCAAATGTTTAAAAACAATATTTAAAAAAATCCTTAAACAAAGTTAACACTCACAGGTGGCCTCTTCCACTGTATATTCGGCGGAATACTGTCCGTCCCTATGATAACATCCGAAGCCGGGAAAGTATGGTCCGTAAACAGCGTTCCCTCTTCCTGGTGCTGTTTCCGCAACTCAGCATAGTTCTGTCGCTTGAAGCTCGCCTCTCTGTCCTTCACTCGGCCCATGTCGAGGGTCGAGGTTCGAGTTGCTCACTCACATTCGAGGGTCGAGGGTCAGACGAGGGTCGAGGTTCGAGTCACCCTCACATGGCTGATGGGGCGGTCGTGCTCTCAGGCCTATAACAGGACAAAGACTCAATAAGCACCACCGTAGAGGGTCCAGTTCGATACGCTCACACGCTCACACCAACATATTCGAGGGTCAGAAGAGAGCCTTGGTTCGAGTCACCCTCAAATGGCTAATGTGACAACATTCTCTCAGGCCTATAACAGGACAAAGACTCAATAAGCACTCATGTTGAGGGTTAAAGTTTGAGTCGCTCACCCTCACATTCGAGGGTCGAGGTTCGAGTCACCTTTACGTAGCTGATGTGACATTCATTCTCTCAGGCGTATAACAGGATAAAGACTCAATATGCACCCATGTCGAGGATTAAAGTTTGAGTCGCTCACTCTCACATTTGAGGGTCGAGGTTTGAGTCACTTTCACGCGGCTGATGTGACGGTCAGGATCAGGCCTAAAAATGTGGACAAAAGCTCAATGTGCACAATAGGATCAATAGCCTACTTCGGCCGCTCGACTCACTTATTCATGTCGGATGTTTAACCTGGTGGTGACCGCTTGGCCTTCAGGGTTTGTCGCGTTGGCAAACAAGTTGATGAATGGCTTTATTGGCAAATAGGGTTTCAAATATTTTAGGAGAATTGTGAAGTTTGAATTTGTATTTTAATATTAAAAGGAGGTTTAATATTTTATTATTTAAATAATTTGTTATTTTCTTTAATGGAGGTTGTTATATGTTTTCAATTTTTAACAAATGTATAGCATAATTAATTACTAATTTATTTTTATGGCTTAAAGAATTTTCAATAATGTACCTATTTGTAAAGGTTACTACAAAATATAGAGTATAAATTTTCGGTTTTGAAAAATATGTTAATTTTAAGAGGAACATAATTTTTTACACTTATAAACCCGGAGAAAAAACCCAGCTGCTGGTATACAGAAAAATATATACTAAGACCAATATAAATATATGAGTGGGTACAATGCAGGTTTTAAATGTAAATTACATATTAAAAATTATGACTGTACCCAACAGGCTTATCTTTTAACTACAAGGAATTATTTTAGCGAATTTCCCCTATAGCTATTACCGTAGGTCTCATGGTAACACTTAAGCCCGGGACCACTATAACTTTTTGTTTTGGTGCCCCCAGAAGTCAAAAACATTATTCGTTCAAATTTATAGATATATATACAGTAAAACCTCACTAACTCGACTATTTGTGGACCCAGAGGTTGTCAAGTTTGGGGGTTGTCGAGTTATCCAGAACATCGGAATTTTTAATGGGTTTTAATACATAAACACATCACAGATTTGAGTTTAGCATATAAATTTATTGCTTATATGAGCACTGTTATGTTTTGAGTGAACGATCTTTAAAGGAATGTCAAATACTCAACAATTAAAACGTAAGTTTTCTGAAAAAAATGCTTGATTGAATATTCCCTGTCAGCTGTTAGAGTGTCGAGTTACACAGACTATCGAGTTAGTGAGGTTTTACGTATATCTATATGTGTCTGTAAGCACAATAGTGCTCTCAATGGTCCGATTGGAATGAAATTTGGCACAGACGTGTAAAGTAGTTATTATTCGGACGAGTTCGAAAACCAGCCCGATCGGACCATCAACAGGGGGGATAAGGGGGAATAAACCCCAAAAATCCCAAATTGGGTTTTTTGAGTTTTTTAACATAGAAAAATAAAAATAATCCGATTTTTGTTGACACCATTGAATTCATCTCAAAAAAACAAACAATTTAGTATTTTGAATCACTGCTCTATGTCCATTGGTTACCGAGATATTGAAAGTGGTAAACACAGTACGTTGTCCCAATGTTAACCTTATGGGAAATAAGTAAAATTCTATATCCCGCTTATTTCTCAACATATCTCGATAAAACTTGGTAAATAGCTTCTTCTAGTTCAGATCTACTAAATCATGAATTAAAACCACCCAGTTTTAATATGCCTGTAGCAGGAAACCTGCATACTCATTCCTCATGTTATTCTTATGGAGCTTACCAAAACATGTTAAATTTCGCTATGTTGGATTGAAATATGTTTTTTGCACTTTAAATTTGCTGAGTATGTAGGTCTGCTGCAAAGGGGGTATTGATCTCTTTTCTAAACAGTAACTAAGCCCAAATTAGTTTAGCTTAGAAAAACTAATCACATATCATGTAATCCACTTTTGCATAAATAAAGAATGTTTACATTCCTTAAGGGGGCGGTCTACCTCAAGTTCTGAGCGCTAAAACAGGGTTTTGTATCTTATTCATTGATCGCTGAATTTTCATATGATTTCCAATATTTTGGTGTCATTTTAATAAGTAGGCCCTACTATATGTTTTTGGAGAGCGCTAAATTTTTAGAATTTTTCATTTTATCCCCGTTTATTTACAGGAATTGTGTAAATCTTTCAAAAAAAGGTAGTTTTTTGTTAGATTTTAAAGTCTCATAACTAATGACAGAAGCGCTTTATAGAAAAATTAAAGTCTCAGTATTACTGGAAGTGATTTTGAAGTTTAACCATATCCTTAACAAAAGAGTTCTAGAATACTGTAGGCTACAACAATTATTTTCATTTAGAAGTCAATACATGACAATTGCTCGATTCCGAGCAACGGGTTTACTAGTCCTAATAAATTTGCTTATTGCAAACGGAAAAATAATTCCCGTCCTATACTTAAACGGTTTATGTGGGGGCTTACAGAATTCTTAGGATATAAAAATTTCACAACTCTCATATTTTATCAATTAAATTAATATTTTTAAGAATTTTCAAAAATTATTTAACTAAATAATGTTAATTTAATGACCAAAAAAAATTCGGGATAATTGTGTTCCAACTTCCAAGAGCCTTTTTTGGGACACCATTTAGGTCAAATATGGTGAGCCAATTATTTGTGACGTATGGTAACCCTATCAAACTGGCACATTCAGCTACGATGGACTAATAGACATGAATAACTATGTTTGTGTTTATCTTTTGGGAATCCAAAACTACAGTTGCAGTTGCACGTGTATGTATTTCGCATGTAAGGTGTCTTTCTTGCTTACCAAAATGTGTTTTCACCTAAAATTATAAGCTGCTTAAAACAAAAAAGTACAAGCAAAACCCTAAAGAATTAGGCCTATACGTACCCTGGGACGTACTACTACCAAAAAATACCTACATTACTACCAAAATACCTATATTGTGACATATTCAATAATTTTTTATCAGAAAAAACACTTATACTAAGGAGAAAACATACTATTACCGAACTTAACTTACAATCTCAAAAAAGGAGTGCATGGGTAGACTTCGATAGGTAGTGCACCCAAATTATCGAATCATTCATTCAATAATATCAGAATGCAATGCAAAATGCAATCACAATATGACATAAACAAAACAACACTGTATTATGTGGTAAGGTAAAGTGTTGTTTAGATTATTAAGTTTATAGTAATTGAAAAACTTAAGAGACTGAACCACTAAAATAATAAAACACAAAACTCACCCGCTAATATAATACCAAAACTTGAAACTGCCGAGAAAATCTTAGAATCTGAGCCACTAAAATAGGTAATAAACACAAAACTCACCCAACATATTGGGGTTCATTAAAATAATACTGAAACTTGCAACTGCATTAAGCTAATGAATATCAGGTTATCATGGTAGGCCTACCGGACAAGTCTCTTAGGCTATATCACGAAAGAGTCGATAGTTTGGGTGCAGACAACACATATAGGCCTATCAGCTTCACAAAGATAATTACTTCTGACACATAAAAGAAGTTTGCTTAAAAAATGTGTTTAACTCCATAATTATATGCAGATTAAGCAAAAAAAAACCATCAACACTAGATCAATACTCGCAAAAACGCTGAGACAATTTAACTAACGTTAGAATCAATTAAGTTACACAAAAAAAGTAGTAGAGAGAAAAATTCAAGAACACTTAATAATTACTGTAAAAGTGAGAAATCAAAAAAATTATACCTAGGCCATATTATTTTTAATAGACTAGGCCTATGCCTATACAAAAAATGGCATGCTAGTGTTTAAAATAGACATACATACTTAAGAGAATAAAAAATCAAAAATTAAATCCGCATACAATTTAAGTGTAGGCTACTAAAACCCAACTATTTGTTAATGTTATGGATGTGATCTTGTAACATTATCCCCAACCTCGAACACAGAAATAACTCCTCAATTCAGCACCTCTCGATTATTTACAATTTTCAAGTTCAACAACAGCCTGCATAGCTCAGTACCTTCTTTGTTAGCCTATAAAGGGATGACATCATTCGTTCTTCAACGCTCCCACTCATCTTCACCTTGACCTCGGTAAATTTTTTTGAACAAAAAGATTTAAAGTTTAAATTGAACGATTCCCTTTGTTGTTGAAATCCTCTTCTTTCCTTCGGGACGCTCTTCCTTTCTTTCGCTTCCTTGATTGTTGTGGTTACAGTGTTGTGTTTCAGACAGCAAACAGCTGACGAGTTGATGATGAACAGCTGTAATAAGTGGAAAATGCAAGTCTGCCAACATTCTTTGATACAAGATAAGCATTAAAGTGGTATACTTTTGAAAATTTGTATAACAATGGATGTGGAAACCATCCTGCATCTTTCTTCCACTAAATCGTATTTCTAAAATGTTGTATCAATTTCAATATTGATATTATTGTTACCGCGTAGGCATAAATAATTTTTTTCGATAATTCCGCCAACGGGCTTCTTGTGAGAGCCCTCCGACATGTCAGTGTTTTTGTTAATGTCTGTTTATTGAAGAACATTTATACATTATGAAAAAAATTCAATTTGAACACAACCATAATGAATTTTCGCATCACAGTCGCATTTGTCAAACTATTATCCTTTCCTGTTATAGAACGGGATCGTTTAAAAACCAGGGGAGAACCCAGGTGCAGAACGTCTAGGTTGGATTTGGTTAAATCAGGTTAGTTTAAGCTTATACTAGGGAGAATAACATTCTCTCCCTAGTCTAGGGTTATGTCAGCCAAATGCAGGTTAGACAGTTAGACTAGTTTTTAATCTACCTGGACGTTCTGCACTTGGACGTTTGGAGCACACCCCATAACCTGTAACCTACCCTGGGATCGTGACGTCTTTTGTAGACAGTAAAATTTTAATAGCCACATGGTTGCTCAGGCCTTATGGAATTTAGGCAACCTGAGAATAATAAGTTATTATTATTCTCTTCTTATCTGTCGACAGGGAATAATAAGTTGTTATTATTCTCTTCTTATCTGTCTTCAGACCTTGGATATCAGTGCCATTATTCGGTGGAAGGGTGGCAGTCCTGCAATAATTATCGTCATCGTGCCACCTTATCTTGTCAGCTGTCAACTGAAGCGCTTTTGTTTACGTTTACAATAATTATCTAATCTCACAGTGAACACGAACCGCGAATCTTAGGTTACGGTTGAGTTTGATCAAATTATTTCCCTGTATCTAAGGATCACTGTCTCGGTATCTTTTATTCTATAATATAATCTGAATGTCTTGTATACGTATGCCTATTTGTTATTTCGTTTGTAAGCAACGAAAATAGTTGGTAGGCCTATTACTTAAAATATTCACTATCAATACTTGTGAAAGCCCAAGGTAAAACAATTAATTAGCAAAATTAAGGATTAACCATTCATTAAATTTCTATTCTTAGTTACCAACAATACTGTGTATAGTAATATAATTTATTGCTTTTAATAATTTATATAATAATTATTGCATATGCATTCAGATTTGATATTACCTTGCTGTCAGTGCCTCTTGTGAATTGCTCTCGGGTATAAGAATTTCATCACATGATGGATAAAGAGCAGGATTTTACTACACTGTGTCATCATTGCAAGCTTGGATTTTATTCCTAAAATGCTGATTGGTGCCAATTAAGTTTATTTGTCTCTCACATTGATTTACAGCTAATCGAGCGGAACATTGTCGATGACGGGGAAGTAATCAGATGATTTAATGTCAAAGCTCGTAGATATATGTTGCCGAGGATGATTTGAAAATTAATTTCACTACTTTTCTGTATTGGCTACGATACTGAAGTTATGGTTTGATCTAAAATTTGATATGTCTCGTTCAGAACATGGAAAATGATAGTTAGTTTATGAACTCACTAAATTCCTGATGGGTGCATAACAAACCATCCTAAGATCTGATGTGCACCACAGGTGGCATATATTCCAATCTGGTTTTATGCCTTTTCAAAGTTGATTCGGAGTTTTGCTGAGATATCTGCACTGTATATGGTATTTATGGTTTAGGTTTATTAATTAATTCACAGCATGGCCACCGGTGGCACCCATGCAGATGTTTTGTCAGAGTTACGGTAAAGTTAAAAGTAACCGTTTTATACAGTGTCGTCCTTAAGGTTGTAAAACATCTGTTTTCTGTGTAATATTTTTAATAATTTTTAAACATTCCTAATTTTATTTAGTTTAATTTACTGTCATTGGTAGGCCTACTTGTGGACTGAAGTGTTAAAAATATGAGGTCTAAGAGTAAAAATTTAAAATTTATTTTGTTTTGTGAAAATTTGGTAGGCTAAAATAAAGCAGGTTATTAGAGCATATCTGGTTTATCTTTTTTTTATCTGAAGGGGTTTTCAGAACACCATTACAGTATTTTAATTTTTACAACTTGCCTTCCCACTCAAAATTATTTAAAATTGAATTGTTTATGTTTGTTCTATACTTATATAAGTACACTTAATATTGTTTTATTGTTTTAATAGTTGTTTGTGTCATATTGTTTCGGTACATTAATTTTTGGAGTTAGATATTTAAGATGTCTTAAAATGAATTAATTCAACTCTCTAAACAGATCTGAAAATAATGGAAAGAAAATTGCCCGGCTGGATGATGGAAACAAAGAGTGACTCACTTGCTCATGAAAAATCTCAACCTATTTTGTCTTTTGAAGGAAAGATTAGATTTATCAATAATTTCTATGATTGTTGCTACATCTGCGAAGCTTTGCTGCAGGAACTAGAAACTGTAAACCACTTAGTTGTAGGATTTGATTTAGAATGGCCCATTCATTGGATTAAGCCAACAGGAGTTAAGGATAGAACAGCGCTCATCCAAGTGTGTCCGAATGCTCAAATTTGTTACCTCTTTCATGTAACAGAATGGAAAAATTTGCCTCGAATTTTTGTTGATTTCATTAGCCATCCCAAAGTCCGATTAGTTGGTGTCAACATTCACTGTGATATCTGGAAACTCGCCAGGGACTTTGAAATATCTGTGATGCCAATTATCACCCATAATATCATTGAGTTGTCAGCTCTAGCTAATAAAATTTTCTCCACAAATCGAACTTGGAGCTTAGCGGGATTAACTTTGTACGTTTTGAAGAAAACTTTAAATAAATCATCTGATACAAGACAGAGTAACTGGGCTGCGAATACACTGACAGCTGACCAGATTAAATACGCTGCCACTGATGCTTATGCATCCCTGCTAGTTTATCAACGGTTGTGTGAAATAAAATGTCAAATTTGTGATGACTCCACCCTGTATCCGGATAAGTCTTGAAGCCTTTTCAGTTATAACACGTATCATAACATTTATTTAGTGTTTGAAGTGAGTTTGGTGTATACAAGGATTATTTACCATTCACTCAGAAAAATAACGGAAGAATTCATTCTAAATTTACTAGAAGAAGAAAGTTAATGAAACAATGGTAATGGATGAGAAGCACTTATACCTATTCTTGATAGCAATTTTTTTGTTTTATGACTTTTTAGAACATTTTTTCTACAATTATTTTGATCGATTTTTATTCTAATACAGTACAACAATGTTATGTTTATTTTAATTTTGTCTTTTAAACATGTATTATTAACTTACATCAATAAATTTAGTAAATTCTATAAATTGTCTTGATAAAAGAGGAAGTAAATTTTATTGTTATCATGCTTTACTTTCTTCAATTTTTCCATTTACTGGGCAAATTATTCTCTTAGTTACACACAAAATGAAAAATGACTCAATTCTGTTGGTTAGTTTTGTGCATACTCTTTGACGATTCACTCGCTATTTACATGGAGAGTTGTAATTAGTGCCCCAAAAGAAGGGGTAGACACCAACTTAACCATACAACTTTAAACTAGCCACCACTTTTAAACAGTCACTCCTGCAGAAGTGACTTCTTTTTAACCGGTCAATTTTTATTAAGGCACGGGTTTAATTTTTTGTGACCTGCAGAAAGCCAAACAATTTAGTTTTGAGGTAATGTACCAATATACTTCATTGTCTTGAAGTTTAGTATGGTATTTTTTTTGTTTTTGCACTGGTGTACACATGTCTCATGATGTAATTCAACGAGTTCTAGGGCCTGTCGGTTTATCAGCAAATATTATTCGGCCAGAGTCTTGGTCCCAAAATGGCTGGGGATGATAGAGGATCTGCTTTGCAATTTTTCAATCTGTAGGTCCAACTCAGAAAAAATGGTTATCACATTTTTTTAATAATTTGAAATGATGACAAGTTGTACAGAAATTATTAAATCCTGGATTTATCCACTCCAACTGTTTGTCTCGTTATCTAATCAAGGGTTATTATAATTCACTGAAGTAATACCTATGTAAGGTGATTAATTTTGAAAATATTTTAAAGTGTTCAAGATGATTTTGAGAAAGCTGCACAAATTTGCAAAATGCATAGATGTTGGCCAAGAAGTCAGGAGTGCTTTGGAAGCCAAAAAACCAGTAGTAGCTCTAGAAAGCACGATTATCACACATGGAATGCCGTTTCCTCAAAATAAAGAGACTGCCCTTGAAGTTGAAAACATAATCCGCGAGCAGGTAAGTTCAACATTCAAAATCAGGTTAGGAAAGTTAGTTTATACGCAGGGCTGTCCTGTGAGTTATTGGTGCCTGGGGCGTAATGTTATCGGACCCCCCCCCAAAAAACGATTGGATATATAAAGCGATTGGTGAAAAGTATGTCTTTGTTCAATAAATGCATACAACGTATATTCAAAATGCAGGTGCACATAACTTTCCAAAATACTTTATGTACATCCAACTTAATTTATACAAATTTTGTTGCCTTACTTTTGCCGTGGTAACCCCAGGCCCGGACACCCGTGGCACTAAACTTGCCGCCAATTTCGCAGCCCCCTGGTCGCCCTACCCATTCAATGGCCCTGTTTCCATGTGTCGGATCAATTTAGCTGAGGATATATCACCAACTAAGCACATTTTCAGTAGAGTACAATACAGCTCAACTTACCACTAGGTTGGCCAAGCCTGGACTTACGAGATATGAAATAAGGGTTCTCTGGGGCTGTTATTTCTAAAAAAAGTCACCATTTTGTCTGGTGTACTTTTTGAACTTTGCAGTAAGAAGTCATCACTTTTGTCTTGTAAGAAGTCATCACTTTTGGGCTGCACAGAAAGTTTAGCCTAATCATATTGTATGATAATCAGCCTATTATTTTATAAACACACCTTTTTTTTTTAGTAAATGGATACTCAGCAAAGGTTCTGTAATAGAACCACAAAGGGAGGTGGTAAATCACCCCTAAGGCCCAAATCAAACTGAAAGATGAATGTAGGTTAAATTTTAAAAACCAGTCTTCTTGCTCTATGTATTGAGCAAGTAAACAATTGTCAGCTGTCTATGAGAACAATGAAATACCAATCTCAAGCAATAAAATTCAAATATTTCAAAACAAAGTTCTCAGGATGTGTGCAAATTCTCCGTGGTTTTTACGTAACAAACAAATTCATGAAGAATTTGGTGTTGACACTATTGAAGATTACATTAAAAACAGTGCAGCCAAGTTCCTGAATAATATTGGACTTGTTCCCGGGGCTCAATTTTTTAACATTGGTGAGCCAACAGCCAACAGGCGGTTAAGAGCAAGGGTGATTCAAGATATCTTGAGTGATAATATTTGATGTAAAACTCTAAACTTTAGTTACGGAGTGTCTCCGAGTGGGGTGAGCCCAATAATGTTCTCAGTTGTTATGTTAGATGTTATAACTTCTGTGTATAATACTTTGTGTATTGAACCGGAGTGAATAAATGAATTAAAAAAAAAGCAATTGAACCTTAACATTATAAACATTTCAGGATGCAGTTCCTGCTACCATAGCGATAATCAATGGCAGAGTAAAAGTTGGACTGACATTTGAAGAAATAAATCACCTCGCTAGTTTAAAACAAAATAGTGAAGTTTTCAAAACATCAAGAAGAGACATGCCGTATATTATTAGCAAGGTTGGTTGGCTATTATGTATATTTAGAAAAATTATAGTTGAAATTATTGTAGCCTTGTTATCTTGTATACCTACTTATAAGTAAAATTTATTATAAGTTTCATCTCACCAGTGTAAATTGCATAATTACAAAGAATGCTTATAAAATATTTTGATGTTTTTCAATAACTGTTTGACAAATGGTTCTTCAAAGTTCTTAACTGGAATTTAAAGTGAATCACTTTGAGACTTTCAGCTCTGAGAAGAAACTTAAGGAAGTTAATAAATTACTGATTTTGCTCGTGAGAATGAAAATTATAGGGCATAACAACAAATCAACTTTTAACACAAACTTATTTCAAAATGACTGTTTTTCAGCATTCTTAATCTTTTTTTTAATTAATCCTTTTTTATAATTTGTTTCTTTTTTTAATAGGCTAATAATTTTAACAGCTCGAGTGTACACAACGTCCACTTTAGTCCATATAGACTCATTCCCTTGGTTATATTTTATTTTTCTGTAATGCATAGAACCTCTTGTTGTTTTGAAGTGTGTTATTTTTTGCATCTTATATTTAAAGAAATAATTTCATAATAAGTAGCATTACCAAATGAACAATTTTTGAACATAAATTGACTTTTACTTTAAATTCATTTCAAACTTCATTTCACTAGGGTTAGATAATAATTTTCACTAAGTATAACCGTTGTTAATTTAAAATATCACTAGTAAATGCTAGTTATCTTACCCACCAAACAGTCGAGCTTGCTATGGCATCAATGAGCGATTGTACCCAGGTCTGAGGCAACAGATTGAATCACCAGTTTAATTGATGCTAGACATGCAACCACAGAAATATCAACTGTCACTGAAATATTGCCTTGTTGATTCATGTTATTCGATCCTCAAATGTTTTCTCTTGTCATTTTTTTACTCTGCAGTAATTCAAGAAGAACATTTTGCTGCCTCGCTTTGTAGAGAAAGGGGTTTTGATTTTCACATTTCCTGTATTGTTAGTTGAGTAACTAAAAGGGATTAAAAAACAACATCAAAAATACAACATAGCATAAATGAGAAAGCCATAAATCGCACAAGGGTTAACTGACCTGAACATAATGGATTGTCATTAGTTGAAAAATTCCTCTATTAGCTGGTTTATAGTAAAAATCTATTTGTTACTCAGGCTTAGTACATATTGTATCCCCATTCTTTACCAAAAAAGCGATAGTAAAACTAGTAACATTTAATTTTTATCCTGGAAAAATATACACTATAAAAGTTGAAAAACGGGCAATTTTATTATATTCAAAATAAAAATACCCAAATCAGCTGTGTTATCAGCTTAAATAGTGGAGAGACAGAACCTTGTACGTACTAGAAAGAGATAGTAAGCCATTGTTACAGATCTATTCAGCCTGGAAGTCTTGTAGGGGTGGAATCGCGAGAGATATGGAGAATACCCCCACCACTTTTTTTCCTTCATCGGTTGTGTATAGTCAACTTAAAATCCCAAATGTCCTATGACAACATTACAAATTTAATATTGTTGTAAACAAAGAATCATATGTTTTGACATATGGGTTATTTCGAAATTTGTCTGTACTGAGACTCGCGGTAGGGGAAATCTTCACTGCGCATGCTCATCCCATAGGACTTCTGGGCTGAACAGATCTGTGTCATTTATGAATATTGATGGACCATAAACTGATCCTTGATGAATTCCATATCTTTGTTTAGTTCACCTAAAAATCACATTCATACCATCCAAAATCTAAATTAGTACAAATTCTTAAAATAACAATTTTGTGTCTAGAGATTGAGTGGTGGAACCACAGTGGCTGGTACTATGTTGACAGCGTGTTCAGTTGGGATTAAAGTTTTTGTAACAGGTGAGTTTAAAGTTATGTTTTGACCACTGAGAGTTGTTTTTACAGCTGCTTTTCAGTGGCTTGTTAGCATTATAAAACTTTGGGAATAGAAAAATAGAAATTTGGCAAATAATATGAGTAAGTAACTACATAACAATTTTTCTGTGCTTCAAAGTTTTATTTTTTTAACTTATAAATAATTCGTATATTGTAGAAATGTATTTTGTCTATTCTTTTAATTTCTTCGGTTATTGACCCATCATCGATGTTGCTTTTTTGACATTGCTTATTTTAATTAGACTACTATTTTTCATAAAATTAATGATATTTTTATCGTTTATTATTTTATTTATTGAATCCCATCTGTTGAGCTGTATTAAAAAAATTTTGCCATAAATAAAACTTACTTGCAAAACATTGAAACCTCAAAATATCCACCCAACATTTCATCAAACCATCAAAGTTTCCCATTTTCGAGGGAATCCTTGAACTTTCTGTCAGAGGTGGGTAGATGCCCAATTGTATCATAAATAGAAAAGGAAAGAAACAATCTATACTTATTTAATTCGATTTCATCAAACCATCAAAGTTTCCCATTTTAGAGGGAATCCTTGAACTTTCTGTCATAGGTGGGTAGATGCCCAATTGTATCATAAATAGAAAAGGAAAGAAACAATCTATACTTATTTAATACGATAGGGTTTTTTAGGTAAATCTGATGAAAGTTAGACTAAAGGGAAGAGCCCTAGATGTTCAAAGGTTCGTATTTGTCCATGACATTTAACATTGGGTTATAAAGTCTAAGAAACAGCCAATTTGAATAAATATTTATTTTGGATCAGCAGACTATAAACAAAAACTTAAAATCTGGTGACCTAGTAACAATATAATACACCAAACAGTATGTTATATTCTCAAAAAAGGACTAAATATTTATTTTGGATCAGCAGACTATAAACAAAAACTTAGAATCTGGTGACCTAGTAACAATATAATACACCAAACAGTATGTTATATTCTCAAAAAAGGACTAAGGATTACAAATCGTTAGGACTATATGGGAGGCTTTCATTCAACAAATAAATATTTGCCAAGTTCTTAAAAAGGTCAATGACCAATTTATTGCAAAATTCAAAAATTTTTAAGAAGAAATAAAGAAAGCCTTTCAAAACTTGAAATAAACATAGAACAGGTGATTACAAAAATATCAACTAAAAATATCAGGCGACAACTAAATGACAGAGAATTACATATTTGGAGCTCAGTAATACATAAAGGAAGAGGTGTGGTTCTATTTAAGGAATACATAAATATAAATAAATTACTTAATAATGTAGATAAACTTTCTGAAAGCGAATACAAAGACTATTTAAAGATGGTTGGAGGTGTGGCATCAGTCCGTGGCATCCAAGGTAGGTCCAAGAACGAGTACCTCTGTAGACGATGTTCTACAGCCGAGAACTACGTATTTGAAAGTCTGCCTCATGTCCTTGGACAATGCCCGTTTGGGGAAATGTTATGAAATGCCCACCACCATAAAATACGATCAATCATTGCTAATGAGCTGAAGACTAAATGCTATGAAGTTTATGAGGAAGATAATGGTACAGCGGAAAACATTTCAATAAGAAGGGTAGATATATTAGCCATCAACAGGAAACTAAATAAAGCATTTGTAATAGACCAGATCATAAGATGTGAAATAGACGAACAGCAACCTGACCAAGTACTTGAAGAAAAGGTACAAATCGATTCTCCAAAAATAAAATTTTTCAAAGAACATTAAAAAATTAAAAATTTAGAAGTAATTGGAATCTTCATTGGTGCAAGAGGAACAATATCAAAATTTTTTGTTGCATTTTGGACTCAGTTAAACCTCAGTCAAAACAAACTACAAGAAATTGCATTATTAAGTGTTATAAGTATTCTAAGAAACCATTTATATAATAACAAAAACAAAATTTTGTAAATAGTATTCTTTGTTTTTTAGCGATTTGCGATGGCAAAAAGATGTAAATTTTGTAATACATATTTTTTCTATATATTACATAAAAAATAATTTATGTCAAAACAAGTCATTTAACAAGGCCACTGTTGTGTCGCAGGTGGTGTCGGAGGTGTGCACAGGGGCGGGGAGGACTCGATGGACATCAGCGCAGACCTGACCGAGCTCGGACGTACGCCCGTCGCCGTCGTCTGCAGCGGAGTAAAATCCATCCTGGACATCGGCCGCACACTCGAGTACCTGGTGAGTTTCAACACTTGCCGGAGGGTCATTCATTCATTTATTTGGAAGGGCGGACTTTATCCAAGGCACTTAGGGCTTGTTGTGCACCCTTTTCACGAAGATGTGGTAATTCAGGAACTGTCCAGGTTCATGTTCCTGATGAATAGCTGCAGCCTATCAACAAGCTCCTCTTGAGGAAGGTGTCTGCCCCTCTCCATGGTCCCGAGAGTTGCTGACCTTACTTCAGCAAGCCTGTCGCAGTCGAACAGCAGGTGGTCAGTAGTCTCCTCTGACTGCCCGCACTTCCTACAAGAGGGGTCACCATTGTACACCCCCAATTCAGTGCAAATGCCTCCTCAGGTTCCCGTGTACAGTGACGAGTCCTGTGATTTGGCTTACCTCCCTGCCCAGTCGCAGAAGATCGATGCCACCTGTTGAGATGTAGAATGCAGAATGAGCTTACTTAGTCTAAAGAATGGGAGTTCAGCCCATCTCCTCTTGTGTTAACCACGGGCCCAGGCCGTGATGGAGTGGTTTGCACTGCTGCGAGAGATGCCACAGAAGGGTTCAGGCCCAATAAATGCCCCAGATGACCCATTGCCTGAGGGTTCAAGAGGGTGTTAGACTGTTAGACTTTGGAGGAATGAAAGCCCCAGCATTGCCAGCTAAGCACCTCTCCCTAGGGATATTATGCAGCTTACGTAAGGAAGGGATTGTCATGATGGGGAAGGTATGATATGGTCAGTCAGCCTAGCCCTGAAGAAAGAGAGGTAGATTGTAAATTTATAATTATATTTATTATTAGAAATGTATTTAAATATCAACATTTATGTATTGTCAACATTGATACACATCATTTGTAGTTGGTTATATCAATTAAATATTTATTGTTGTTGTTGTTGTTGTTTTGTTGTTGTTGTTGTTGTTGTTGTTGTTGTATTTCCAACCCATCCTCTAGACTTTTCTGGGGGTGACTCACCCTCTAACCCGAGACCTTCCAAGCATCCCCAGGCAATAAAATAAGTTCACCCAGGAAACTCTCCTTTTTGTAAAGAGTCTCACCCAGTTTGTTTCGCCATCAAGACTAGCAGAGGCTTAGAAGTTTGTCTGATTTGGGTCCCTTATTCCTAACCAGATGGACAAGCCAGGACGATCCACAAATCCCTATACAGGTCTCAGTCCTGACTTGGTATCCAAGCTCAGCTGGGAAACAAAGTTCCCAGAGAGACAAGGAGGAACCAAGGTGAACAAGAAGCTGGTCAATCCGGATGGCCAATAAACTTACCAGTACAATGACAGCATCTAATTACTATAGCCATTGTTGACCTCTGTATTTGTATTCCAGCCACCAGAGAGCCATCTATGAACTTCAAGAGGGTGAATGAAGCCTGATGCTTCAACACTATGTCTCTATCCCCGAAGCGAGAGACGGTAGAGGGCTAAAAAGCATGATAAGAAAAAGATGCCTAGAAGAAGTTAGGTTAAGAAAAGAAATTGGGGAAAGGAAGGAAAATTAAGGCTGGATTCACGAGGAAAAAACAAGAAACGAGAACCATGCAATCGAGTAGGATTAGATATGACCGAAGAAGGAAGAAAGACATAAACTAAAGAGAAAAAGACAAAGTAAAACACAAGAAAATCCTGGTGTAAATGGCTATGGGGGAAAAAGTGTAAGACATGAAAAAAGTACCTTGTGAATCTGACTTACTCAAACAGTACACACTCAGCACATTGATTTCTATTTCAAGCGCTGAAATTTTCCATTTTATAGCCAAAATAAAAAATTTTGGCGTTTACCCCATCCAAAAAATAGGAATAAGAGTGTTCTGATGTGTTCTCATGATTAACTCGCTGATCAGATCTCAAAAATTAATATTTTTCCCTTACCAAATTTAAAGGAAATAGAGTGCTGATTCTCCATAAGACTTAGTCTCCTAGTTCTCCTTAGTGCTAATTCTCCTTTCTCTTCAAATTGAGTGTGTTGAGTAAATTCTATTTGTTTGTAAAACGGTTTTTAGTGGTATATATATTTTTTTAAGGCATAAAATTGTAGTATTTTTTTAAACAAAATGTATTAAAATTACTTTTGGGACTGACATGACCCCTCAGAGCCTTATACTAAAAAATAATGAGACATAAATCCCCAAAAGGGGGATTTATCCTCAAAGTGGCATCTATCCTCCATTTTTGTTGCCCAATGAACTTGTCCAAGATATCATAGATGAACTTGGCCCTACAAAACTTAAGGAAATCGGACAAAATTGCAACCCCTAGTGTCCATATAAATATATAATGTTTTGTACAGATGTTGTTTTTGGCATCTGGGTGTCCCGAATCAAAAAGGTATCATGGATGTCAGTGCTTCTTTGTCATCATACCTCAGTGCTACCGTATGGGTCATGTCAGTAGCTCAAATTGCCATAAAAACTTTGCTAATAATACCAGTATGTAATAGATATTGAAGTTGTTGTCCACTTTTTGCCTTTTCAGATTATGTTTATGCTCATAACTTAACCCCTTAACCTGACACACGAGTCATACCGTGGTAGTATTCTCTACCACGCCTGACCGTGGTAGTATTCGGCGACGCATGAGATATCTCATGAACACCCTTGTTTCGATAACCGCGACGCCTGAGAATACTCAGATTTGATGTTCTCAGCTGATTTATTTTGTTATTTTGTTGGTACAACTGTTCTGCTAGGTTTTTTTTCATGCTACAACTGTACAGTTGAACCTGATAAGTGGCAGATCGTTTGGTGCTGCACTCTAGGTATCTGGAACTACGTCCACGCCACGAGATCTGCAGTATCAAATGTAGATGTTTTCGTCACGTTGAGACGAAAACCCTGCATGTTTGTGTCGATCGTGTAATTAATATCCATGCTATTGATCACGTCAAAACCGTGGGGAGCCAACTTACACCGCGGTTAAGGAGTTAATAGTTTCTAAATCTTGTACAGTTACATAGTCGAAACATAGCGCAGTAGAGCTGATAAAAAAAACATTAGACGTGATGACAGCAGGTTAAATGAAACTAACAGATCAAATTTATGTTAGTCTAATACATTTTTTTAAAATAACCTGTAATTTACAGTACATGATAGACACTAATCCTGATATTCAGATATCCAAATGAACTTTCACCTCAGTTTGATCATAAACCTAAACCTACATTTATTTTAGGAAACACAAGGAGTTTGTGTTGCCACGTACGGCCCGACACGAGACTTCCCAGCTTTCTATTGTGTTCGAAGTGGCTTTGAGGCCCCGTACAATGTCAGTTCACCGGAGGAAGCGGCCGGCCTCATACGAGCTATCGAGGAATTGCAGCTTCAGACAGGGATATTGCTGGCTGTACCTGTACCCAAGGAAGATCAGCTGATTGACGGTAAAAGATATGAATTGGTTGAACAAAAAAAAAGTTAACAAATTACCTGGTATACTGCCAAATGATTCAAATTTAAAACATTCCTCTTCAAGGTTGATGGTATGGAAGAGACGTTATCACACTAAATACAACAATGATTCAACTTCATGATTCAACTTCCGTCACTACACATGTGTGGTTGAATTAAATACTGGCCAGTTTTTGTCAATTTATGATTATTGTTTGTCAGTTCATATAAATGTGGTTTGTAAGTTTGATGATGTCTCTTCAACACCATCAACCTTGAAGAGGAATGTTTTAAATTAGCTTGACAACAACTTGAAAATGAACCATTGAGGTTTGAAACCAATGGACATTGAAAGCAACATTTGAATCATTTTGCAGTATACCAGGTAATTTTATACCTTTCTTTGGTAATATAACAGTGATTCGGAGGCTATTCGATCATGAATAGTTGAATACTATTAAGTGTAGCTTTGCAGAGGTATTAACACGTTTACTACTGGAAGGAGAAGTTCCAAAATAAAGCTCAGCTGTGTATGAATCAGCTGTTCTGTTGAAATAGCTCAGTGGTCCAGATATGAGCCTACCAGTCCTGTGGAAATAGCCCCGCTATTTCAACATTAATAAATTGTGGATTGTGAAATGCCATTCTGTTTTAGAAGGTTGATACTTCTACAGGACTTTCTTGTATCATTGCAGTCCACCAAAGTGATTATGTATGTGCCGACCGTAAACATGTCGAACTTGCATAACAAACGGTTATTTGACGGTGTCAGTTTTTGTTTTATTTTAGGCCTGATTTCACCAAACATTAAACCACCGTTAAGGCTCAGTTAGTTTAATTTTATCAGCTGTTCAATACTATTTTCCTATCTTTAACAAACGGTTTACTAACCGACCCTTAACTGATGGTTGGTGAAATCAGGCCTAAGATTTTTGCAGACATTTGTCAAAAATTAAAATCAAAATATAAACTCACCATTCCAACAATGAATTTCAAACAAAGAAGGGTCAGTTATGTTGAAATTTATTTATGATCAATAATTCACTAATAACTCCCAAGTATTTCAAACTGAGAGAGATTTTCTGTGTACTGGTCCTCGATGATTGCTGATTTGGGGAAGTATTTTTATTATGATTAACTTTGTGCAGAAAATCTCTTGGCTTGATTTGTTCGGAATAAAGAGATTCATGTTTAACTCACATTTAAGCACATGATAAAGAAAGTGTCTGAACACTTCACCGCTTTTGAAGAGGTTTATCAGTACTTGTTAAAATTATAGTTTGAGTCAAATGACGAGGCTCAGGTTGTCCTTAAACCTAATGCAAAGATTAACATTAGTCTTGTGGGCGAACTGTGCCACACCATTAATCTCAAACTTTACAGGTAAAATTATAAGTGTAAGTTAGTTTTCTCAACCTTTTCTTCTAAGTAGTTTTTTTTAACTTGTCCTCAGGCACAATTTTCAATAGCTCCTCAACTTCAAATTTCTTTTATTAATATATTCTTGTTATTGTAAGAAATAATGTGTTTAGAAAAATACTCTCTTCCAACAGTTTTGATTTTTTATAGATGTCTCAATGGAACAAGCAATTCAGGCCGCACTGAAGGTGGCCAGTGAGAAAAAAATAAAAGGGAAGGATGTGACACCATTTATTTTGGAACATTTGAAGGATATCACTGGTGGACGATCATTGCAGACTAGTATCCTTTGAATATACACATTTATATCCTGAGTCGTTCCAAGTGACAGCTTGACTGGCACAGGTCATCTAATTCTAGTTGTCTTGATTCTAATTCTAGATTCTGTCACAGTCGTAGAGATCTCCATAATATCCCTCCGAAGTAGTAAGAAATGATTTGAGTGGATATTAATGGGTTTGGAGAATGTTTGCAGTTGGTGAATGTTGTTAGAGAGAAAATAAGTTGTTAATTAGGACCCTACGTTGATAAAAAAATTCATGAAAGAGTCGAAAAACACACAGTGCTTGGTTTGGAGTTAAAAAACAGAGGCACAATGACTATTTTGGGTTAGGTTATTACCTCCCAAATCAGGTCAATAGGCTAGAAAAAAATTCCTGTAAAGAGTAAAAATAGGTCTAAGCAGAAAATTCTGTAACTGTCTTTTGTACCTGGTGTAGTTTGCAATATTTTCATGTTTGCCAGCAAATACTGAAAAAAAAGTTCTCAGGTAGCTGAGTTTCTTTTCAAAGAGGTTGAGATAGTGTTTGGTGGAGGTTCAGGTACAATTAATTGTATCAACGATGAAATGTGATTCCTAATGAAAATTGTCAACATTTTAATATAATATATAAAGTGAACTGTTTTATTCTAGAAAATTATACTATGTTCAATTGAATTTACATGTACGAAGGTGAACAATTAATTGTATCAACTATGAAATGTGATTCGTAATGAAGTTTATCAACATTTGAATACAATATTTCGGTATAAAACAAGTAAAAAGGGTTAAATTTATGCAATTTAATGTTGCGGAGTAAAACTCTGCATGCACCCGGTGCCGTTTTACCGGTGAAGCGCCTGCTCAAGGGTCAAAGGCCTCTGTACGATGACCTTGAGCTTTTAGGCCAACAGTGTTCCCAATAGCATGCTTTTTCAGTTTGAAAATCGTGTCAAGGTTATGCTTGCTTGATGCTCCCCACTCAATAATAGAATGAATAACTAAACAATGTTTATATCCAAAATCCACACAAATTGCACTATTCTATTCAAATTTCCACTAACCTACCACTTATACTATCTACCTCACAATTCGTACTGGAAGAATCTCCCTTGCTCTGCCTCCCACCAATATTATTGACAACATTTTTAAATTTATCATTATATTTTGAGTTTTTTTGTTAATTTGTCCAACAACAAACAGCAACTTCATGTGCAGTTATCATTTTGGTGAAGTATGGGCTACCTCCCTTGCTCTGCCTCCCACCAATATTATTGACAACATTTTTTAAATTTATCATTATATTTTGAGTTTTTTTGTTAATTTGTCCAACTAAACTTCATGTGCAGTTATACCATTTTGGTGAAGTATGGGCTCTAGACCTGAGTTGTAAGGAATCAGGGTAGGATATGGGGATCAGCAGACTTACCTGGTGGTTAAAACTGCTGAAGAGCACACAAAAAAGCATAAAACACAAAAACAAAATTAATTTTCAAAGCCACTGGCTCCTTCTTCAGATAGTAGGGAGGTCATTGTATACTGGAAGGAAGGAGAACAGTTTCATCCTTCTAGAACCCAAAGAGCACTAACATGTCTATGACTGTCTATATTTACACTGTATAAACTCCTACAGAGCCTGCTGATAGGATAGGGAGCGGAAAGTTATCTGAGGTTGAGGGTTGGGGGTTCCCTGGATTTTGTCACCCACTGGTGGGCCAGCTCCCATCTTCTAAGTTCATAGGAATTACAGGTAGGGGGGAGGACTTAAGAAATTTGATGGTTTAACTGCTGTTAAAGTCTTAATTGTTGTGGCAGCATATTGCACTACAGGTTTGTCTTTAAACTGATTTTTTACATCTTGTCTATGCCCACTCATTCTTATTCTCAGGCTGTTTGAAGTTAGGCCTACATACCGAGCGGGCACATTTGGCATTGGAGTTGTTATATGATGTTAGATGAGTTGCAGGTTTGGTGGCCAGAAATTTTGTAGGTTTGGTGGGTTTTAGAACTATTGAAGGCGGTGGAAGGGACGTGTATTTCACAGGCCCAGTGACATTTGCCATTGTCACTGGGTTAGGAGATTTGCTCAGTAGTATGCAGGTTCGGAATTTTAGGTTTCACTAAAATGTTTTTTCAGGTTGCTGGGTTGCCTATAGGCAGTGTTTGGGGGGGGGATTTAAGAAGATCTTTAGTATGAGGTGAAGCCTGAAGAATTTTGTATCCGTCTATTAAAAGTTCGTTCAGAGATCAGAGGCCATGGTGGTAAGTGGTGATAAGCCTAACTTGCTTTTTTGTGTCCTCTTCAGCAGTTTTAACCACTAGTTAAGCAGTTTTAAGCACTAGTTAAGCCTTCTGATTCCCCTATCCTACCCTGATTTCATGTGCAGTCAATGTGTCAAAACTATGTTCCAATAATTTACACAGTTTAACCTCTTGAAGTCCACAGTTTAACCTCTTGAAGTCCACTATCGCGTATTCGCGGGACACTCAAACCCCGCCGCTTGTCCACGCCCGCGTATATGCGGGATCGTGACCTTGATTCAAACTTGACGCTCTTTCCGCCACGGGAGATGTCGGAATGTTTCGTTTTACTTAGGTTACGTTCGGGAATAGTCAGGCTGTCTTGGGATATATTGTTTTGCGTATTAGCAGTCTGCATCACTGAAATTCTGCAAGTTGCTTTGTTTACAGCTGGCCCGTGTTTGTAAACATTGCGCAATGGCGGATTGATAACTTTTGAGTGACCGTGAAATTAGCGAATACTCTGAAATTAGTGGCCTTAGTGATTTTCTGGACAACCCAGATAGTGAAAGTGACGATGAAATAGATAGGGGAAATTGAGAGATGAGTGTTAGTTTGTGAATACTTCAAGGTAATTCTTCAAAAATAACCCGGACTGGGGGTTTACAGGGGTCCCAAATTACTTGGACTTTAAGAGGTTAAGTAATTAAGATGTGTTTTCCTGAATTATTGTTTACAGATATCGCCCTGATAAAGAACAATGCCTTGGTTGGTGCAAAAATAGCTGTGGCTCTGGCTAGACAAGACTTGGGGTATGTTTTTCTTTTATACTTATTTACTACATATATAATTTTTTACTTTATTTAAATTTTCGCATGGAGGAGTTGTTGCAAACTCGTGGGATACTCAATATGTTGTTTAAAAATGTATTGTCAAAGTTCATGTGCAAAAAAAAATGTTTCTACAGTTTGTGTTTTTTATCTAGAGCTCTGGGAATTGTTAACATCTGCAGTTGGAGTGGAGTGAAAATCATCAGAAGATCACAGCTGATCTCTGAAGTCGTACTAGCCTGACATGTTTTTCTTACAGCTGTCTTATTGTCATTTGTAAACAAACATCGTTGATGGTTGTTGAAATTAATTTTTATACATTGTTCATTTTCCCTGATAATTGAGAATAAATAATGTTTGATAGCTCTGGCAACTGAGTAGGCCATAGCTCAAGATAAAACGCATCAACTGTATATGGTCCTTGCTAATATACTGTCATAACAGTTTGATATGTTTGTATGTTTGATATGTTCTTACATGTTTGTAACGTTTGTGGTGGTATTGATATGAACCTTGTAATGCTAGTTTTAATATTATGCATCTGGCAACCATAGGATTTATCTGGATTGTCGGAATCAACCATCGTCAATAAAGTTTGACAAAACTCAAAATTTGATTGTAAACCAAAATGACATTTTATTTTAGTTCATTTTAATTTCCTTTAATTTCTTTTACTATATCATCAACATTATTTTATTCTTGTCACATTTCAGGAATCGAGGAACAGAAACCATGGTCAAACTGTCCTCACAAAACCCAAAGCAACAAACAGAAAAATCCGTATCGCCCAGGGCCAAAAAATTACGTCCTGTAAGAAATATACATTTTCAGTGAATTTCCCCTATAGGGAAGAAGCTGTTACCGTAGTACTCTTGGTAAGACCTAAGCCCGAGACCATGATAACTTTTCGTTTTGGGGCCCTCAGAAGCAAAAAACACTATTTGTTCATTTTCATACATAAATACATATATATTTATATATATAGATATATACAGTGCTTGATTTGTAAAAATTGAGGTACCGGAACTGTAATTTACCAATAAATACATAACCCCCCCCCCACTTCATCATTCTTCCCTTCAACAAAGTTATTATATGTCCATGCGAATAATTATCTCGATTTAAAAAGTTACATTTTATCTAACTCAAAATTTTTAATAAGTAAATTTAAAAATAATGAAGCATTATTTTTCTGAAAGATAAATTGTTTAAAGAGATTTTAGAATTTTTATTAGAACTTGTGTGAGTGAGTGTTCGGGTCTTTTTAGCGTTTTCAACATTCAGCTTAGCTCAGTGTTTCCCAACCTTTTGGGGCTTGCGCACCACCTACCACATTTTCAATATTTTGGTGTACCATTGCAAGGAACCTTTTACACTATCGCATCTCCCCCCACCACTGAGGGATCCCCTCCAACATTGTTCATAGTTACCCTTTGTTGGTTTTGTTTTCGTCAGCTAAATTTATTTTATTTTGCATGTCAATGTACATTTTTAGATCGTATTTTGATTTTAAGGACATTTTGACAAATTATTGTTCATCTCAACCTTGCTCAATAATTTTATAGTAAATTTGACAAAAAAAACATATGAATTTTAATATGAATTTCGTAATATGAAAAAATGTTCACGTGGAAGGGAAAAATAATCTCTGTCTGTTATTTAGGACTTTACATATTTCTCATATTTTATACTGAAAAATTACCATAATAAACAATCTTATACAATCTAAGCATATTACAAAAATTGTATACATAGATCGACATAATTAGTCTGTGAGTTCAAAATTGAAAATACGTTTGGTTAGTAAATCGTACAACTAAAAATTATAGTAATACCACCAAATTAGCACTGTAAATTTGGTAGTATTTTTTAAATGGAAAGAACATTTTTTTGTGTCAAAAATAAGTAAACAGTAATTGTAGTAATTGTAAAAATAATGACTTTAGAAATGGAATGAAAGAGTAACAATAGTTCCTAAAATATGGTACGAGTTTGGCATTTTATGCCCAAAACAGATAGTCAAAAAGTTAATTAAGGCGTTAAGTGTGACTTTACTGTTCTGCGACGGGTCAGCGTTCGTTCGTAAACCTAGTATTTTCCTTTGTGTTACGTCTTTAATCTCTTGCGTACCACCTGAAAGGTCTTCACGTACCACCGGTTGAGAAACACTGGCTTAGCTCATACGACTAGACAAAAAAACGCTAATTTCAGGCCGAAAGTCCACGGCTAATTTCCATAAATTTTAAGCGATCTTTATTTTCGGTCAAATTAATCTGATCCATTACACGCGATTGTACCTTCCGACAGAAATACTCCGGCCGGATACACATGATCTTCTCTTAAGGCGAATTCTCCGGCCGATCATATGTGATCGTCTTTTGCGACAAATTCTCCGGCCGATTACCCGCGATCGTCTTGTGAGCGGCAAAGTCTACGTCCGATTACATGCAATCGTCTCTTACGACGAATACTTCGGCCAATTACACACGATCCTCCCTCGAGGCAAATTATCTGGCTGGTTATACGCGATCGTCTCTCACAAAAAATACTCCGACCGATTACACAGGATCGACTCTTTCGGCAGAAAGAGGTCCCGAAACGCCGTTCCGCCGCAAACCAAGCACTGGAGATATATATATATATAGAAAAACATATTTATATATAAATATATGGATTTTCTTGTTCACATTTATAACAAAAAAAATTTTTAAACAGGGTACACTGGTTTTTAAAATAGCATATATATGTGTGTGTGTGTGTGTGTGTTTGTGTGTGTGTGTGTGTGCGTGCGTGCGTGTGTGTGTGCGTGCGTGCGCGCGTGCGTGTGTGTCTTTAAGCACGATAACCCACGTAAAAATGGTCCGATCTTAATGAAATTCGGCATGGATGTGTAAAGTAGTAATTATTCGGATGAGTTTGTAAACCAGCACGATCGGAAAACGGAAGGGGGGGTAAAGGGAGGTAAACCCCCCAAAAATGGGTTTTTTACATAGAAAAATAAAAAAATCCACTTTTTGTTAGCACCATTGAATTCAGCTCAAAAAAACAAACAATTTAGTATTTTGAATCACTGCTCTATATACATTGGTTATTGAGATATTGAAAGTGGTAAACTCAGTACTTTGTCCCGATGTTAACCTTAAGAGAAATAAGTAAAATTCTATATCCCTCTTATTTCTCAAGATATTTTTAAAAAATCTTGGTAAATGGCTTCTTTTAGTTCAGATCTACTAATTATTGAATTAAAACCAACCACCCAGTTTTAATATACCCGTAGCAGCAAACCTGCCTACTCATTCCCCATGTTATTCTTATGGCGCTTATAAAAACATGTAAAATCTCGCTATGTTGGATGGAAATATGTTGTTTTGCATTTTAAATTGGCTGAGTATGCAGGTCTGCTGCAACGGGGGTAATTTATTATTTTATAACATTACAATCTATATGTTATACGCGAGGGGCTTCCTCTTCATAGCAATAACTCGATAATGGGTGGATGGATTTTAACGTTTCAGGTGTCAAATTGAAAATATTTTTATAAAGATTTGTCAATATGTCTCAAAATTTCAAGAAAAGGCTTTACTTGAGCACAGTAAATGACTGAAGTTTTGGAACAGTGGCACTATCCATGGATAACGGACCAAGCTCAATGTTTACAGCATGTGAATATTGTTTGGAAATATAGACCACAGATTGCAGTGTTTGCAAGTGAAGCTGCAAATGAGCGATCTAGTAATAATTAAAGTGTCATAGTAGTCATATTTAACACCTGTACAATACTAATCCATGTTTTTCTTCAACATTTAAAAAAATGAGCAGTCCCCGTTGAAACATTTTGTTGGAATTATCGATAGCTAGATTGATTTTATTTCTCCAGACAATTGGATTGAGCACTAAAGAAATATAAAGCAACTATACAGTTGTGTGAATAAATGTAGTTAAATTGTTTTGTTGAAGTAATGAATTGGCCAATGCATAACAAAAGATGTATTTGAAGAAAAAATGCCATCAAATGATCTTTCTAACGCCAAGTGAAAAAATCTTCTGAATGATCTTTAGCTATTATCATTTAGCTTAGTGAGAAAAAGAATGACGTTAGCCGTACAACACATATATTAAAGCAGCTGTTTTACACACAGAATGGAAAAGTACTACTTTTTAACTATTTTTCAGTTTAAAGAGTCTTTCAGAAATTAAAGAATGTGTTTTCACTAAATCTAGCCCTGTTGGCCCAACACTGCGACTGAGTGTGCGGTCTAAAGTGACCACTCACAGTCTCAGTTTGGGCCAAGTCTCGCTGCTGACCGAACACACATTTCATTTTTACAGTTTCAAAATGGCGCCTCGAAAATCCCGCCAAAAAAGAATGAGCTGATTTCAATAGTGTCCTACAGATTAAAAAGTTTACTCCATGTTGAATTTACACCTAGAGGAGAAAACAGATACTATGAGTATATTGTGAGGCCCTTCCATAACTTGCCATGCAAAACTTGCGGCATGCAACACCCGCCCCCAAGCAGGAGCAGCAGCTTCACAGAACTTTGCCGCCTAGAGCGGGACATTTTCGGATAAACCCTGTATAACTTATTTTTCCCTAAGTGATTAACCTCTTTTTTAAGGCGAAGGGAATTTTCAGGCAGGAAAGTGTTTGAAGTGTTGATAAAAGTGTTTGAAATGGTAAGAAACTGAAATAAAAACAATATCAGGTCAAATCCACTTGGGGGATTTTTCAAAGGACACCACCATTTTAAAACACTGTAAGAATGAAATGTGTGGTTGGTCGGCAACGGCACTTGGTTCAAATTAAGAACGGGAGTGGTCACTTTAGACTGCACACTCAGTTATGCAGATGAGATATTAGGGCTAGATGTAGTGACTTAACGTTCTCTACTTTTTACCTTAACAGTTTGTTTTTACCAGTATTTATTTACAATTTTGTTAATCTGAAATGTACATTAATGTTGGATAAATTAATACATTACTTTTAAGCTGTACTGTAGGATTAAATTTTTGCTTATTATTTAGAAAATTAAAAATACAAATAAATAAACAAAATTTATAAATTGGAATTATTTTTTAGGTCATCATTGGTGGGTCAATTATGGACTCTGTAGTCTCTGTACAGGAACCATTTAAGGTAATTGCTATTACAGTTCATGCGTATGATGGTCCCGGGCCTCACAGCCACCATGGGTGCGGATGATGCAAATAGCTCACTTTTCCATTGGAAATTCGCTGCTTATAAAGATACGTCATTACGATAGCCCATCGCCTCGTCACGTCAACATTATAAAAGAAAAGTAGCATAATCACTATACAATGTCAATCCAATGTTGATTCCAGAATGGTGCCTAAACTTTAAGTCTGAGCGTGGACGTTTAACCCTCCATAGGGCGCATACTGGAGGTTACCTCCTTATTATTGAATTTTTCGTATTTGTAGGACGCCTGTATCTAGGAACTGACTCATAATAATATGGTGTTTTGGCTATTTGCTCCATTTACCTCAGTCTGACAGTGCGTTTTGACCGGAATGGAGGTAACTTCCAGATGCAAAAAACAGGGTTATGATATATTTTTTATAATATATATTTTGAAATCCATACAAACCATTTTTTATATTGATAATGAAATTAAGTTTTGCTCTTTTTACATTTAATTCATTACATTTTTTCATTGGTAAGCCATGTTACTTTTAACCTTTTATTCATCAATTTTTTTACCATTCTTATTAAAATATGTTATATATAATTGTAGTGAAATGTTTCATGCATTAAAATACCTAATATACCATTGTGTTTAAGGTTTTGTTGTTTTCATTAATAAATTCTGTTAAAAGCAAATGTTTCGTGTTATTTCACTATCTGGAGATAACCTCCAGATGCGCCCAATGGCGTTACAAAATTAATGCGCCCGACAGAGGGTTAATTACCATATAAAGTACTCCACTCCACCGAAAGGTACTGGGTAGGGCAGGTTTAGGTATTGGATAGGGCAGGTTTAGGTACTGGGTAGGGCAGGTTTAGGTATTGGGTAGGGCAGGTTTAGGGGTTGAGTGGAAGGGGGTGCCACAGGGAGGGAAATATTGGCAACATATGGGCGGTTCCGGAATCTTAGCTAAGGGTTGATAGACTCATTTTACTCCTTCATAAATAGTACTTGGAAAACCATTATGAATAACAATAATTCATTCTTCCAGATTTAAAGTAAGGTGTACATTTTCAATAAGCTCAAGATATTTTTCTTGCATTATTGATAAGTTCATATTTATATTAAAAAGTTAATGTTAAAAAGTTAAAATAGAAAAATGTGGTAATCTTATCTACCCTAATTAACTTATTTTATCAATATTACTTAGCCTATTCTTCTTATATTGCTTATCTCAATCTTGCCCGTCCTCTACATTTTTCGGTCGTCATATATTTTCAATTGAGTCGGTGGGGCAGTTGCAAGCGTGCCAGACTTTGAAAACTCAGCAGCGATGTCTTGGTTTTGATTCCGCACGCCCACCAGTATCTTTTAACAGAACTGTTTATTCTGTTACTATAGAAAAAAACATGCATGTTCCTGTTTATTCTTTCCTTGCTTTGCTCAATAACGTCCACGCACAGATCAATAGACTATGTGGATAGGACATTTGGAGGTTGAAAAGAAGCTAACAACCTCTTTATAAAAACCTTAGAACTTTTTTTCTTAAAACATACAGCAATTCCGAAAAAATATTTGGCTGATCTATTTGTTAAACTCTTAGTCACGAGTAGTTACTTCAATGATGCAGTTTCAACCTTGCTTCAAAATGTCGGTTAATCGCCATGATGCCAGTACAGGTGGAAGGGCGTACGCTGAAAGGGAGGATCCGCCAGAGTGGGGGGGGTGTGGGGCGTAACATAGCCGACGCCCTCGGGAAGCTTTCGCCCCAGCTGCGACCCACTCTTGTGTCTGCGGTGGGCAACGACCTTTACGGCACATTCATCTTGGAAGACACCATCGGACATTTGGTAAGATCAAGGGGATTAGATGCCCACCCCCAAACACACGGTGTGGGGAAGACAGATGGTGTTTTGGGGGGGGGTTTGAGTGGTCATTTTGTTAAGGGGGGTCAGTGGGGGGGCTTGGGAAGGAGGGTTTTGGGGGGGATGTGTTACCCGTACTACCGGAGGTAACGTGAAATAATATTTCTGTGGCCCATTGATTTTTTTCAAGTTGGCAGTATGAGGGGGGTAGTTTTGTTGTTTGCATTACAAACAGAATGAAACAGGTCATTAATGGGAGTCAAACCGTTTGATTGATTGTACGTATAAACATATTTTCAAAGATTCTATGATATAAAATCATTCCCAACCATTGATTTTAAAAAATACGCGCACAGTTATAGAGATTAATCAATTTGTTAGAATTTATGACTCATTTTTAATAACTGATTTTAATCTTTGGTCATTCATGTAAGATTCGAATCGTTTTAAATTGTTAAAAAAACCTGCCTCATCATAAGCATTTAAAATTTGGGCAGTAAGTCAATTAAAGTTTGTTCTTTCCAATTATGAAATTATTTATGGTATCCAGTAAAAAAAATTCCCTAAAAATAGTGGCCTCCTTATAATACCAAAGTACCAAGATGAGTATGTACGCAGGACCATTGCGGGATGCTAGTGACCAGAGCCCAGCCGACAGCCAGCTACACCGTGGTGCTGGACGAGAGAGGGGAGTTCCGCCTGGGAGTGGGGGACATGGAGATACATGACCTGCTGACCCTGGACCATGTGAGTGTTCTTGGAAATGTACAAGGTAGAGAGTTTCAAAATGTATTGTGTTAATGAATTTCTTGAGGATGACCTCTCAGTATTATAGTCAGCCCTCCCCAACCGGAAGTTAATAGTAAATTTTAAGTTTTAGTCTTTGGCCCACATCTCGGTCGCCAGTACATCCCCGCCCACCATGCCATCGAGCCCAGCCTCCCCTGGTGGGGAACTGAAGTTGTTCACTGGAAGACAGCTACAACACTGCCTCCAATCGTGACAACTTCCGTAACTGTACCCAGTATTGGTACCTGAAATAGCAAAAGCCGGTTAGGATCCCACTGGAGAAAGGGGGTTAGTATCACCTTTACGAGGCCGTTGCATTATTTATGGATGACCCCTTATGGTATTTCATCCCAGGATCAAAACCTCATTCAAGTAATTCACAGCCTCACATCTTCATCATAAACTTTTCAAACTCTGAAACAAGAACCTCATTATAAAAACTGAATATTAATAATCTGTGTCTTCAGCCAGCCATGCAAGTTGATTTATGATTTGTTTATGTCAATTTTCCCATCTTGAGAGCAGCCCTATTTTGTGGTAGAGCGAGGTGCTTTAGTCAGCAGAATCCTGGATTAGAATCTCGCTGATCACAAATGGCAAATTTGCCAAGTGATAAGGCCGCAACCTTGAGGATGCTACCATAATATTGCTTTAGCTGGAGAACAAGTCCATAGAAACTGCACTGGCACTAGCCCCAAATAATGGAGCTAATGGTTCTAAACTAGAGCTGAGCTTGGCTCTCGTTTTGAAATAATAAGAAATGCTATGATCTTTATGTTTAATATTTTAATATTGCGAAGAAGTTGTGTGATCTGTTAATTATTTTGCTAAGGATTTGATGATAGATGATATCTCGATACTAGTTAACCAGTAGAAACTTTGAGAATTGACGATGGTAAGATTAATAACCTAGATATTTTTCGATACATCAATTCGGGAGGAAAATCATGAATAAAGAACTGTTCGGTCAAGTTTAGACTGGTTGGGTAGAGATTTATCTTAGTCAGTCGGATGTGGGGTGCATCTTGCTCCACTGTATACCTCGTCCATCTTGTCATCAAGCCCGAACATCTCTGGGGGAATTGGAGTTGCTCACCGAAAGACAGCAACAACATTGCCTCCAATTGTGACGACTTCTGTTGTCAGAGTCTAAACTAGCTATTGCCAGTTGGGAGTCCACCAGGAAAGTCCAACTTGGTACTTAGGGCATGCTTAAATTTTAACTCATATAAACTTAAATCTTTCAGCAGAAGATGACTGAAACAGAATTTTGGTGACTAAATCTCTACTTCGAGCCTAATCTGTGTGAATTCATATTATAATCCAACATCTTATTATAATCAAGTATACAATAATTTGTTAGATAAATAAAATTTCTTTGCTTTTCCACTTCTAAACTATTTCAACCTTGAAAGAAAACTTTTTATATTCTTTTGCCTATTTTTTTTATCAATTCATTTAAAATCAGTTTTGACACATTTTATAAAGATAAGCTAATTGGGAATTTGTTTTCAGGTAAGCAAACACTTGCAAGACCCTTCTGTTGTTATTCTGGATGGAAATGTCCCACCCGAGAGCATCATCTTTGTACTGAAACATTGCTCTAAATATGGCATTCCAGGTAATTTTAAACATTGTTATTTTATATGAGAAATTGATTTGCCAATCACTGCTAAAGTTCCTGCTTAGTGTCAAGATAAAACACTTCAAATTTTCGGACTACACAAGCGGTTTGTGACTCTAATAAAACAATTCCGATGGCATTGACTGTACAAAACGAAGATGATTCAATCTATGAGAAATCAGTAAAGAATTGCGGTATGTGTTTCTCATCTAGATTATACAGATACATTTTTAACTTGTCAATATTATTTCACTATGTAGGGGAACCTTTTAAGTGATTTTGTTAAGTGTTATGTGTTGTTTTTGTTTGGTAAATAATTTGTTTCTGCAAAATTATCTAATGGGCATTCATTTTCAAGTAGTTAATTTCATATGCAGTTTCACACAGTTTGAAATAAAGCTATTGCATATTGTTGATTCATAGATCCTAGCAACAATAGAAATATTTTATTTTTGATTATGTTAAGAAAGGTTCACAAATTTGTTTGAATATAAATCAGGGAGTTTTATTTGAAGGCTCAATCATTTAAATATTGGAAATTAGAGTACACGGGACAACTGTGAAGTGAGTGTGACTCTCTGGTATCACATATAATTTCACTACTACAGTTGGAAATGGCTGAGCAAATAATTGCCCAAAGCATACTTATGTAGTGAAATTGTATTGTGGTTTGAATGACATTGTGCAGATATCATCAAAGGCTATTTTTATCAGGTAAGAAAGTTAGTAATTCCTTCTAAAGAGGGGAGTTGTATTATTTATAGGCTCCAGTTTAAGTGTAAAATTTCTGTATTTTTTCATAACATAAAATTTTTTTAAATTATGCGCAAATTCATTTGAATACTTCTCGACGTTCAACAGATATTAAGACTTCTACCAATCAAGAAAAATATAAATGGAAAACTCGGTTATTTTCAAAAATAAAGGTTTTGTGCAGCATTTAATTTGTAAATATCTTGAAGTTCAGTTTTAGGTACCTATTGGTATGTATTTGAGGTATTAAAACTTACATCTAAAATTATGTAAACAAACTGATGTATTTTTTTGGTAAGGCACCTAAATCCAGATATTTTGCACCATAACTTGTGTTTTGTTCTAGTTATTTTTGAGCCCACCGATGTCGCGAAAGCACACATTCCGTTCATGAGTGAGGACTGGAAGACTATTCGCCTCATAACGCCCAACATTAAAGAGTTGAGGAGGATTGCTTCTTTTTTGGGTAAGTAAATTACTATAATATAAACAGCTTTTTTGTTTGCTAAATTTATGTCTATCAATAGTAATAGAGTCCTCGAAATTGTAGAAATATAATTCATTGTTAAGTTTGTCTTAATATTATGAGCGAATTTTTAGAAAGAGGAATTTTAAAACTTTTTTAAGGAAAACTTATCTAATTTCCCAGGTTAACTGGCTATTTTCTACTGTTTCTTATATAATTCAACTGTTACAAGTACATAGTAATCATGGAAATTGTGCATTTATCTAGCCCGTTCTATTTTATTGCTGTATTTAATATAGGTGAAGCTTTTGTGGGTGCTGCAATGTTGGCAGCCTAGTGAATGGAAAGAGTAGGTGGTCCCGTAGCTAGTGATTTCTCTCGTGACATAAGTCTACATCCAGGTGTGATTTCTGAACTGACACAATCGAATGGAAAGCAACTTGATGACGTATCTATGTCTATATCAGCTGGTCAGTAGTGATGATGGGTTAAAATGGAACCACCTGGTTTTGCTCCATTCGTGGTTGGCAGGCATTTTGCCATATCTTTAAAAAAAAAAAGCAAACCCGGAAACTGTTTGATTGCTGGATATCTAAATTTAATCTGCTGCGTTAGTCTAAACTAATCCTAAATAAATTTAAACAGTCATTGAAATAATTTAAAACTAGGTTTTAGGTGGAAAAGAACAAAGTTTATGGATTATTCTGATTTTAAATAATACATCGACCAATTTATTTTGACATTGAATAAAAAATTGACACGGATTAGTAAAGTTTAGTTTTTGGTGATTTTAAGTTTCCAAAACAAAGTGAATCAAAGTTAAAATTATTGTGGCTTTAAAAAATCTTTTAAGCATTGGTTTGTTCACAAAATACCCTCCAATAAGGCTTCATTCTTTTCAGATTGTACCGCATGAGAAGATCTGTTGAAGTGGTTAAGTCTGTTAAGTCTAATTAAGGTTGTTGCATGAGTGTTGCACTGAAAAGTGAAAGTATTACTGACTTTGATTGCAGATCAAGGTCAAGCTTTGAAACCAACGATTTGATTTTAGGTTATGAAAATTCATCTCAGGATCAGCTGACTTGCTTCAAAGCTTGATACTGAAGTTGTGTTTGCTCTAGCAATGGTATTCTACTGATAATAGTCGACTCCCGCTAACTCGAAGTACCATGGAGATACGATATTCCTTTGCATTTGTGTGATTGTAATTAGGCATAGATTGGTCAGGAGAGGTAATACCTCTTTGCATTGCTTTGACTTACAGAAATAAAGGTTATTGTAAAACTATTTCCGACTTAACCGTTTGACTGCCAAGAGCTGACTACATCGGCTTTGTATTACATCGCGAGAACTGCCAGCTGCCGACGTGATCGGCATCGCCGTTCGTCGCAAGAATGCCCGTGGCCGACCAGATCGGCTCGCAGCTGTTGAGATAATTGAATAGATTCCACGAACGACTACTGTTTTTTTTCCATTATAAAACCTGAAAGATAATAAATTAATCTTTCGATTCAATACATCGATTGTTGCGACATTCGATTTATTGGTTTTTTAACAGAATTTTGCTGCAAAACCAGTTGATTCATCCTGGCAGTTTTCAGACTGACGTAGAATTTTTACCATGGCAGTTCAAAACTGAAATCACGAGTTTTTCATGGCAGTATGAAAACAAAATCTAAAATTTTTCTTGGCAGCCAAAGGGTTGAGACAGGTTTTTTCTGGGAGATCAAAAACAATTTTAGCTATCGAGGTTTTTTAGATTTTAGTAACTATACATGTGTTTTAAACTGTTATGGTGGTTGTAGGCTTGGACATGCGGGGAGAGGACCAAGGCACCAGTCTGGAGGAGGTTGTCAGCATGGCGTCCCTCCTGGCTCATCAAATCCAGCCAGTCATAGTCACCCTGTATATGTGTCTATAACCATGATGGTGGTTGTAGGCTTGGAAGTGGGGGGAGAGGACCAAGGCACCAGTCTGGAGGAGGTTGTCAGCATGGCGTCCCCCCTGGCTCATCACATCCAGACAGTCATGGTCACCCTGTATATGTGTCTATAACCGTGATGGTGGTTGTAGGCTTGGACGTGGGGGGAGAGGACCAAGGCACCAGTCTGGAGGAGGTTGTCAGCATGGCGTCCCCCCTGGCTCATCACATCCAGACAGTCATGGTCACCCTGTATATGTGTCTATAACCGTGATGGTGGTTGTAGGCTTGGACGTGGGGGGAGAGGACCAAGGCACCAGTCTGGAGGAGGTTGTCAGCATGGCGTCCCCCCTGGCTCATCACATCCAGACAGTCATGGTCACCCTGTATATGTGTCTATAACCGTGATGTGGTTGTAGGCTTGGACGTGGGGGGAGAGGACCAAGGCACCAGTCTGGAGGAAGTTGTCAGCATGGCGTCCCCCCTGGCTCATCACATCCAGACAGTCATGGTCACCCTGTATATGTGTCTATAACCGTGATGGTGGTTGTAGGCTTGGACGTGGGGGGAGAGGACCAAGGCACCAGTCTGGAGGAGGTTGTCAGCATGGCGTCCCCCCTGGCTCATCACGTCCAGACAGTCATAGTCACCCTGTATATGTGTCTATAACCGTGATGTGGTTGGTAGTCTTGGACATGGGGGGAGAGGACCAAGGCACCAGTCTGGAGGAGGTTGTCAGCATGGCGTCCCCCCTGGCTCATCACATCCAGACAGTCATAGTCACCCTGTATATGTGTCTATAACCGTGATGGTGGTTGTAGGCTTGGACATGGGGGGAGAGGACCAAGGCACCAGTCTGGAGGAGGTTGTCAGCATGGCATCCCCCCTGGCTCATCACGTCCAGACAGTCATGGTCACCCACATCCAGACAGTCATGGTCACCCTGTATATGTGTCTATAACCGTGATGTGGTTGGTAGTCTTGGACATGGGGGGAGAGGACCAAGGCACCAGTCTGGAGGAGGTTGTCAGCATGGCGTCCCCCCTGGCTCATCACATCCAGACAGTCATGGTCACCCTGTATATGTGTCTATAACCGTGATGGTGGTTGTAGGCTTGGACGTGGGGGGAGAGGACCAAGGCACCAGTCTGGAGGAGGTTGTCAGCATGGCGTCCCCCCTGGCTCATCACATCCAGACAGTCATGGTCACCCTGTACTTGTGTCTATAACCGTGATGTGGTTGTAGGCTTGGACATGGGGGGAGAGGACCAAGGCACCAGTCTGGAGGAGGTTGTCAGCATGGCGTCCCCCCTGGCTCATCACATCCAGACAGTCATAGTCACCCTGTATATGTGTCTATAACCGTGATGGTGGTTGTAGGCTTGGACGTGGGGGGAGAGGACCAAGGCACCAGTCTGGAGGAGGTTGTCAGCATGGCGTCCCCCCTGGCTCATCACGTCCAGACAGTCATGGTCACCCTGTACTTGTGTCTATAACCGTGTGATGGTGGTTGTAGGCTTGGACGTGGGGGGAGACGACCAAGGCACCAGTCTGGAGGAAGTTGTCAGCATGGCGTCCCCCCTGGCTGATCAAATCCAGCCAGTCATGGTCACCCTGTATATGTGTCTATAACCGTGATGGTGGTTGTAGGCTTGGACGTGGGGGGGGAGGACCAAGGCACCAGTCTGGAGGAGGTTGTCAGCATGGCGTCCCCCCTGGCTCATCACATCCAGACAGTCATGGTCACCCTGTATATGTGTCAATAACCGTGATGGTGGTTGTAGGCTTGGACGTGGGGGGAGAGGACCAAGGCACCAGTCTGGAGGAAGTTGTCAGCATGGCGTCCCCCCTGGCTCATCACATCCAGACAGTCATGGTCACCCTGTATATGTGTCAATAACCGTGATGGTGGTTGTAGGCTTGGACGTGGGGGGAGAGGACCAAGGCACCAGTCTGGAGGAAGTTGTCAGCATGGCGTCCCCCTTGGCTCATCACATCCAGACAGTCATGGTCACCCTGTATATGTGTCTATAACCGTGATGTGGTTGTAGGCTTGGACGTGGGGGGAGAGGACCAAGGCACCAGTCTGGAGGAGGTTGTCAGCATGGCGTCCCCCCTGGCTCATCACATCCAGACAGTCATGGTCACCCTGTATATGTGTCAATAACCGTGATGGTGGTTGTAGGCTTGGACGTGGGAGGAGAGGACCAAGGCACCAGTCTGGAGGAAGTTGTCAGCATGGCGTCCCCCCTGGCTCATCACATCCAGACAGTCATGGTCACCCTGTATATGTGTCAATAACCGTGATGGTGGTTGTAGGCTTGGACGTGGGGGGAGAGGACCAAGGCACCAGTCTGGAGGAAGTTGTCAGCATGGCGTCCCCCCTGGCTCATCACATCCAGACAGTCATGTTCACCCTGTATATGTGTCTATAACCGTGATGGTGGTTGTAGGCTTGGACGTGGGGGGAGAGGACCAAGGCACCAGTCTGGAGGAGGTTGTCAGCATGGCGTCCCCCCTGGCTCATCACATCCAGACAGTCATGGTCACCCTGGGTGCTCTCGGGGTTCTGGTGAGTGACGGAAATGACGAGTCGTGGAAATACACTCCCCTCCACACTGTGATGTTTTCGGCTGTTTTTGGTTTGTTGTGAAGGTGGAAAGTTGTTTTTTGCCACCATAAGGCAAAATATCAGCTGTATTGATTTTAAACATCTATATACTAAATACACTTCACATTTTTGTTGGTTTTTTTACATAAAACATTTTTATTCAGACCACCTAACCACCCTTTATGATCCTTTATTGTTGTTGCTGAGCAATCGCAATTTCAAAGTTTTATCATCATTAATAACCTCAGAATTGTGTGTTAAAAGTTTATTATACCTTATAGATTGTTTAAATTTAATTATTTATTTTATGGAGTATCACGGTGAGAAATAGTGTTGCCCATTTTCTACATGGTTATAGAGGCTCTCGATCATTTCACGTTGTCTAGAAATATCAACAGTGTTACTAAACACTGACATAGGACTCGAGGTCATATTCGGAATCGCTTAAGAGGGATAGCAGGCTTACCTGAATGAAGTATATTCAGGGTGAAGTTAAAGCACATGAATAAATAAGACACAAGTAGAATATTTCGGTGCCACTGGCACCTTTCCCAACCAGGAAGTGACTAAATTAGAGGGGGGGGGGGATGCTTGAGATTGTCCTTTGCAGTGTTGCCACACTGACAAACATAAAATACTTAAAAAATATTTAAAGCAGGCTTCAGTAATATTTTCATTTAGTGTAAATATTTTTAAAGTGTTATGTGTTTGTCAGTGTAGTAACACTGTAAAGGACAATCTCAAACATCCCCCCCAATTTAGTCACTTCCTGGTTGAGATTGGTGGCAGTGACCGAAATATTTCACTCTGGTCTTATCTATTTGTGTGCTTTAACTTCACCCTGAATACTTCATTCAGGTAACCCTGCTATCCTTCTTAAACAATCCTAGTTTTACTAAACAGTTATTTGTGTATTATCATTAAGGGTGAAGTCTCAGATGAAGTGTAAAACTTCACAAGACTCCAAGTTAACCTTTTTAACCGACTTCCCCCACCAACAAAAGGAGGAGGTTCTCAATTCGTCTTGGGAGATGTTTTTTTTTTTTTTTTTTTTTTTTTTCTAGGGATGTTCATTGATTTCTCTGCGATACTTTTACCAATCAACGTGATTCTACTACCAAAATAACCGGAATGGTTTCCCGTAGGTCCCATATATAACATTTTGTTTCATTGAAATATTTATTTAGGAGAAAAGTCCAAAAAACCTCAAATATTCAACATTTTCAAATACTTGTTGTTTACAAAACAAAGCTAAGGTGAACAGGGATAAGTCAGGTTTATTTTATTACAGCTGTTACATCCTTCAAATTAAATTTATAATTATAGAGCAAATGATCAGCTGCTTCATGTTTATATAATGTCAAAACAGTTTGTCTTCTAGGTTATGAATTGATTATATGTAGATTCAAACACAGTCAATTCCATTATGATTATTATTACTTAAATAAAAAAGTGTAAACCAAAAAACATGAATGAATAAGAGCAAGTCTAAATCTTAACGTTTTAGTGTGGCCTAGGAATACCTCAGAAATACATCGGAAACTTGGATCTTGTGAAAGAACATACCCACATAACTTAAGCCCATCATAGATTGCTTCTATAGCACACCAGTTAATTTTAAATGGCCATAAAAAATAATGTCATCGTCGTACAAAGAGGAATTTTTGTGACTTGTCATATGTGAGCGCTCTTGCAGTTTCCACTGAAAAAATCCCCAACAGGCTTTGCAAGTCATTGGTCATTGTGAGTTCGTGTTTCACAGGTTGAAACATGCGAAACATTATTTTTATATATCTTATTGGACAACTTATAGTGCTAACGTGCAAGCATCGTAATTCGAGACTAGATCGATCTTATGAGTGAGCCCCTGGACAGTTTTGCAAATGTACTTAAATTAACTCATTTTCCATTTTCCAGGTGCCAAGCACATGGTTATCTTGTAATAAAAACCTCTACAGTAAACTGTCCGAGAAAATCTGTCGCCAAATTCGAGGGTTCAATGTAGTGTAGTGTGGCCTTGGTTCAATAGAAGATTGTAATTGTGCACGTGAGATAATTCATAATATGACCGCCGCGTATCAGAATTTCAGAAATGTTCCAAGGCTGTGCTGAAGGGATAAGGTTTTTAATGTTTAGTTTATCTGCTTTAAAAATTGTTTTGAGTATTCTCCCAAAATTGCAATGTTGTGGTCGTGAGTTTGTAAAGCAAAAAAAGCGTAAATACATTAAATAGTAAACTTTGTCTGATATATCTGTTTGTGTCTTTAGGATAGAAACGCGCAAAAACTAATAAATAGATTGAGCTAAGCACAGAGGCAATCTATTCCAGTTCTTAAAATACAGTTAAAAAATGCCACTGGCGTAGAAAGACACAAAATAAAAAAATACACCTGAAAATATTATGCATTGAGCAGGATCAAGATCAGCTGTTTCGAGCTAACAAAAAAATTGACTATACATTAATATCTCTTAAACGGCCAATGTTGAAGAACTGGAACATACTCGGTGTCAGACAATTTTACACCCTCAAAATCTTTAAATGTCTGGTGGCTTATCTATGTTATATAGAACAACTAACTGTTTAAATAATTTTTTTGCTCACAGTACAGTAGTGAAATGCTGTGAACATTTAAATATTGTTTTACAATGTAAATATGGATTTGAATGTACGTCAAATGTGAAAATTACGAACCTATTAAGCTGAGAATTTGCCAGTAATGTATTTGGCCCATATAGGACTGATCTGTAAAGCCCATGTATAGGCTTTTAAAATCCCTTATAAAATGAGATGTTTACAAACATGTGGCCATATGCATAGCGCATAAGTAATAAATAGCTGGAGACGTGGAGACTATAACAAATTATAATGTGTACTATATACATTGTCATTTACCTGAGACTTCGCTGTACAAGAGACTGTTCTAACCTGTCCAAAAAATGAGTTCAGCAAATACAGTAGTACAGTTTAGAAATCTATTAAGTGATTGAGTCATCAGCGAAATGAACTGGAGTGGAGTATTAATGGTATCCTACAACTATTATTGAATAAATCGAAATCAAACATAGAAGACAAAAACGTCCACTAAAAAGTATTAAATAATTTATTTTTTGTAAAAAAAAACAACCGACTTCAAACGCTCTAAAAAGTATGAAATAATTTTATTTTATAAGTCAAATTTCGTAATATCCAAGCTCACGTATTTCAAGTCGGCGCGGCTCTATATTGCATCTTAGTTATGTATCTTCTTGGCAGAATAGCTCGAAGTTTTAATAACATTTGAAGAATGTATTTGTTGTATGGCTTACCGGTACTTGAATGTAACATTAAAATAAAAATTGTGTGTTAATTTCATATAAATAAGAGAGGAGAGTTTTAAATTTAGACTAGAGAATTTACTTGTGGGTCTTGGGTCTACAATACTGTAAAATTTGTATTTTAAATCAAAATGTTCGAGTTGACGACTGAAATGTTATCCCGCAATTATTATAATTGAGATCAAACTGAGATATTTAATCACTACTCACAGTTGAGTGTTTCATATATTGATAGAGCCGCGCCGACTTGAAATACGTGAGCTTGGATATTACGAAATTTGACTTATAAAATAAAATTATTTCATACTTTTTAGAGCGTTTGAAGTCGGTTGTTTTTTTTTACAAAAAATAAATTATTCTATTTGTTCAATCTGATAAGGTAGCTGATATAAACATTCTTATTTTAGATCAGCAGTTCTTAAGTCCTGTTGCTTAACCCTAGAAAGGTATTGTTATTCAAAAATACGCTAAAGGTATCGATACGTAAATTTTACTCTGTGGTTAAAAATTAGAATATGTTTGATGAAATATCTATTTTTTAAGAAGGCACCCAAATACAAGAAAACATTGATAATATTATTTACTATATAATAAACTTACATTATGTCTTCAGCCCCATTTTAATTTTAGGGAATAAGCTCCATAAGAGTCCATTGAAAAGCACATTTTGCTGTTGTAGGTATCGTATGTAAATTTGACGTATTTTTTTCAATTAAATTTGGAAAAACATTAAGAACAGCCATAATACGGTCATATTAAATCAAACCTGTAGCGGGAAAAGCACTGCTGATGGTACAGGGCTCAGGGTCATTTTATTGCAAAATCAGACAAAAAATACACTTCCGCACACGTCAAAATTACGTACGATACCTTTCTAGGGTTAACACGTTCAGTGCTAATAATTATGAGTATTGCGACCCTAAAATGCTAAAAACTGATAATGTTATTTTTGACTCAAAAATTATGTCAGGGTATCCAAAATGATGCATCTGGATGTGTCAGTGAAGATTTCGGCCGAAATTGTGACGTCACGTCTGGGGCGGGAATTCCCCTCCTGAGGCACTGGTGCTTGTCCTTGTCCGACCAGTCACTGTTTTTAGCCCCACACGCCCACAGTAACACAGTAAATAGTTTTTTTTCGTTTTCAATTGTTCTTGTAACATCAATACTTTATACAAAATATAATTACAAAAAAAATATTTGTTTTAAAATATATTCAAACGGGATGTCCTGCAATCCCGCCATAGCACCAGGAATGGCTGACCATTGGGGGGGGGGGGGGGTGATGTCGTCATCACCATCGTCTGAAATCCCAGACAAGGATTCAGAATCTTCTTAATTTTCGGGAAACACGTTTTTAATAATTTCGCTGTCCTTCTGTTCCTCCATTGTACTAAACAAACGTCGACACTCGGCACAATGCAGTGGACACAAAAAAACGAATGGCTTACACGGAAACTACGCGCGCCAAAAGTTGTTTAGATGCGTACCAAAAACGCGGCAATCGCACAACACAGTCCCTGTACGAAGCTGAGCTCACAGTGAAGCAAGGTTGTTGGCGAGGGAGGAGGACGAGATTTCTCGCCTTGCGCCACTGGTGCCATTTACCGCAGGACGAGAATTCTCGCCCTTCGCGCTCAACGTGTTAAGAGCATCAAGTTCACTGTGTCAGTATTAAATTTTTATGAAGTCATTTTACTTTTTTTAAAATATTACATAGCCACTAAACAAAGTTTTTCATGAAAATTCTTCTAAAATGGTGATTGTCATGGATATAAAGCGAATAAACACAACAATAACATAATTTCTCTTTTATCCTTCCATATATTTTTTTCATTTCAGTGTAATAAAATGAACAATCATAGATTAAAGGTTTAGTGAAACGATCGTAAAATTCAAACCATATACTGCTGTAACAAAAAAGAAATACACTTTGGTAAAATTACTAAAGTGAAACATTTTTCTAAAAAGGAAGTTTTCTTATCGGAGCCGTTGTTTTGTCACAGATGGTCGGAAGGATGGAACCTGGTGCTCCGGTCACAGCGAGGCACTACGCCTGCTCTCCGCTTGATCATGTGACTAGCGTGTCCGGCGCGGGTGATTGGTGGGTATCACTCTTACAGTGTGTTATAGTTGAATTTACCTTAGCTGGCCAAAACATGTACTAATTGTTTCATAAAAGTTTTGTATACAAGTCACATTTAAAACATTGTTGGTAACATTTGGCGTTTGTTTACATTTTCTTTAAACTGTCAATTCGTCACATTGAAAATGGTTGTACTGTTTATTTGTTTTTTTGGTCCGGTCTAAGTTGTATTTTAATGCAGAATTAGTCTTGAGTCATTAATTTCAAGCACTTTCTAAAAATTAACGTAACACTTCAAAAAAATAATTATTAGTGAATTACCCCTGATAAGGAAGTAACTACATTACAGTAGGTCTGAGAGCAACACCTAAGCCCAGGACCATTATAACTTTTCAATGATATGTTGAAATAAAAATGAAATGAAATTCCTAAGAACTAAAAATTGTATTGTAAAGTAAAACAATACAAGATAATAACTTAAAAATATGCTAAACTAACCTTTGATAATGCAGGAAAACTTTTCAATGATCCGAGGTTTCATTTTTATCTCTAACACTCCATCTTTACTTATTTTTTTCTTGATTGCCAAAATTGGCCAACTAAGGACTATGCCATGCAGCTGCAAGATCAAAAAATTCTATTTTTCTTTCATTTTAGCGAATTTCCCCTATAGGGAAGAAGCTATTACCGTAGGTCTCATGGTAAGACTTAAGCTCGGGACCACTATAACTTTTCGTTTTGGGGCCCCAAGAAGCAAAAAACACTATTCGTTTGAATTTTTATATATATATATCTATATATATATATATATATATCTAGACCAACCCACGAAAAACACTAACACGTGCACGTGATATATATATATATATATCTATGTGTCTGTTAGCACGATAGCGGCCGCAAAAATGGTCCGATCTTTATGAAATTTGGTACGGACATGTAAAGTAGTAATCAATTGGACGAGTTCGTGAACCAGCCGAATCGGATCACCGGAAGGGGGGGTAAAGGGGGATAAACCCCCCCAAAAATGGGTTTTTTAAATTTTTTACATAGAAAAATAAAATTTATAGAATTTTTGATGGCACCATTGAATTCAGCTCAAAAAAAACAAACAATTTGGTATTTTGAAACACTGCTCTATGTCCATTGGTTACCGAGATATTGAAAGTGGTAAACACAGTACGTTGTCCCAATGTTAACCTTATGGGAAATAAATAAAATTCTATATCTCGCTTATTTCTCAACATATCTCAATAAAACTTGGTAAATAGCTTCTTCTAGTTCAGATCTACTAAATAATTAATTAAAACCACCCAGTTTTAATATACCTGTAGCAGCACACCTGCATACTCATTCCCCATGTTATTCTTATGGAGTTACAAAAACATGTCAAATCTCGCTATGTTGGATTGAAATATGTTGTTTTGCATTTGAAATTCGCTGAGTATGCAGGTCTGCTGCAACGGGGGTATTTTAAGTTACCATGGCTACTTAATGATGTTAAAAGTTTCCCTTGGATGATACACATTGAAACTTTCAGTCATGTTCAAACTTTTAATAGAACCTGATGGAATTTGAATTCCTTAGTCAACTTCTATGGCTAAAAAGGAACAAATCATGCCAAATTTCACATTTGACCCTTATAGTTTTGTAGATTTGTTAATAATCCAATGTTATTAAGTTAAAGGAATTTAAATAGAATATTTTAATTTACTAAGCGGAAATATATAGTTTATTGATTACATCATAGTGCACAAATAGCATTCAGACAGAACTGTTGGGAGTGTTGGAGTGGTTTTTGTTAGTTTACATCAATGTTAGAGTGGTCCCGTTAATGTTAGAGTGGTTTCCGTTAATGTTAAAGCTGTTTCTATTAATGTTAGTGTTCCATTAATGTTGGAGTGGTTTCCGTTAATGTTAGAGTGGTTTCCATTAATGCTAGAGTGATTTCAGTTAACGGTGGAGTGGTTTTCAATATTGTTAGAGTAGTTTCTATTAGTGTTACAATGGTTTCTGTTAATATTAGAGTGGTTCCATTAATGCTAGAATGGTTTCAGTTAATGCTAGAGTTGTTTCCATTAATGTTTCTGTTAACATTGGAGTGATTTCCCAAATTGTTAGATCAGTTGCCATCAATGTTACGTTATCATAATAGGTTACTAACCTTGTTCCGTCAACGATTCTAAAAAAGTAATCCTTTTGGTTACTCAGAGTTTCAACGTCAAAGGGCAATTTTCAAACCAAGTCATACAATAATAATCTAGACACGATTCAGGAGGCTAACAACATGAATAAATGTTACGTTGATTTCCTTCAATGTTAGAGTGGTTTCTTATACTGTAAGAGTGATTACCGTTGCTGTTAGAGTAGTTTCCATTAATGTTAGAGTGGTTACCGTGAATGTTAGAGTGGTTTCCGTTGCAGTATGGCGGCAGGAGTGGTCAGTGGAATGCTGGCTGGTCTCTCGGAGCCGGAATGTGTATCCATTGGGTTCGCCGCAGCGTTGGATTCGCTGCATTGCTTTGCCGCAGTTCCGCAGCTGTTCACTACGCAGCCTCAGCCCGCGCAGTGCTCTCAGGTTGAGAGCTCGCTGAGACGGTCTCTGTTGTAGGGACATCTGTGGGCTAATTGTATGTTGGACAGCTGACCAGCATAACAAAAACATTCTAGCAAAAAAACAAAAAGGAAAATTGCCAAAAAGTGGCCTTAGGTTGTTTTGCACTGGGTGTGTTTCAAAGTGTTGTAGAGTGTTTGTAAAATCACACAACACTCGTTTTGTGGTTGAGTTTTAAGGCGGGATGCGTATAGGCTAGGTTACATGTTAGATGTTAATGTAATAGCAACGATTTGTCAGAGAACATTCACCATAAGGGAAGTATGTAGGTAAAGTGCAGACATTTTATAAAAAAAATCACTCACATATGTAAACGATGTTTTGATTTTTTAGACAAACACAAACTTTTCTTTAAACCAGTCAATTGGAAGTGTTTGCACTTTTAAAGTTCAAATAAGCTTCCCATTATTTTAAATACATGTGGCTTGTTTGTAATTAAAAGTCATCATAAAAAACACGTTTTAATAAAACTAGTGACCTTGAGACTTGAACTTTACTATAATTGCTGCAGCCAATTTAAACTAACACATGATTGAATATACTTGATGTTACACAAGTATACTTCAACTAACACTTGTTCGTTTACCAAGGCAGTAATTCTGTGGTAAAGCGCTGGCAAATCAAATGTTACTGGTTCGATCCCAGCTGTGAGCAACCACAGTTGTATCATAAGCACCTCTGGCTAGCCCATGTGATTATTGCCGCTACAGTACCTCAATGTCTTTAGATCGCTGCATAGGCCTATCGGCTCATGGCAATAGGCTGTTGAGGTTTAAAAATAATAGAACCGTCAACTATAGTGTACCATTTAGCCTTCTTAAATGTTTATTCAGTTTTTTTTAGTAAATTATCAACAAAAGGAAAAGTCTTGAAAATGTATGTTTGTGCTTTTTTATTGTGAACTATGTGCCAGTGTTTTCTTATTCCTCTTCCACATGGCAGGTTCTCTGGCAAACATTCTTATGCCTCCTCTCAATTCGTTGTTGAAAGTCAGTACAATGAGGCTTACATGATAAATTTCCATAAAAGGAATAAATATTGTCGAGGTGATGACAAGAAAACACACTTTGTATAAGTGACTAACGTTGACAACACCTGTAATAAAAATTGAAGGAGGTTTTTTTAAACTACTCTTGTTAGTTTTTCAGATTGTATTCTTGAAGTGCCTTTACCTTTGGGTTTGTTTTACTAAGCTTTAAAATGTTATTCTTTATACAGTACTTGAAATTGTAAGCAGACTGTGGTATTAGTAGCCATGGAAAAAAGGTAGTATAAGTGTTATTATTTTTACACAGTATTTTAAATGACTGTAAAAGAACTTCTTATTTATAGTTCAATCAATTCAATTCAAAACTTTTTATTCATGAAAAAATACAAAACAAGAAATACATGTCTCATGTGCACATGCGAGACAAAACAAATTATTCAACTGGTAATACACAAGATTTTCATGTGTCTGAACAGATCTTAGAAGAGGATTGTAAACAAAGTATTGCAGGTTGTAAGATAAATTAGACTACAAACATATAACAAATAAAAAAGTAACAAGTTAACAATTAGTCATAAAATGATAAAATATATAGTGACTAGGGAACATGGGGGGGGGGCTGGTTCCTAGTTCCTAGTTTTCACTCTTGTGAAACTTTAAGCTTATAAGGAGGTATATATGACTGACAAGTAAAAATTCATTCTTAGGCCGATTGAATGTGTCTAAGATGTGTCTAGGAGGTTTATTATATTTTAATACTTAACCAGTTTATTGATTGTGTTGTTAGTAATATACCATGTATTACCCAGTATTATTATTGTTATTATAAGAATTTTATTTAATTTTAAAGGTTATCAAATGTAACTGCAATATCATTACTCATTATATAATGCATATTACGTTCTCTATGCATTTCCATTTTATCTTTACATTTTGTAATATTTTAAAATTAAGAGCAAGTAATGGAAAGTCCCAGAGTGAATTTATTGTCAGAGTCCAAGGTAAAACTAGACAAAACAATAGTGAATTTTCGACAGTTGACCTATTAACTATGAATTATGAACTCAGTTGAAGGAACTTGCTGAGCAATCTTCCACGTTAAGTAGGAGAAGTTTTTACAAAAAAAATTCTTGATTCTAGATATAATTTTTCATTGTTGTTGAAGTCAGTCAGTTTATAGGAACTTAAAGGAAAAAGAGGTTAACAGATGCAAATTTATAAAAAAAATAAATAAACAATAAATATTCACTTAAAATAAATTACGTCTTAATGACTAGACTAATGATAACTATTTATGTGAAATCACAGAAGTGTAAAAAATTATACATTACCACAGGGAATGTATTATTAATTGTAAATAATTAAAAAGGGCACATTAATTCAATATGCGTTTGCAATGTTGGGAGGATAGGGATGAATAATGCAGTGCACTAGCTGGAATTGTCAAAGATCACAAATAACATTACAAAAATAAAACAAAATCTTTTTATTTGTAAACAAAAAATACTTCTGACAAAAAAAGAAAATTTTGGCCAATAACCTAAAAAAAATCAATAAACGACAAGGAAATCATCATCAAATAATGTTTGAAAAAATAATAACAACTGTCACTATATCAGGAATGATTTTATTTTCTTTAATAATTGTATTAGTTAGAAAAATTAGTTGGAAAACAGATGCACAATGACTATTTTGGGTTGGGTTATAACCTCCTAAATCAGGTTAATAGGCTAGGAAAAAACTCCTGTAAAGAGTAAAAATAGGTCCAAGCAGGAAATTCTGTAACTGTCTTTTGATCCTGGCGTAGTTTGCAATATTTTTTATGTTGCCAGCAAATACTGAAAAAATTAAGTTCTTAGGTAGCTGAGTTTCTTTTCAAAGAGGTTGAGCAGTGTTGTGTGGAGGTTCAAGCATCATGAAACCTGATTTTGTAGCTTAGTAGAGTTTGGGAGGCCAATTGGTTGTTGGATTTGGCATACAGAATGACTACATAGATTACGGTAATAGAGAAGGGACATTGAGAATTCAAAGGTGCCTAAAGGCCTCTGTACGATGACCAGGGCCTGATTAAGAGGTGTGGCGCCCCTAGGCTTGAGTTGATTTGGTGCCCCCCCCATATACCCTTCACCCCCCTTCCTACCCTATATATTGCCGGATGTATCGTATATACAATGAAATCACGAATATAATTCCTCCAGAGCTGATAGCTTAAAAATTACATTTAACCTAGAAAATAACTGAACTATGATCAGTGCAGACACAAAATTATCACAAACATAATAAAAGTCTATTCTAATCAGTTTCATGTTCAAGGACAAGTCACCGCTGCCTGTGACACTTATTCAACTGACACTCTCAACACTTACACCCCCACTGCCCCCTTATTACTCCATGGAAAATATCACACACACTGTATTTTTCCTAGATGGCTGTAGTTTGCAAACAGCTGTTATTTAATTATGTTATTTTTTACATTTTCATTATTTCATTGTTTTTGTTAATGGCAACTCATGAGGCCCTCGTACTCATAATGTAATTTTTTAATTAAAAAGTTATTTTCTTACCACACATATTATATGTTAATTATCCATCTTACACTTAAAATCCATTCTGCATCTCTCTTGAACAAGTTTCATAGTAAATAGGACTTTACAAATTATAATCGTAGGTTTCCGTATAAAAAAATACATAATATGTTAGTATTATGTATTTTCCGAAATTCGTACTTTAGTTTGGAGGGGGGGGGGCTCTCACCAGTTTTGCCCAGGGGCCCACAAAGTATTCGTTATAGGTCTGTGTACTAGTAAGACTATAGGGTGTACTTTTAGGCTGGATAAATAACATGCTAAGCAGGCCGCATTTACGCAAAAGGGGGCGCGGGACTTTAGTTTCATTTTTTAATTCATTTAAATAATAAGAACAATATTTATTCTCCATCCTGTGGCGCCCCTGGATGGCTGGCGCCCTAGGCTACAGCCTAGTCAGCCTAGTGGTTAATCAGGCCCTGACGATGACCTTGAGCTTTTAGGCTGACAATGTTCCTAATAGCATGCTTTTTTAGTTTGAAAATTGAGTCAAGGTCATATGCTTGATACTCCCCACTCAATAATAGAATGAATAACTAAACAATGATTATATCCAAAATCCACACTGCTTACCTCATACTATCTACCTCACACTTCGTACTGGAAGAATCTCTACCTCTCTTGCTCTGCCTCCCACCAATATTAGTGACAACATTTTTCAATTTACCATTATATTTAGAGGTTTTTTTGTTAATTTGTCCAACTAAACTTCATATGCAGTTATATAATTTTGGCTCTAGGCCTGAGTTGTAGGGAATCAGGGTAGGATATGGAGATCAGCGGGCTTACCTGGTGGTTAAAACTGCTGAAGAGCTCACAAAAAAGCATAAAACACAAAAACAAAATGAATTTTCAAAGCCACTGGCTCCTTCTTCAGATAGCAGGAAGTTAATTGTGTACTGGAAAGAAGAAGAAAAACAGTTTCCTCCTAGAATCCAAAGAGCTCTAACTTGTCTATGATTAATATATTTATTTACTCTATATATACACTCCTACAGAGCCTGCTGACAGGATAGAGAGGGGAAAGTTATCTGAGGTTGAGGTTTAGGAGTTCCCTGAATTTTGTCACCCACTCGTGGGCCAGCTCCCATCCTCTTAAGTTCAGAGAAATTACAGGTAGAAGGAGTGCTTTACAAATTTTGGTGGTGTAGCAGCTGTAAAGTCTTTATTGTTGTGGCTGGCAGCATGTTGCACTACAGGTTTGTCTTTAAAATGATTTTTTACATCTTGTCTTTGCCCATTCATTCTCGATCTCAGGCTGCTTGGAGTTAGGCCCACATGCTGAGTAGGGCACATTTGACACCGGAGTTGATATATTATGATGTTAAATGAGTTGCAGGTGTGGAGGCCAGAAATTTTTTAGGTCTGTTGGGTTTTAGAACTAACTATTGAGGGTGGTGGAAGGGATGTGTATTACACAGGTTTTACGTTTGCTGTTGTCACAAGGATAAGAGCCACTGGGTTTGGAGATTTGTTCAGTAGTGTGCAGGTTCGGAATTTTAGGTTTCACTAAAATTTTTTTCAGGTTGTTGGGTTGCTTAAAGAAAGTGGTTGGGAGGGGGATTTAAGAAGATCTTTAAAGTAAATATCTTTAAAGTAAAGCTTGAAGAATTTTGTAGCCTTCTATTACTATTTTGTTCAGAGATCGGAGGCCATGGTGGTAAGTGGTGATAAGCCTAACTTGTTTTTTTGTGTGCTCTTCAGCAGTTTTAACCACCAGGTAAGCCCTCTGATTCCCCTATCCTACCCTTATTTCATGTGCAGTTAATGTTGCAAAACTATGTTCCAATAATGTACACCTCGTTACATAAAGTAACTGTTTCAACCACTTGACGGCCCAACCAATTACATGACCACAAACTGCCCAGATACAGGATTTATTCCTAACACAGGTAATTTTAAGGGAAAATAAATCATTCAACCAACTTACTACTTACATTTTAATATTCATACAATTAGTAAGCAAAATTTATCTGGGTGATAAAATAGAGTGTTTACATTTTCAAATGTGGGTGTAGAAAGCTCTTAGGGTCATAAGGGTTTACCAAAGTAGGGGTGAAGGATTTTTGGTGCCTCTCCTTCGAAGCGTGAGTGTTATACGCTCTTACGGTGAAGAAGTAGAAAAGTTCTGCAAAACTCAAAAGACTGGCGCCGACAAAGAGACCAGCTGCTCCTCCCATGGACACTGAAGAAAAAGAAATTGTTATCGATACATAAAATTAAAAAGCGAACTTGAAAATTAATTCAATTTCTTTTCTTTTGTGTGTAACAAAAATCAAGTGCATCAAAGGAGATGTATTCAATCCCATTTTAAGTGACATTAGTGTTTGAAGTATGTACAAAAAACAAAAGTGATCGTTGAGAGGTAAAACGCCGACCCAGTAAGTCGAACAGCGTTGGTTCGATCCCAGCCACAGGCGACCTTTGCTCCCTCAGTCACCTCCCCCTCAGTTGTAGCTTACCTGTGACTATTGCCGCTACAATACCTCAATGTCTTAGATCGCCATATAGGCCAGTTGGCTCATGTACTGTAGTTGAGGTTTAGAAAAAAAATTAATAAGAAAAAATTAACATTAATCTATTAAGTTAGGGGTTATCCGTGAATTACGTCTTCTGAAAATACGGGGGAAGGGTTCAAATTGAAAATTATGCTATGATGATATGTTTGGGGGGGAGGGGTTGACGTTGAGATGGTGTACACTTTCTAATTATTTTTTATAACTAAGGAAATTTCAATGTTCAAACATTTGATATAAATTAAATTCATTTATTTTAATCTGAAGCCATTAGTCAAATGCTTTGCATTGGATTGGTAGCACGTTGTCTGTGCCCGTGACAATTGCCTCTTGTTGTCTACTTTAGACGCTGAAGATCGATTCTGTTGAAGCTATTGTGCTATGGTCAAGCACAATTCGTTTGACACAGTTTAGGAAAACGATCTTTGTCGTAAACGAACTCAATGTTGCCTCGTGGTATTTGTAACTCGTAATTGCATTATGGTTAATGTAACAACTCGCCACGTCACTGTAAACAAATCGACATGGAGTTACGGTTAACTATCGCCTTCGCATTGCGGTAAACGCCTTGTCGTACGTCACACGACGCCGATGCGACACGGGCAAACTGTTTGTTTTAAAGCAAAAGGTCTGGTTTGAATAGTTGATTAACAACATACCTGAAAAATGTGTTTAAAACTTATTTTTATTATTTAAACTACCCATCAGAGGGAAACTTCATTTCCCCCAGTAGGGTTTCCACAAACCTGCACCATCTATATTATTAATTCGCTACATGGAAACTTTAATTCGATAAGGCTTTTTTATTTTAAGACTTACCCCAACATATTATGCATCGAAACACGCGTCTCTATGTGCAGATTCCTGTAACGTCTTAAGATTTTTAATTTAGGCAATATATCTCGGAAAAAGTGTGAAAAACTGATTATAAATTAAACTGTGTTTTGACGGAAGCGAAAATATAAAAAAATAAATATCTTATTGTTTGTGGGATTTAAAATAGCCTATATAGATCACAGACCAAGAAAAAAAATTTAGATATCAAAGTAGTTTACAACTCAGTCCAGCTGTTTTTTTATTTGAAAAGGAACAAGTCGACAAAAATTTGTTGTGATCGTGTTGTGTGTTTCACTACAACTGAACATATGTTTAAGTTTTCATAAATATTTGTTTGTTTATGTTTATGTTTTTATTCTAATGAATTAAATGCTTTTGATTTGCAAATACTTAAAATGTAGTTATTTCTTAATTAAGTATGAATTTGATAGATCGGACACTTTATATTCTTTTGAACATGATAAGAACGAGTCGACGAAGAAGTTTTATAGCGGTCGGACAAGGCGGGGCAATGTACGGCAAGATGTTCGCACATAGCGGGACAACGTACGGGAAGATGTGCAAACAGAAGCTTCATACGCAGAGCTGGAACAAATAGTGGAAAATTACACTGACAAAATCGCACTAACAAATCCAAGGATTCAGCAACACTCACTTGGCGGGATGGCATTACCATGTCAGAAATGTGGCGCGCTACATTTACAAAGAGAAAAAAAGAGGAAGACACAAGATTTTCATACAGCTGCCATGAGGAAAAATTAAATCAACTTACATCTCGACAAAGCGATTACATTCAAAGCCTTATTACTGGTACCGATAGACTGAGCAGAAACTGTGAAGAAAACATTAATTCCAAGAATTCTGTGCTCGCAACGGTAAGCAAAAGAGCTATTAAATTGAAGAAAACAATGGGAGAGGGTTTTTCATGTATAAAGTGTACGCAACAATTTATCACTCAATTATAGCACCTTACAACTGTGAGGAGAACATTCATTATATGCTCTGTATCTATGACGGGCGTCAAAATTGGTGATCAAGAAAGAATGCTAAACAAAGCCAACAGCTCTTCCAGCAATGAACTAATGCTCAGGTTGACTGAACACTTGGTTAAAGTTAATCCCTAAGCGCAAATTTTCAACGTGAAGAGTTGCGTTCTGAAAAATACTCCTGATGAGCAGCATACACAACTCGGAATGTGCATTGTCTGAGGTCGAAAAGAATATTAGCGCCGATACGACATAACTTCTAATGATGTTGCTATTATATTTATAGTATACGATAGCGAACCACCAAGTGTAACCGTGACTTGATTATTTACCCAAAATATAAGCCACTTAGAAGAGTACATATTCTTCAATTTTGTCTCGACCCAATGGCTGACCTGTTGCTTTTTTCATATTTTCCATTTGAAGTGCACAACGAACATCGCTTACAATGCTGCAATATGTGATAATGCAGCATTGTAAGTGCACTAATAGCCACCCTATTTTACCCTATTTTACCTATTTTACAGTAGATTGATGACATATGTGCGCATAGAAGGCAGACGATAATTTATAATTTAATTAAATCGTGCGAATTCGCACGGGTTCACCTAGTTATACTTAAATTGGAACTTTCTATTCTGCGATGTAGTTCTTCAAATGGAGAAGGGGGGGGGGTCAGGTGGATTATGATGGTAAAATAACGTATTGGGGAAAGGGTCCAAAAATGGTGAAAGAGCCATGGGCAATGACATAATTTATGGACGGCTCCTTATACGAATACTTCACAAAATAATTAGTTTATTAATACTTACCGACCAGGTCGAGTCGACCTCTCACCACATTCCTTTTGTATCTCTCGCTAGGATAGCGATACATGTATATGTCAATGACCGATATATTCTCAGTTAACCTGGAATAAAGAAAACTAAATTATACTGGTACACTAGTTAAGAAATAGATAAGTTATATTCCGTAGAATTACTTTGAGTAATATGGAAGACCATGAAGCACCCTCTGCACAAATTAGTCCAAAACTTTGGTTTGGAGATATTTTAAATGACAGATAAATTTTAAAGTGTATTATATTAAATTTTTTAAATTTATCCTCCTAATGCTGAAGGAAGAATAATCTATATTGTTTCAAACTTTAAATCATTACAGAAAGTTACACTTCTTCCTAGTTTATCAATGGCAGAAATGCCTTATTAGCTAATATCCTATGGAATAGTAAGCTATTGGCCTGGTGGCACTGGGGCACGGGACCATGATAAAAGTTTTTATTTCAGTTTCAGGGCCCCCAGATGCCAACAATACCATTCATTAAAATTCTTTCGATACATAAAATATATGTCCTGGCACAAGCATAGCAAGTGGTTTAGACAGAAATAATAACACTATATTGTCTGATTTCTTTAAATTTGGGAGGGAGATTCCATTCTATGATATTTTGGCAAGTTTGTTGATAAAAAATCGGAGCACCTCTGACCCAATTTCAAAAAGTGTAAATGCCTCAAATTGTGGGGTTTTGGGCCAAAAAAGTGACTATAATCCCCAAAAGCCAAAATAACCTTTCCCAAAACTAAAGCACAAAAATACGGTAACTGAGTTGTCAAAGAAAAAGTGAATTTACAAAACATATTTCATTTTCTTAGTGGGATTTTGAACTAAATGGCTGTGATCATCATCAGATTTCTTTTAGATTTGGTAGTGATATTATTTTCTATGACCTGATTGCCAACTTAGTTGGAGCACAGATAAAGCACAAAAAATTTTTTCTTTTATCTCCGGTTGGTAATCTGAATAGCAATATTCTCATTTTTGGTTGTCATAAAGTTAAAAATTTTGAGTTATTGGGTCTAAAATTGACTGTTTAAGCCCCTCAAAATTGAACTTTGTTCCTCACATCAGCATACTCATTGATTTGCAGATACAATTCCAAGAAAGAAAACAACTCGTTGCTTGTAGAAGCAGCATAAATTTATAGTTTAAGATTGTTTTGTTTTAAGTTAAGTTTGTTATGAGAGGGAGTTAGGCCGGAGACACATGGGGCGATTTTTATTGCCGCGGCGAAACTGTCGCTCGCCTGTGGTGGATATATTTAAATGGACGCTTACACACAGGGCAGTAGGAATACTGCGCGAAAACAATGCCGTGGTCCATTCAAATCTATGCACTACAGTCGAGCGGCAGTTTTGCCACGCCGATAAAAATCGTCCTGTGAGTCTCCGACCTTAGGAGTCATTACAATTGAGTTACTGTAAAATGAATTATAATTTCTGTTAATTTAGCTGTCAGCATATTGTTTTAATTTAGGAGTAATATTTATGTTATCTTCAATATTAATTTAGATAAGATTTTCAGAAGAATTCAGATAGCTGTGTTGGAACTTTGTTGTGTAGCTCACTAATAAAATCAGGTAATAAATAAATACTCTATATCACTTTTAATGTTTTGCTCAACGTCATGACAAGACAAGCCTGTGAAAGACTGTTTGTTGTCGCGAAAGGCCTTACTCTGTCATGACCGTCTCGATGATGTTGTACTCGGGTTCCTCGCAGCCCGGCAGACACGGGCAGTTGAGCCCTTCCTTGCTGCCCCACGGCGTCTTCTGCACGGACATGGGCTCGTTGTACTTGCTCAAGCACAGCACCCCCTTCATGTCACAGTGTAGCTTTTCATCTGTAACATAAGTATAGTCTAAGTTAAATAACATAACTTATGCCGGATGCAACAATGCATCCGAATAGCTCTTATATAAACAACTTGGTCCGAGTTAGTCGATGAATATTTTCCATTAATTAAAAAAAAATCAACATTGAGCATGGGAAACCGTGGAGGATAAATATAACTTAGGAATATTTTATAACATCAACATCGGGAATAAATACGCGGTTTTTCTGCCATATAAATGGAAATATCGGGGATTTTAGACTAATATACATTAGATCTCACCTACAATCGCAAGCAGCAAATGTGGCGGGTGAGTGAGGTGCTGTTAGCAAAATAATTGTTTATTATTTGTTTGGGTCATCAATCAAATATACCATCGTATAGTAAAGTAAACACAAATTTACACGTAAAAGACCCTAAGAAACGTCAAAAAAGCTTTGACAGTTCCACGAAAACATTTCATTCAGTCATTTCAGCTGAGGTTTAGCAGGAAATTTTTGAGTTTACAGTTTTTGCCGCCCACCATATTTCGTGCACTCTACACTAGATGAAGCCACTAATCAAGTTTTATTAAGATATGTTGAGAAATAAGCGAGATACAGAATTTTACTGATTTTCCGTTCTGGTTTCCACCATACCAGTTTTTTTCACTTTCACTTTTATCAGTGTTTCTTTTTTCACTTCATTTCTGTTATACCCTGGAAATATTACACAAAAACTTACTATATTTCGCTTTACACCTCTTCAGGTAAAAATTTTATTGTTAAAATAAAATTATGACATTTAACAAAAATTATAAAACTGTATAAATATAAACGAAAAATATCTTATTTGTATACGTATATTACAATATCTCATATATATATATATATCTGAGAACTAAAGGTGTTTCTAGGTTCCTCTAAACAAAAAGTTGAGATGGTCTCGGTCTTAGGTCTTACCCATTGATGTAATCAATGGTCTTGCCATGAGAACTAGGTAAGAGCTTCGAGCTTCTTATTCCCTCTAGAGGAAGTTCGCTAATACTTTTCCATTTAGGAAGAAGTAATTAGCAGTGTTGCCAAAAACCAGATATTTACTGGTATTTTGGAGGCCATGCGGTGATTTGTTGGGGATTAAGAAAAAACCGGGTAAAACCGGGGGTTTTAGACTTGTGCTCTGGGGTTTTATCCTTTACCCAATAACCTGGATATTTAATAAAATTGGGTAAAACCGGGTATTTTGGATGAGCTATAAAGATTTTTTTATACTCCAGACATTATTTTTTCATGCGAGCGTGTGCGTTCCACCGCAGTGCAGACTCACGGTCACAGAGAATAAAATAGATCAAAACTACCTATAAGTTCTTCGTAAATATTTTATGGCCCATAATGTAATTATTTTCATTTATCCCCCCATAATTTTTACTCCCCCCAAAAATGATAATTCCCCCCCAAAATATTTGTCAATGGCACAACTTACGCCATCAATCCCCCTTTGGGCGGCCCTGGCTTCCCTTGTATTAATCAACTAAAGGCTGTGAGACTAAGGGATAATCGAAGGGGAGCTTGCTTTCCTTATTGGTAGTCGTACAAGACAAAATAATGGCTGAAGTACCCTCACAGGATTTTCCAGCGGTGTTGGGAAAATGAGTGAATCCCCTCTACAAAAAAAAAAAGCAAATAATTATTAGCTAGTACAGTGTACAGTTTCACCTGTGCGAGGCATGAGGTGCGAAGTGCAATTGCAAGTCTTCAGATGCTCCCTGAAGCGACATTCCGTGACGCAGGCACTGTAGCTGTATACGGGACTGACAGTCAAGGGGTTTTCGTCAGGGAATCGACAGCCCCGCTGCGAGATCGACAGTGACTTCACCTCTGGTTCGTTCTCGATGTCGGTCACAGAGATTCCGAGGCGCTTCAGTGTCCCGGGCTTCGCTGTTATCACTTCCGTCGTCATCGTGTTGTAGTAGGGAATGTCCGCTTTGGGGTGCATGAAAACCTGCGGAAGGATTATTTGTTACAGGCACGTGTTCAGTACACAAACTGGACTGGAGTTACCTTTACGGGAACTCAAATTTCACATGGAAATTCAATATTGTCATGATATTGAACTAAAATACTGATTATTTCAACAAAAGAGGTTTTTTTCAGATCAATTTTAAATCTAAAACCAACCGTTGTTCTTATTTCATCTTCATTCTGATTTGATTTGATTTTCATCATTTTGTCATCCTGACTTAATTTTTTCTATTTAGTTTTATCGATAATGTTGTTTCTTTAAATTTTACCACTCCATTGTATTACTCGATTTACAAAATCCAATGTATCTTGTTCTGATCTGTGACCCTATTCTTGGAGAATATGTTGATAATGGAATTTTGTCTATTGTCTATTGTATATTACAGCATATGGGTGGTTTGTTAGCCGTACATTATGTGAAAATTTCCCAACTGCATCGGTCATAGTGACCATCATTAGAGCTTATGATTCCTAGTAAAGTCTCAATAACTCGACGCGACATTTGGACTTTGACTCTGTCTGGTTTGGGGTTTGTCTAGTTTTGCAGAATAAATGTGGGGGATGAAAAAACCCAAGAAAAGCTTTAAATTGTCTGATGGCTTATACTTAAACACATTTATAGACTGAATACGGGTGAAAATAATCTTTAAAAAACTACAAAATATAATTAATAGCTAAAAAATTGAAAAAGGTAACAATGCTGTCCTTAATGCTAAACGTTACGCAGTTTAGTAAAAGCGAAGGTGTGGAGATATCCCGAGTGTCAAGTAATTGGCAGTCTGGTTTGTGAGAATCTACTGTACTAATCCTCTCCTTAAACATAGCTTAATTTTCAGATTAACACGTTGGCTACCGATTGTCCCTTATACGTGACGCAATGTTAAAAAAACCCCTTGAAATAGACCGCCGTCTCATATACGTGCGCAAGCTGATTCCAATGGACCGACGTCACGCATGCATGCCGCCGTCACCGTTTCGCTAAATGACTTTCTACGCCCGTACAATACACTATATTGGTCTGATGCCTTTATATCGGTCTATAGGAATGTGTTGCACGTATATGTATCGCGTGGTCTCTGGGTTGGCTATCCTGTCTGATTACGGTATGCCTATAGTGTTTGTTTACTACCGATTCCTCGTGATGTTTTTTATTATGTAACCAAATGCCCTGTACTATTTAGTGATTTTTATTGGTTATGGTGACTGTAGTAAGTCATTTTTCAACCATTCAAATTTTGCAAACTCACGTCACGTATGTGAGACTGTCGGTCTATCCCTAAAATCATAGTGCAAAAGTTTACTGTAGACCGACGTCACACATACGTGACGCCAAAAAAAAGCTAAAATATTATTTTATTGCAACTTTTATGAGTAAATATATATATTATATATCAAAACATAAAATTATCCAAAAAATAATTTCTGTCTATGGGTTACTAATAGTTGCTGTTACTCGGTCTGTGGTGAGAGTGTCGTGTAGAAGGTTCAGTCTGCTGGGAACTCCTGGCGACTCGAATTCTAGAACGTTGGCAGCCAACGTATTAAGGGTTTTTTTTTAACAATAAGGCACCTTAACTTGTATCTATATTTTTTATATCCATACAAAAGTGCAAAAAGTTCAAAATTCTTTTATCTACACAAAAGTCTATAGAAAAGTTATTGTTGGTTGTTTTTCTTACACACTGCCTCACCTTTGCCGGGACTAGAAGTTCTATATGAAGGGACCCAAGACCAAGCCTTGTGCTGGATTGCAAGTTTATAAAGTCTGGAGAGTTTGGTCTACAAAAAAAAAATTATTGCCATAGTATAAATCTAACGATAAAGTTTATTATAAAAACCATTCACTAAATATGTTTTTTTCATATTTTTAAGTAGCTGAATATTGAGGTAAAAGAGCCATTAAATTATCATTAATGTTTGAACATTAGATTGATTACCTGCTAGAAATGTGCTCTAACTCTTTCATATTTGAATAAATTTCTAATATGGTAAATGACAAATGAGTAGAATACAAATTTTTTACCTTCCTCTAATCTGCTACTTTCTGATCATTTTAATCTGTCTCGAGACATAATACAGGGTGTTTTTTTTAAAACGCAACCCATTTTTAAGATTGAAAAATGCACATATAAATATGAAATGGGTATTGTTTGATTGATCTTTACATTTTATACAAACCATTATTTAAGTTTGATCACATTTAGTTTACATTATGTGCTCAAACAGTCCGCCATTGGCATTTGTATAAAGTTATGCTCTTTCAATCAAATTCCCGAATACGTGTTGCAAGATGCCTCTTTGAATTTCTTGCATTAAATTTGTTATGTTTGTTTTAAGGTGCTGAATATCCTATGAATTGTTTTCGTAGGCCTTACTTTTTATGCATGCCCAAATAAAATAATATAGCGGGGTCAAATTCGGGGATCTTGGGGGGAAATAATCCTTCACCGATAAAATCAAGTTTTGGGTAGCGTTTTCAATGTGTGTGTCTTTAAGCACGGGAACTCGCATAAAATGAATCTGAATGAAATTTACCACAGACATGTAAAGTATTAATTATCCTACGAAAACATTTCACAAGACAATTCACAAGATATTCAGAACCTAAAACCAAACATAAGAAATTTAATGCAAGAAACTTAAAGAGGTACCTTGCAACATGTGTTCGGAAATTTGATGGAGAGAGCATAACTTTTTACAAATGCCTACGGCGGACTGATTGAGCACATAATGTAAACTAAATGTGATCAAACTTAAATAATAGGTTGTATAAAATGTAAATATCACTGAAACAATACTCATTACACATTCATATGTGCATGATTCAATCTTAAAAATGGGTTGCGTTATTTGACACGACCTATGAAAGAAAAGACTCGATTATTTTTTACAGACTCACTGCTCAGTCCTGGCACCGAGGGAGTAACAAGTGCCCCACTCGGTCGATAAAGGACGAAAGTGGGAACAGCAATCAAATGTTTTATTCTTCCAGCTGCACGTTTTGAAAATATCATTACATGGACTTCTGACCTGGAAAAATAATCAAAAAAATGTTAATTTTTATATTAAGTACAGTATTTCGTACACTGAATGGCATCAGAAATACAGTGATGATGTTTTAAGTGTCCAACAAAGGCTGTATTGATTCTTTAAGATTTGTATTTTAGGAGGTGTTGTTGATCAAGACATGGCGTGTCCTGTAATCCAGCTACTTGGAGGTCACAAATTGTGGATAGTCATAAGCGATGGCTTGTGGATACCGAAATCCCTGGTGGGGATTGATGTCTGTACTAGTGATTACCATGTTCATACATTTGCCAATCCTCGTAATTAGACTCTTTCCTCGTTGATTGGCGAAATCGTATCGCCAAAATGATATCTAACGATTTATGAACATCATTCAAGAGAGTTTCCTTTTCTTTGTATGCTACTTAAGCAATGTTTTGACTACCTCAATTAACACTGATAAAATCTCAATCCCAGGATATAATTGAGTAGTATACTGTATATTCAGTAGTAGTATGAGTGGAGTAGCTGTGATAAAGTCAGTGTGATTTGTGCATTAAATTAAAATTATCTGGATTTTGATTTGAAGGAGACCCTAAAAAAAGGCTGAGATTGTGCATTTTTATAAATATTACAAATGACTCAATGACAATTTAGTGAGTAGTTATTGAGCACTCGCCTTAGTAGTAGAGGGAATGCGAGTAAATACTTACTGAGAGGAGAAAGTTTAGTAAATTGACACTGGTGTTCTTCTGTGTTAAAAGTTACGAATAAAATTTTAATTTGTCGAAATCTTACCTCATCAGCCATTTTCTTGTAGTTTTTTGTCGGGCATAAAATATCATCAGTCAAACAGAATTCTTTGATGTAATAAACAGACCCTTTGAAATACACAATCTCTCTCAGCATTTCATCCAAATTACAATCATGGTCTGGTCCAAAGTACCTAAAAATAATTAGATCAATTAACTGTTAAAATAAAAGTAAAATTTTGTATTGCTCCTGTTTACAGTTCCTTTCTAATGACTATAGAATCTGTGAATTACCATTACAGATTATGAAATAAATATAAGGGACTTTTCAGTTTGATGAACAAACGACCAATCATAAGAATAAAAATAAACTAATTCTCTCAAATAACAGCTGGTAAAATGTTGTTTTTAAATACTTATTTCCTTCCTTATATCTTAATAATTGTATACATGCGTGTGTTTGTATATGTATTTGTATTTGTGGATGTTTTGACTGCAGCTTAACACATTCACGGCAGCATGGGCGCAATCGTTCCCAGGCTGCAGTGCGTTACAATATGATTTATTATCAAACCAGGATCTGAGCTTGAAATATGAAACTTAAACACCATTGCTCAATAGTTCTTTGTATTCTGTCATCACAGGGGGTTTCACTGGCAAGGAACTCAAGAAATCGCGCCGCCACAAATGTGTTTAAATTTTTTTAAATTTAATTTGATTGTTATTCATTTTGTACACATGTGAGTGGAAATAAAGATTTGATTTAATTTAAACTAGATTCTCCCAAAAAGGAAAATTTGCATATTGTGTATAAACATATTATCAATAACTGGCTGTTGGGGATTGGCCTTGACTGCTCATAGGCTCTTTATCAGCTCCGAGTACCTTTGATCCTTGACAAAATATGCATGACCTTACGACCCTACTACCTACATACATACATTGTTTTCTTTATACAACATTTTGTTCATTATTTACTTTTTTCTTGTAGAATTTAATTTTAATAACATAATCTAAATAGCGAATTCTTATGAGCTTAACTAGTTTAGCTGTGCAGTGGTGTGTTTTAAATAGCAACCTGAACAGTAATATTGTAGCTGTAGATGTTTTGTATATTTTTTGTATTTTGTCATCAGATAATTTACATTTTTTGCAGTTGGAAATGTTGTTGAGGATAAAAGATAAAAGATAAAAACTCATCTCGCGCACAGGCCCTTCGCAGGCCCATATGAGATTATTTTCCTTGAAAACCTTTATGTAAAAGTTTGTTAAATATGGAAATATTGATTTTGATTTTTTATTTGATTTCTATTCACAAAACCCATTTGTTGGCCCAAGCGTAGATGCGATCCATGTTGTCGTCCTCACACACGGAGATGGATAGGAAGCTGATCTCTACGTCTAGGACCACAACAAAAATGTCCATATTCATAGACATCCTCTACTTATGATGTCCACGACATATCACACCCACCACTGTTGTGTCCATTACGATTCATGTCCGCTTGCAAAATGTCCGCATAAAAAACTTCCTTATATTTCACAATGGAAATGTTAATGAAAATGAACATAAAATTGTTACAAACATGTTGTTCTGATTAAAATTGTTTGGTGTAAATGTTTAAATTCATCTACTAATATTTGTGCTTGCCATGTCTAAAATATATTTTACTATTTCACACTTATTAATGGATGTCTATTTCATTTTTTACTTTCTTTTTCCTACACATGGTATATGGAGAATGTATGGTTTTTTTCATAATTTTTTAGTTTGAGTTGTTAGTGAAACTATTTGTTTTAGTGTTCCCCAAATCAAATTCGGAGTGGTGTCTATTTGTCCGTGAGAGTGTACATAAACATAGTTAGAGCCAACACTAACATTTTGGAAACGGCAATTTTTGCACATTCTAAATGTAAATTAACAAAAGGAAGAGATATCCATAATTACCATACTCGATTTAACCATAATTTTAGACCAACGCAACATAGACTAAATATTTTTCAAAATTTACCGTCTGAATCTGGAGCTAAATTTCTAAACAATTTACCATTTCATATAATAAATGAAAAGAATTTAACACCTTTCAAAAATAAGTTAAAACAATTTTTAATAGCTAATGCCTTTTACAGTGTTAGTGAATTTATAGACCATTGTAAAAAACATAAGCAATAAATTAATAAGGGGAAATTCAACATATGTCTTATAGAGAAAACTAGGTTAAACTAGGTTGTCTTAAACTTAATTTTAATTTTAGTTTTACAGTGGAACCTGGATAATTCGAACCTCAAGGGACCAGCTGAAAACTTCGAATTATACATAATTTCGAATTAAAGAAGTTCTAAAGAATGGGGCCAAAACATTAAAATTTCACATTGTGAATTTAACCTCTTTATGAAATTGACGCTCTAAAAGAATAAACTCATCAACAAACGTTGATTATAAGGGTTCAAAAACAGTAATCATAAAACAGAAATACAGTAACGACCTTAAAGTAGTAACTCCGTACGACGCGACGCGACGAAGAAATTTCTGCTAGAAAAAATACGGTACGTTCTGCTACGTCTGAACTTGATACAGGAAACCAACTTGACTTCGTGTAACATTGACAATTGCACGCTCATTGACTTTCCGCTAAATTGAGTGTTTTATAGGTCTGAGATTTTGAAGACATGGTCACTACACTTATGTAATGCCACGTAAAAACTTTTAAACACTTAAAAACAAGACACTGCACACATAAAAAAAAACATTTTGTTTGAAGGTCGATAGAAAACAACGGAATGCTGCACTGGAATTGGGAATTCGGAAGTTAGTTTGGCAGGTGGAGGGAGGGAAGGGGGTCGCAGTGTTGAGTAGTCTTTGAGCCGACACAGAAAACTGCGCATCAGGTCTGGCGCATGGCTTGAGTGCCAGGAGCCGTTCTACACAGAATCAAGCGCGAAAAGACTAGTGGCGCTGCCACGGTGAGCGCAACCCTTTTCCGAACCCAGCCATCGTTCTGACCTGTTTTAGTTTGCATCATTGCTGTCGAGTTACAAGTTGGGGCAGGGAGGGAGGTGAAAGGGATGAGTCATTTGACCATAACCTGTCACGCCATAGGTCTGGCGTTAATATTTTATTGAACGTCGTAGTAAAACGTATTTTCCAATAAATTTGTAACTATTTCCAGTCGTGAAATGAAATTAATGTACCTTAATTTGGCACTTAAAAAATTCGAATTATCCAAAATAAAATTCGAATTATCCACGATTTTTTAGCGTTGTTTGGATACAAAATGCTAGGGACCAAGAAAAATATTCGAATTAAAGAAAATTTCGAACTATACAAGTTCGAATTATCCAGGTCCACTGTACTTAAGTTTTTTTTTATATATTTCAATCAAAATTATTGTTAACATAAACATTGCTTCCGACTATAAACTGTTGTAATGGCAATAAAATGAATTTGAATTTGAATTTGAACACGGACAGTCCATTTTCCATGATATTTGGTATGAGGGCTAGAGGCTAAATAGTTAGGAACTGAGAAAAATGTCCTATAACGCCTGAAGCTGTATCCAGAAGAGATCCCTGAAGAGAATCTTTACAATATAAATCATGTAATATTATTTGTTTATGTACTTATTAAATCATAACATAATTTTACACACTTCAGTAATTATTTGACATCATTTACTGCACATTATGTTCTAACATTATGAGTGTTACAATAATGCTACAAAAAAAGTTTCTTGTACATAAATACTATTGGGCGAAAGAAAAGTGGACAAAAAATATCGGCTATATGTGTGGTGGACCTAAAAAAATGAACATTCTGTGGGCATAAAAACAATGGATTTAACAGGCGCATATCATAAAACCCACTTGTTGGCCCGAGCGTAGATGCGATCCATGTTGTCGTCCTCACATACGGAGATGGAGGGAAAGCTGGTCTCCACGTCCAGGTACGTCGTCTCGACCACGAAGCTGATGGCGTTCTTCTGGAAACTCTCCCACGAAGAGAGCACCAGGACGGCCGACCCGTACCAGGACAGCAGGCAGCAGACCAGCCAGAACAGCCTGGAGAGGGCAGCGGACAGAATATTACATACTATATTTAAAATATTCGTTTTCACAAGCGGTATAATAAATGTAAATTTATACCTAAAGAAATACGAGGAACGTTCGAAAAATAAGTTCCGTTTGAGAGTAAACAAATTCTCAACGCATTTAAAAAGTTTTTATTATAAACATCTTAAAGATCATACCTTAAACAACTTTTCTACATAGCTCCCACAAATATTTAGGCACTTTTCATATCTAGGGAGAAGCTTTTCAATTCATACTGAAAAGAATTCTGCCACCTTTGCACGCAGCCACCCGCTGACGCCATCTTTAACTTCATCGTTATTCACAAACCGACAAAGGTTACAATGGTGTACAGAAGAGTTCGTGAAATTTGTGGGAACCACTAAGAGAGATCAGTAATTTTGAATTTCCTTATTTCCCAAACTGTAAAGATGGTCGCACTAATGTCCACAATGAAGAGAGGAGCGGCCAGCCATCTGTCGCTACTGATAATCTCAATGCCAAAATCAACTTCATAAATAGAGCCTCTGAGCTATTGACCATCGTAATATTACAAATTCTGAGGTCAAAATACTAAAAAAACATACTTTTTTCTACAACATCTGATTAATTGTATTTTTATCCCACGAGAGCACGAGGGCGCAGACAGCAGACCAACCAGAACAGACTGGCACGAGAGCGTTAGCCATGCTATTGGCAAGATAAAGTTATTTATTTGATTAGCTATGTTATAATGTAATTTGATGTTCATCCCCAAGCAATAACTTTAAAGTACTTAAGGAACTTTAAAAGACACATTTACTTAGTTACAAATCTGTCATCTCATCCAATCCTCACTCACCATGATCAAATTCACCTTAAATTACATCTACTTGGGCATAAAGTTGGCTCAAATAAGCGTCTTACTTGGAAATATGAAAAATATGAAATACAAATAGTCTATTTTATTAGACTCTATTTTATTGGGACAAAGAGTGACCATGGTTAAAAAAAATAGTAACATTGTATATTTCTTTAAGTACTTTAAAGGTATTTAGTGTTTATTTACTGTACACATCAGTCTAGACCACAAAATGTCATGAGTTATGTAATTTAAGCATGTATGCTACATTTTTACAATTTTCAAATGTTCAATCCTGGTTCTTCCCTCCAAATAATCTATGCTATATGCCATGAAATATGATTTAAGAGTAAGATTTAATTTAGAAATTTAGTTTTTTTGTGAAAAAAAGTTTGTTTATACTGAATACACTAAGAAAAATGACTGAAATTACTATTCCACAATTCGTAAGCTAATTACGGCGATTCTAAACTGAAAATGAAAGATGTACGGGATCTAGTAGCCTTGCCTTTCGGTCCAGTGCCGCCCGTCCTCCGCGATGAATCTGAGCCCGTGGAACGTGCTGTTGACCAGATACTCCTTGAGGACTGATAGGAACATCCCCCCTGGATACGGAACAACACATAGAAACATGGAAAACAAACATGAACTAAAACTTAGTGCAGCTTTACAAAGACATAGTCTGTATCTTTTCTGGACCACCTGCTGTTTCATGTTCCTTTAACCCTTTGAAACCCAAATTATGATGCATCGAGAAAAAATTATTTTTTCCTATTTTTCTTTTATTTAGGGTCTAAATAACACATTAAAACTGTTTTTCAAATTTTCCCTCATAGGTTTAAAAAAAAGTTGTTGCTTAAAAGCAACTACGGGCACTTGTGGCTACATAGGGCATAGGGCTAGACCCTGCCAATGTCCCCTATGTCCCCCACTTCGGACATGTTGTCATCAGGTATTAAAAAAAACCGTTCTATTTCCTTTTCGTCCAAATATTCTTGGTCCCTTGTGAAGTTTAAATCATGTCCTATGCAAAATGGCAAAAAAACATATAATTAACTCAAAATGTTAGCTTTAAATGATTTTAATATTAGCATGAGGGTATATGGAGAAACTGAATTAAACTAGTGAAATTTAATGTCACATCCGTCCATAGTTGCTTTTTGGCAACACGGCGATTTTCTCATATAAATTATGGAAATACTCGCTTAAATTACTAAAACTTATTAGAAACATAAACTAGAATAACTGAGGATTGATAAGATATTTTCCCCACAATATGAAATGTCTAGAACTATAGTAAAAGATCTTTTGAAAAAGCACAACTTACCACTAACCTCCAAACCATGTGGTCGCTCTAAAGAAAATTCTCTAATGCAAAGACAACTGAACTAAGCTCCCATCTAGTGGCCGTTTTCTGAACTAAAGGGTGTTGACAAAAGGCAACTGTGGGCTTTTGAGGTTCAAACAAAATAATTTCAGAGAAAAATCAACAGAAACATGGCGTTGCCAAAAGGCAACACTGGGCGCTAAAGGGTTAAAATATGGTATTCACCAATATCTAGGTATTTTTCAATTTTTCAGTCCTCCAAGGAATAAAATTGTTTTTAAGGATTAATTATGATAAAAAGGGAGTAAAATATTGCCTGGACAAATCCCTAAAGCCTAGAACAGAATGAAAATCACTTAAATGGACACAACAATCCAGCTGTCTGAAGGTAAGGTATGGTACATACATTAGTAGGAAAATATTGTATATTACATTATGACAATCTGCTCATGGGCGAATTTATGGGGGTGCCAGGGGGTGCACGGCACCCTGATTTTTGCTTGACTACTGGCAGAAAAAGAGGAATCAATTTTCAATATAACTTTGGATAAGGTTTTACATAAATTACAACAGGGTTGTTATCAAATAATATAAACAATTTATTAAATAGACTATTTGAATAGGAGTTCGACAAGATCGCGCCACTATCATCACGATCATCACACTCATCCTTCACTTATATTCAGGGTAACGTCCTCAATGAGGTACCTGTCTTATTAAAGTGATTAAGTGATTAAGTGATGTTTGAATTAAAGCATTCAAAAATTCATAAGTGAAATGACCTGGCCCCCCAAAAATTAAGACCTAAATTCGCCCATGAATTCGCTCTAGTTCATGATAACTCATTATGCCGTGTATTTATACATCACTTAACAGCTCTTGATTTACATTAAAAAGCAAACACCTTGCAAAATAAAGTATTATCCCTAAATAATACACAAACTTTGACCCTGTTTAGAGCAGAGCCCTTTGGGATTTTCAAACAATCCCTTATTCCCCTAGAGTGTTCACGCAATCACGCTCTGCTAGGAGAGAGAATACATGCAAAACTTTGTGCCTCTAGGTTGGACGTTGATTTGAATTTTGCTTTTATGTGTAAGTTATTTTATTTTTTCTCAATAATATTTTTATTTTATAAGGAGTGACAAAGATATTATTTCATGTAATGGTTAAAATTATTAAAAATAACTTACCCCTGAGGTGCATGACGAATCAGTGCTATGGCTACTCAGTGATTCAATCATATCCTGCAAAATTAAATATTCATCTTGCATTGACACGCAGGAAACCAAAGCCACTGATTTGTCCATTGATTATTGAATATTGTTATTTTCTCTGCCTTTCAAACTCTAGAAAAACATTAATAATTTTGTTTTCAGATTTCACGAACAATCAAGTTGTTTGATTGTTTGTTTCCAATTTTATTAACTTGGTACAGTTTCAAACCTGTTTGTCTGACACCATTAAACTTTGATGATACCGTAATCATTCTTAAGTTTTGTATAGCAGAATTTCATGGTTGGTTCGTGGTGGACTATCAAAGGAGGTTTTCCCAGGAGCCAGTCAGTCCCCATAACTTTTATATCTTGCCTCACAATGAAAATCTGACGAATATTTTCTATTATTATTTTAAAACTACCATCAAGAGAGATTAAAAAATCTCCAATTAAAGAGATTCTAAATAAACTGAGCTTTATTTACTTAAACTAAATTTCCTTACATTTTTACTTTACTTGGCATCATATCATTACGAGTTTTACAAAATTTTAACTAAACAGCTGGTACTTCCCTATATTTTAAATGGAAGTGAGTTATGTTCTAGCTTGAATGATATGATGCTGAGTAGCAAATCATTACATTAACCACATAAAAACATCATAAGTCTTCTTATACCTGTAGTGGGAACATTGTACAGAAAAACATTCAGCTTTTAACAAAATGACGAAGGTCTCTCTGATTTTACACTATGTTTTCATTTGTTTTTGAATAAATGAATTTCACATCTAATCTCCACTTTCAGAAAACTTTCAATAATAACGTTTTGTCAGAAGATTTTTTAAAGTTTAAAATTGTAATTCCCTGATTATGATTTTTTTGTGTCTGTTATAGTCAGTCAAATTCAATATCAACTCAGTGATCATAAACATGTAATACTGTATAATGTGTTTCTAACATCATAACATAATATTTTAAAGCTGCAACGGGTGAATGATGGGTGAGGGGTGCAAACATTAATTCAAAGACTTCATAATTTTTTATTTATTTTCATCTTAAATAAAATCAGCCATTTATATATGTTTTAAAATATAATAAATTCTTTGGAAATTTAGTAAAAAATTATTTAGATAAAAATCTACTTAGTATTTAATTTGTTTCTATTATATATTTTTGTTGTGAATATTTTATTAACTTAGTGTCTTATAAGTATATATTATGATATATATATATATAATATATATATATTTGAAGTATACTATATATATTTAAGCATGTTATAATTATTTAGTTTACTTTCCTTTCCCAACTTCACTCTTAAAGTCGGTCTGCCATCCAGTTGTGTCATGTTTACAAACAACAAATAAACTAATCAAAATTACCAGTTCTCGAGTCGAAATTTTCAGCAATGGATTTTTCTGCTATGGATTCCGGAACGTTGATGATGGACACACTAAATGCTGAGAAGAAAGAAACAAAAGAAGAAAAACAAAAGAAGATTACAAAAGAAGAAAAACACGCAGAAGACACCTGTCAACGATTGGAGGAGATTTCAAAACAAGTATGTAAACAAAATCCTGAACTCAGTAGAAGTTTAAATCATAATGTCTTCGTGGAAGTCAAGTGCTTATTTAGTATTGTTACGGACTTAATGTTGGTGTGGGATTTGTTGCACATGCGTTTTCCCGAAATATTAAAACTGCGTTGGCCCTCTGTTACCGTACTGCATAGTTAGTGGTCAGTGTTCCTCTCTTGCGTGTCCGCGTCTGACAACGTAATTCTTCCTCAGCTTTAGTCGGTCCTCCTCCAATTCCGTTTCTTATTTTTTCGACTGTATAGGTAGATTCGAAATACGTAGCCTCGTCCGCCCAAAGGACCGATGTTTTGGTATTGAGCGTGCGGAAGGCTTGGTTTGAGTCATTTACTTGATTCGGCCTGCGTTTATGCTCTTACTGCCATCAATTACTTGGCTTACATCACTTACTTTATTGCTATGCAATACTTGTTTCGTCCTACAGCAATAAAGACGTTTATTACTATTAATACCACCAACTAAAAAGTTAAAATAGTTGAGGCTAGAGACGTTGAAATTATTCATACGTTTCTGTTAGATCCATACAAGCCTATACATAGAACTCCTTTTTCCGTTTTACCTTAAATTTGAATAGGTAGAGTCCTATTAAGACTCAGATTTTTATCGTTACATTTAAGTATTTTTGTTTCTGTAATTAATTTTATTGATACATTCAAATTCTGTTGTCAATATTATAGCGTTGTTAGGCTGAGCACTTTTGAGCCGTAGGCCATCTCATATTCAATATAACCGTTGAATTTTTTTTAAAGTTTTTAGACAAAATTTTACTGAAATAAGTTTAGGTCTCTTTTAACAAGAAGGTTTATGATATTCGCGCTGAATACCCTTGGGTTATAAAAGACGCAACTCAACCTAGTATTATTTCTCGGAAATAACTAAAACCGAGGAAATTTCAATTAGGTACCCACAGGATTGAATCTCCATCCACAAATCAGTTTAAAATCCTATAAATTATAGCCCCAATCAAATGACGTGGTCCCGGCCGTCCGCAAGTCCAATGCTAAAATTAACATTAGTCTTATGGACAGATTTGGCCACGTCAAATGACTCGACGTTATCACTTTGATACTCGGTAGTTTTATCACGTTTATCTTCAAGTGGTTGTTAATCTTCTCAACACGCTTTGTATTAGACATGCCATGTTTTTACATTATTACTGTTTTATGGACTGCTTTATTTTAGACTCTCCAAAACGACATTTTATTAAATGTACTTTTTGCGTGTTGTTACAATATTTATAGACAATTTTTAAACGTTAAAGTGTAACTGCTAATTTAAAATCGTGACGGTACCACAGAAAAGTATGATGTTTACTATTGATGCGAGAAGGGCGTGAACATAATCCACTTATGAAATGTTGTACGGATACGAAATCGCGTGAGAATTTGACAAGTTTGCGTGCAACCTTGCAACCTATTTGTTAAATAGATATTAGGTCTACACAAAAATGAAATATTTCTCTTCGAAAATCCCAAAACTAATAAGTTCTCCCCCAGTTATATTCATTGCGAACATAAACACTCGCGTCGAGATAATCTGTTTTGCAGTATGAATAAACTATTTATTTATAATATTATTTTCTCCATTCACCTTTTTTAATTTTTAATTTGACTCAGCCCCTCTCGAAGTAAAAAGCCATCAAAGCCTCCGCATGATCTCTCTCATAAACTCAACGTCCGGGAATCAACTCATAAAACCCCATCCGAAACGGTCATAAATTAAATCCAAACGGAGAAACCGTCCCGAAGGCCGCGCCGGGAGAAAAGTAGAGTAAAGAATCGCAAAGCGAATATTACAGAATCAGAAAGTGAAGAAGACTGAACGCAGTGACCGTGAAAGGAGCAAGGACTCAAGGACACAGGAGGTGTAGCTAGAGAGGACTCGGCATTTTACCCGCCAACACGATTAAAAATCCCCGCTTTTACCCGGTTTTTTGGCGATAATCCCCGCAAAATCCCCGCAAGTGCCAAAAACCGGGTAGTTACCCGAAAAACCACCTACTGACTTTCAGAACACCCAAAATCGGGTAGTTTCCTATAATTACCAGGTAAGGAAGGAAATCGTAGATAAAAAACTGCACACTATATACCAAAAACGTATGTCTATTTAGGCTACTTCGAGTAATGTTCTTAAAACCATGAAAAAGCTTCTTCCCTATAGGAGAAATTCGCTATAAATTAATTATTTTTCTTATCTTACATGAGTATTGGATATTTAAAAAGCAAATCATTATTCAAAAATCCCCGGCTTTACCCGTTCTTTTTTAATATTTAGGATGCCGAGTAAATCCCCGCAGCTCAAATCTAAAATCAATCGGTTTTACCCGATTTTCCTTAATCGTCTCAAAATCCCCGGATGGCCTTAAAAATACCCGAAAACCAGGCAAATACCCAACCAATAAAACCATACCGAATACATATATTACCAACTATACGTATATCTAGAGTTTAAAAAAATCTTTGTAGCTCGTCTAAAATGCCCGGTCTCCCCCGCTATTTTTAACATTCAGGTTGTTGGGTAAATCCCCGCAGCCAAAGTCTAAAATCCCCGGTTTTTTCTTAATCCCCGCCAAATCCCCGCACGGCCTCCAAAATACCCGAAAACCGGGTGAATACCCGGTTTTTGGCATCACTGGACAGGAGGTGTGGAGTGTAGCGCCCAGCTGGTTTCACCTGCGCTTGCACCAGTACCAGCACCAGCCAGTCAGTCGCGGGCATTTACCTTGACCGCTGGTGCCTGGTGCGTCGCCGTTCAGTTCTAGTGGAGCGCTCTGGCGGTGTGAGACTCAACTCGCCTTTCCAGGTAAGCTGTGTGACTCATTACGTTGCGTTTACGTTTGTTTTTACACGGTTTTGAAGACTGGTTGGACCGGTTTCCGGTTTGTACGTGTGTAGTGGTTTCCGGTTGTGACAATGGGATTGTGTTGATTGCGCGGAGGAGGTTTCTTATAAGTACAGGTGTGATCTTGGTTTTCAATTGCGGTTGGGTTATTCGCATGGTTTATTGAGGGATTGCGTCGGTTTGTAGGCTTCATGGCGTTTATTAATGAACAGTTAATGGGGTGATGTAGGTCATTTATAAATGTTAACTTACATATATATATATATATATATATATTATAAGTGTGTGTGTATTCCTCTGTGAGAACATAAAAAGCTATTAAAACTAGACCTAATAATTGTTTTGTCTTTCTAAACATATTCCAACCGTTGATCCAGAATATTTTGTTTCGCGAAAATCCAAGTAAACACCCTTTAGTACCTATAAACTGCTTCCTCTCCATAACAAAATAAGAGATATTCTTTGCTCTTCTTATTTTTATTCGCTTTTTATTCTTGTTTTTATTTTAGCACGAGCGAGATAGTTAACAGGCTTTCAATGCAGTTAGTAAAATAAAATTTTAACAAGAGAGTAGAATCACTGTCTGATATCGTCCTTTTAGTTAAGTTATTGTAATTTGATTCACAATGACGTTGTGTTTGTTGACTTGAGGTTGTGTCACTCACTACAATTTGTCATAATTATGTCACATCGGAGTATCGTAGTCACATTAAGGTATCGTATTGCAAAACATAGTGTCACTGCAAAAGAAAATGCGACTGTTCGAATAACTTGAAGAGACGGTCTCTATTGTTCACGATGCATCTGGTCGAATGATTTGGAATGTAATTAAAAAAAACTATTATATACTCGACTTTATAAAATACTTCTTTTAGCTCGTTTGAATCCTACCAACTGAGTTTGATTACGAGGTGGCATTTTTAAAAGTTTCTCATCAGCAAAAACCGGGTACCCTACGGGTACACACGCAACCCCCAGGAACCCCAAGGGACCTAAAGATTATAAATCGAACCACTAAATAATTGTTGAATCTTATGATATACGAGTATATCATTAATTGAATGTTTCAATTAGTAAACATGAAACAATCCATTTTGTTAACATTTTCAACTTGAAAGAGTCGTAAATTGGTGTTGGTCTCAAAATATGTCTTACAATGAAAACTTAAACTCAATACCCAAACCACAAACACGTTCCTGAACCTGTCGTCATGTTACAACTCATTGCTTTATTGTCAATCCTCGTCATGAGTATCATCAGTTCTCTTTGTGTCAGTCACGGAGCTGGTACTGTAAGTAGTTTGAAATTGGATGGCGCTTCAGACAATAAAAGTTCGAAAAGAAATATAGTTTAGGGCTGTGGCATCTCCCATCCAACTCAGTCGGAACCTTGGTCGGAACCCCTGTAGAATAAACCTCTAGGAATAGGGTATTTTTTATTTCCCCTAGGAATAGGATTTCTCCATGTTTTACAGGTACTTCTTAAAGGTTAAAACATGCAAATCCTGATTTTGCTATTTCGATTATGTTCCTGACGTCCCATCCCTAAAGTCGAACTAAATTTATGTTGGTCAATTAACTCAACTTGGTAAATCAGCTCAAATCTCAACTTGGTAAATCAGCTCAAATCAAAGTGTCCATGCAATCAATGTTATTTAATAACATCTATACGTAGTAAAAAAACCACATGTTTAGGTGCAATCAATAAAGAAATCTACGATATTCAACCGATGTCGTTAGTCGTTATATAAATTCTGAGTAACTAAACTACGTTTTTGGTACAGATAATGAAGAAATCAGCAGTATTCAACCAATGTTATAAAATTTACGCATTAAAACCACATATTTGGTACAAACAATCAAGAAAACGCCAATAAAGTTCTTTTCAATCAGCAGTTTTTGAGGAATAATTGTCCCAGTTAGCCATCATAGTCTACAACAGATTTGTATAGAAAACCTTAAACTCTGTGAACAATCGATAGAGTTTCCAAACTCCAGTATTCCAAACTCTAGCATTCCAAACTCTAGTATTACAAACGCTAGTATTCCAAACTCTAGTATTCCAAACTTTAGTATTCCAAACTCTAGTATTCCAAACTCTAGTATTCCAAACTCTAGTATTCCAGACTCTAGTATTCCAAACTCTAGTATTCCAAACTCGAGTATTCCAAACTCTAGTATTCCAAACTCTAGTATTCTAAACTCTAGTATTCCAAACTCTAGTATTCCAAACTCTAGTATTCCAAACTCTTCCATTGGAGAAAGACTTACTGCAGGCGAATTGGTGCAATTTACTGCAGCCTGTAATCACATAGCGGGTGCCAACTGAACGGAACGCGACAGTAGCCGGGTCGTTTCGCTCGGCCTGCCGCGGTAACGACGGGTGCGCACACCTGGGTGCCCTGGGCGATATATCGCATCGCATCGGATTATAACGTTGCTCTTACGACGATTGACATCCGATATTTTTCGTATCGTCCGTATACAGGGTGTTGATTAAATAAAACCCCTTCAACTTCGGGATATGTTTACTTACACCCAAACTAAGAAAAAAGTTCCTGTAATCATGGGTCCTAAAATGCGCGGTTATTCGTCTGTCGGTATGTATGTGTTTTTAACATGATTTTGCATAACTTTGGAACTACTAAAAATATCAACTTCAAACTTGGTACGAATATGCTTATTAATATGACCTATTTTGGCGTGGATCATCAAGTTTCTACTTTGTACCATTTCAAAATGGCAGTCATTTTTATATTTTAATAAAACTTAATATATCAAAAACCGTAAATTTTACAAAATTTTACACGGACAAAAAAGTTGTGTACTTTTGTTTCCTACACAGTCATATAAAGATTATTAAGATCGAACTTTAATTAACGGATTATTGCAGTTTTTCCAATAGAATAGCCTATATGCTTGCTTTATGGCAGTTATAGCAAATTTGCTTGAATTCTGTTAGCAAAATTACAATAACTCCGTTAATTGTAGTTCGATCCTAATAATCTTTATATGGTTTTGTGGGAAATAACATCACAAAACTTTTTTGTCTCTTGTACAATTTTTGTAAAATTTACGGCTTTTTAAGATATTAAATTTTAAAATATAAAAACGGCTGCCATTTTAAAATGGTACAAAGTAGAAACTTGATACTCCGCACCAAAATAGGTCCTATTAGTCAGCAAATACGTACCAAGTTTGAAGTTGATATCTTTAGTAGTTCCAAAGTTATGTTAAAACACATGCAGATCGACAGATGGATAACCGAGCGTTTTAGGACTCACGTTCATAGGAACTTTTTCCTTATTTTTGATGTGAGTACTGTAGCATATCCCGAAGTCCTGGAGGGTTTTTTATCAACACCCTGTATATCAGAAGACCGTCCTGGCAGGAGGGATGGGAAGTATTCGATGGAAACAATCGATTGTCAAGGTCGTTCGGCACGAATCGATTTATCGATTGTTACTTGAACAACCGTCCGGATGAATCATCCGTTCATCAATGTCATCAACAGGTGATCAACAGATGATTTGCTGACCAGTCGGACGAGACAACAACTGGCAACACCTCCAGTTCTGGCGTCACAGCTGCAACGACTGAGGTAGTACTTTGAAATTCATTGTTGGTGATGAAAAATCTTAATATATTGTATTTTGATTTTGATTTTTGCGGACCTTTGCCATTACTGATTAGTAATAAGCAACTTTCACGACGTTTCGGGATCTGGAATCTATTCCCGTCTTCAAGTGGGAAAAACCTAGAACATGACAAGATTAGTAACACACGGCCAGGATTACCTGGAGAGAGAACATAGCTACAACAGAAATGCTTTTTGTAAAAGCATTCACAAAAAAACCTATGCTGAAAAGAAATCAAGAACACAATATATAACAGAAATCACAAGTGTCACAAGTATCAAGAATCACCAATCAGGAGAGAGCAGATTATATTTTTACTGAAAGTGGAAGCGGTAAATAATTTGTCACAGCTAATTTTTTATTAATCATGGACGTATTGTTTTTTTTGCACGGCAAGATGATTTGTTTTTGAATCTCACCTGAAAAGATATTTACCTCGGGCGTTGTAAAAATAAAATTAATGATGAATACATTATGGATCAATTATTAAAGGAAGTCTTGATAAGTCCATATTATATTCTATAAAATTAACAATTGAAATCACTCAAAAATAAAACAAATGCTATCAAATTGAATCAGCTTAAAATAATAGCTTTCACATATCAGGAAAAGATTAATAAATTACTCTAAAATCATCATGTACTCTTGTACGGAACTGTGTCACTATGTAACGAAAACTTTCCCAAGCAAGCTTGCATACAAGGTGTTCTCGGTTCTACAGAAGCATTAAATAAATTAGATATGAGAACAACACGATGAAGTGTGTAATTTGATAAGAATTATGATAAGAATGGGAGAATATTTCCGGTTTCTCTTGGTGGGAACTGGCGCCGCGCTGCGCCGGTGCGAGCGTTGTTTTGAAATAGAAGCCTACTTAAGTTCTCGCGCATTTATATTCCTACCAGGTATCTCGATCCTCATTATGGATCAAATTTCTTATTTTTGCACTTTGGTCATATTTTTATTTGGAATCGCAATAATTTTCTTCTATGGTTGATTACCAGTAAGAGATAAGAAATAAAATTACAATAGCTGCCTTTTCTATGAATTTTGTCTAAGAAAAACGACAAAGCAACGAAATATTTCATATACCTAATTCGTTAAAAAGACATGCTTACTTTTTGGTTTCTTGCTTAGAAATATAATTTTTCGTAGTTCTGACTTTGCCCTCGCAAAGCGGTAGACTGCATGTCCCGTAAGCGTCTTTCAAATTGACGGCTCCCGTACTGTACGGGAACTTGCGGATGGTTTTCAAATCAAATTTGTTCATAGTTTAATATAAGTTGCGGCAAGTGAACTTTTCAAAGTTAAAATCGCCACTTGGCACTTAGACTGATAGACTTCGGGGGAATGAAAGGGTTATTGTTTGCCGACGGAACGGATGGATTGTCAGGATGGGAAAGGTATGATATGGTCAGTCAGCCTCGCCCCAGATGGAAAAGAGATCCATTTCCAACCCATCTTCCAGGCTCTTCCGGGGACAACTCGCCCTCTAACCCGAGATCTCCCAACTATCCCCAAACAAGGACCTCCACCTGGGAGCTCTCCTTGTTGTGAAGAGTCTCCCCCAGGCGGCTTGACTAGATAACCATAATAAGCTCAGCCAGAATCAAACTTCCTTAGGAGGAACCGTGAACAGGACAGATGGTAAAATGGCAACATCGCACCCAAGGGATAACCAGTACCAAACATTCTCTTACAGCCACATTCGTTGATTACTTAAATTCAGCTGACCCTATGAGGATAGGGGGTATGTTAGAACCCTGACAAGCGACGTTGCCAGTTCGAACGCGGCCGTGGCAACGTTAGTATTTAATGAGCTGACTCTGAGGATATGGGGTATGTTAGAACCGTTGCAAAGCGACGTTGGCAGTTCGAACGCGGCCGTGGCAACGTTAATATTTAATCAGCTGACTGAGGATATGGGGTATGTTAGAACCCTTGCAAAGCGACAGCCAGTTCGAACGCGGCCGTGGCAACGTTAATATTTAATCAGCTGACTCTGAGGATATGGGGTATGTTAGAACCCTTGCAAAGCGACGTTGCGAATTCGAACGCGGCCGTGGCAACGTTAATATTTAATCAGCTGACTCTGAGGCTAGGGGGTATGTTAGAACCAGGCTCGGTTAGAACCCTTGTAAAGCGACGTTGCCAGTTCGAACGCGGCCGTGGCAACGTTAATGACTCTGAAGATATAGGGTATGTTAGAACCCTTACAAAGCGACGTTGCCAATTCGAACGCGGCCGCGGCAACGATATTACTTGAGATGGCTGGGGAATGAGTCGCCGATGGAACAGGAAAGTGTAACGAGCCGGTGGCCGTGGACGACGCAGGGACGGACAAACTGCTTGTTATGAAGCGTTCAATTAGTGTGCAGTCTCAAACGTCTGGCACGTCACGATGTCCTTCCCGTTGTGCGCGTTGCCAAAAACCGGGTATTTCAGAGGTCATGCGGTGATTTAGCGTGTTTTAAGAAAAACCGGGTAAAACTGGGAGTTTTTGACTTGGGCTGCCCATTTACCCCAACATGGATATTAAAAACTGGGTATTTTGGAAGTGTTCGAAAGATTTTTTAAAAATCTAGACACATTTTTAGTTGGTAATACGTATTCTTTATGTATTTATAGGTTTCAGTGTTGCCAAAAGCCAGGTATTTGCCCGGTTTTCGGGCATTTTGAAGGCCGTTCGGGCCAGTCCGGGGATTTTTAGAGGATTAAGAAAAATCGGGTAAAACCGGGGATCTTAGACTTGAGCTGCGGGGATTTACCTGGCATCCTAAATACATAAAATACAGTTAAAGCCGGAGATCGTGATTCATTTCGAAAATATCCAATGTTTACATAAAATGAAAAAAATAATTTTGTTTTCATGGTTTGAGAACAATACTCGAGGTAAATAGACATATTTTGGTATATAGTGAGCAGTTAATTTATGTAAGATTTCCCACCTTTCCTAGTAATTTTAGGAAACTACCCAGTTTCGGGTGTTTCGAAAGTCATAAGGTAATTTTCCGGGTAACCACCCGGTTTTTGGTACTAGCGGGGATTTTGCGGGGATTATCACCAAAAAAACTGGGTAAAAACGGGAATTTTTAATGGAATTGGCGGATATTAAAATGCTAAATCCGGTCTGGCAACACTGAATGAGTCACCGCGCCGGCGGAACAGGAAAGTGTAACGAGCCGGTGGACGGTGGACGACGCAGGGACGGACAAACTGCTTGTATAGAGGCGTTCAATTAGTGTGCAGTCTCGAACGATGGCACGTCACGACGTCCTTCACGTCGCGCGCCCTCGGTGTATCGTCCGAGTCGAATGACGTGCCCAAGCCGTACAGGACTAAAATTAATGTTAGTCTTATGGATGGACTGGGCCACGTCATTTGACGCGAATGATGTGCGTCAGTGTAGATCGAGTCGAATAAGTTGGCCCAGCCCGTCCAGAAGCCCAATGCTTAAATTAAGGGGATTCGCTACTGAAAATGGGTAAAAATCTATAAATTTTGGAAATTTTTTTGGTCTAGTTTTGTTCTATATAGGTCCTAATGCACGAGAAAATATGATAAGAGGCGTATTTCGGCATTATTTTTGCCAAGAAAAATATAAATCTAAATTATATCACATAAGTGTGCAGTGTGCAGTTCGCGTGTTCCATTCAATCGCAGTTTCCCGAAAGTTTGAATTTTCATGTTTTTCAACACAAAAATTGATATAACTTGGGAACCAATAAAGTACATCATTCAAACTTTTACACTGTGTCCAATAGATGTTTACCTTCATATTTACGTAGATTTAGAATTGTAAGTGAAATTTTGGAGAAAATATTTTTTTAAAGGAATTTTTGTGAAAAAAATTTTCAAAATTCAATTCTAATTTTCTTAACTAAAAACGATTATTGCATAATGCTACCTAAATATGAAGTTTAGTTCATCCCCTTCAAAAAATGTTAAGTTTAATAAAATCCAATTGGTAGTTTTTGAGTTATATCGATTTAAAAAAAAACATCCAAAAATTCGTCGAAAAACGGCCAAAATATTTTATTCTGGCCAAACAAAATTTTTTAAGTGTTATATTTTTGTAATTTTATACCCTATTCCACATTAGAAAAAAATGTTTCAACTATTTATTTCACTTAATTAAAATTCTCACCCTTTTCAGTAGCTGTTTCCCTTAACAATAGCCTAATGGTAATCCTATACTCTTATACGAGCAGTGTTATCTTGTATGTATGCTTGCTTGCTTGCACAACGATCTCAAAAACGGCTCCGAGGATTTCCTTCAAAGTCTGGAAATAAGTAATTTATGACTCAAAAACGTATTTTATGCAGATTACTTGGCCAGAGAAAATCTAATAACGTAATAAATCGAATTTTAGAGTTGTAAAATTTTAACATTGGCCTTATGGGTTGCCGTGATAGCAACGAAAATAAACAAGGAAAGTGTAAACAAATGAAGTAATCATAACAGCTGTTTGGAATCTACAGCCATTAAGGGAAAATACAGCAAGTGGGATGAGGATTCCATGGAGCAATAAAAAAGGTTTCTATTTATCAATTTTATGACATTGAAATATTTTATAGTAACTGGATGAACTGCTAAACATGAAATAACACCGAGCAATGCTCGGTCCACCAGGTACTGTATACTCTCTAAGAAGGAACATCCATTGTTTATTCTTTTAGTTCCGCCGCCAAAAGTAGAGGAGAAATAAGCGCTGATGCATGGAATAGAGGAAGATGGTTACATTAATGGGGCGATTCTCTCACTATCTCAAGATGACAGGGTGTGTCTTTTCTCCTAGACTGTGGTGTGTGTAAACAAAATCATGAGAGTTCCAACAATACAAAACAATAACATATGTAAAAATACTACAAACAGCTGCTTGAATTCGGAAAGTCAGCTTGATCCGTAAACTGCTAAGTTATAACAATTACAATCGAACCGAAAAACTAATGTGGCACCATATCTTTTTCAGCGCCATAACCCATAAATATTCATTCTTCTATGAGATGTCCCTACTTTGAGGATTAGTGTATAGTTCGAATCAAATTATAAGGCCCACGCCGTCCATAAGACCAATGCTAAAATTAACATTACTCTTACGGACGGACTGGGCCTTGTGATTTGATTCGGCCTTCACATTGCTTATGAGCCTGAGCCAAATTATTTGATTCGGACTGTAGGCCCTACCGTCGGTGTCGGTACCTACCTTCTAGGGAGGGAACTAGGTTGCCAAATCCTCTCGGGGAAGTGGCAAATGCTTCCCTTTCTTGTTCCTGAACGTGTCTCCGTCGTGCAATGTATCCGTATCCGTTCTGTCTCCTATGTACATGACGGTATTCTGGCCACTTTATAACAACTACCGGTGATGAGTGTCATTTAAATCGAATCAAGCCATTTTTATAAATTTTTTGCATAGGGCCTACTTTTTTTATAAATAAAAATTTAAGGTTACCAAGGAGCGTCTATACTCAAATCAAAATACTTTATAGTTTCAATACTTTCCTGTTCCCGTTCCTGTTTCCTGTAGGCTAAGTTTACTGTTCGATTTCATGGATTGGCGAAACTTTAGAGTCTGTCTCCACCGATAAAATCGAAGTTAAAAATCGACATTTTTCGATATTTACAATCACAATTATGTTAACCGAAACAAAATTTCGATATTATTATTGAAACGATAGTTAAAAACATATCTGCATGACAGTGTAGTAAATAAACAATGATTCTAATAGGTTTAATGGAGATAAAAATCACAAAAATATGGTTGCAATTACTGTGTTAGTTCATAAATTTTAGCTGCCCCTTCTAAACATTGAGAAAATACACTTTGTACGACATTCGGTACTACCGAAAATTGCTTAGTACGGGCCAAACATGTCCTTCCTTCTATTATATCGTAGGAAAAATCAAAAACTGTAAGTTATCTTCAATGATACTCTACGACTATTGGAATTTTCGAACCATTTACCTTTCATCCACGTTTGGTTATACTGCCAAATATATCCATCGTTTCTATCACGTTCCATTCCTATAGAATCATCGTAAAACCACATTATACTGAATTAGCTAACAGAGTAAATCTTTGCAATCCATGATTGACTGCCTGACTCTAGGTTTGTCAGTCTGTCTAATTGTAATAGGACAGTAGTTATTACATTATTATTATGTAAATAGTAGTTTTAGTTACATCTAAAAGATGTAACTAAAACCGATATTTAAATAAACGTTCAAAACAGTAACCAAATTATTTATTTCAAATAAATTTGAATTTAATAACAATAAACATATTTTTTCAAAGGAAATCGATTATTTATACAATAAAATCGAAAAATATCGATTTTTAACTTCGACTTTAACGGTGGAGACGAATTCTAAAGTTTAGCCCACGTATTTTTGTAGCATTGATGTATCAAGAATGTGGAATTAATACTGCACTAGAGGCGGTAATGGCTGAACACAATCTAATGTCAATTAGCTACAGAGATATAGAATTGTGTAATAGGTTTAGTAGATAAGCTATATCGTACCTTTGTCATTTTGATTGAAATAATGAAACTCTATTTCTCGGTTATCGATGGTTTTGTTTCATGATACACAATAATTGTATCATCGATGATAGCTGTTTACTATTTCGCTTATAGTAAAATCTCTGGCAGATGCCATTTTAGGAAAATCTCTGATAGGAAATTACCAGAGTCACCAGCATAGAGTAAACAATTTTATATAAGTTAGTAGGTACTATAAAAGTCAAGTTCATCATGGAAACTAAATCAATCATTCCTTCCTCCTAAGTTGTAAGACTGTAATGCAATCAAACTTGTTGATCTCCATGGACTTCCCTAATTTAATTTACAACTAGATTAAATGATTAGAGATTCAAGAAATGATATAAATAGCCCTAGAGCGAAACCTTGCGGCAATCCCGTTTCGAAGAAGTGACATTCTAGCCTCGCCGAAAATCGCCTCAGCTAAACCGTCGCTTTCACAAAATGACTTGGATTTCTATTTGTGGCACTCCGTGGCTAGGGTGACCTTAGACGTCCCTTAAAAACGGAAAAGTCTCGTTTTTTAACGTTGCGTTTCGTTGTCCCGAGAAACTTTGTCGAGACGTCGAAATGCCCCGTTTTAAAAAAAGTAGGCTATAAAAACATACCTAACGTTATCTTAAAATTTAGAGGCATCTCATTACTTACGGACCTACGGAAAAAAGAATATGACGGACTTTTACCAAATGCCACAGAGAAGAATCAAACAGAGATCGCTTTCAAATGGGTCTTCTGTTGCGCCTAAGTACTATTTACAGTAAAATCCAGTTACATTACATCCAGTCACTAGTTACAGTTAAGTTAAATTAGGAGAGGGCAGCGACGGTGCTGCTCTCTTGCGGAGTTAATGGTAAACTAAGCCCTCGACACACGCTGGGCAGCGCTCGACACACTCTGAGCGCAACATTAGAAGGTACCTCTGTTTGATTCTCCTCTGTGCAAATGCTAAACAAGATTTTAGTTTTACTCCAACTACGATAATCGGTTGGGTGTAATAGTAGGTACTGCTGCGCTTTTTTGATCCTGCAATTATATATATATTACCACCTACATAATTTATTGTTAGAAAATATTTTTTTCTTTTATAATAAAATGTTAAGAACTTAAAAATGTGACTTGATTATTTTTAATCCTCAGTTTATGGCGATTCAAATAATTATGTTTCATGACTGCGTGCCATTTATTGTATTCTTAAAGAAAAACTGTAACAATAGTGCGCTGTAATAAGCTCAATAAATGGAAAATAAAATTCATAGTCTAAAAGCTTCAAAAACAGTTTGATACTTCATTTCTTCCATTACAAAATTTGTAAATCACAGAGACCCCCGTATAATTAAACACCTTGGTGTGTGGTATGTTTTATTGATTGGGGATTGGGGGTGGGGGGGGGGGTAGTGAGTTCTCTTTAAGTGTCCCGTTTTTATTTGGAAACAATCTGGTCACCATACTCGTGGCTGATCGTGGTTATAGGGCCGCGATCGAATATGTGAGCGGGAGCAATGCAGTCCAGCCCCTTCCTCTGCTTAACATTTACAACAAGCAACAACGAGCTCAGCGCAATGATACGGGTATTGCGTCCTTTTCCCGCACTCCCGCATAAGTCCGCATTGTTGTTTCGGCCGTCTATGACTTCCGGTGTCCTCGTGACGTCATCGGGCCCGTCCGATCGTGACGTAAACAGATTTGGGACCGGTGCAATGCCCCGGGGAAAGTGGGGCATTGCTGCATTCACTGCGCCATTGTTGTTATAGATGCGTGACTAATAAGTTATCTGTTCAGACTGCATTATCACACTTACAGCGTCCAATGGGGGCAGACATTCAAATCGTTTTATTAGTAGCAGTTTTATTCCGGAAACCGCGACTATTTCACTAAGGAAATACAGTAGAACCTCGATAAGAAGACACTCGATAACACAAAAACCTTGATAAAAAGTGCACTTTTCAAGTCTCCTTGATACTGTAATGACACTTAAATGTCTTGTTAACTCGAACCTCAATAAGAAGACTCCCTTGATAACGTGACTCTTTCCAGAATCCCCTTGAAAGTCTTCTTATCAAGGTTTTACTGTAGTTAAGCCGTCTTCGAGAAATACGACTATTAACCTAATTTTAATAAAATTCACTTTAATTTGATATGGTTATAATCAACTTAATGACATTTAACCTAAATAATTCCATTTCTAAGATCCATGAACGAGTCTTATCCCCTCGCCGCCCCCCACTGAGAAAAAAGTCTAGTGGTAGACTACAGAAATAAAGAGGGAACCTCATTAAATCTTGTGCTTACTTTGCCGGATGCCATTCTTGAGGCTGCCACCAGCCTTGGCTAGTGTAAGGACTCCAGCCACATCTTGTGTGCGCCACAAGCCATCTTTGGCTGTAATTGTGATGTCATAACTCAATGACGTCACTACTATATCCTTAATTCTTGAGGTAGCAATCATACTGGACTGGTGTGTGTTCCACTCTGACTAGTTAAAGACTCAGTACTGTCTAGTGCCAGACCCCAGCCAGCCAGCAGCTACCTCTCTTTGCGTCTGGTGTCGTTCCAACCTGGATAGTTGCAGCCCCATTACTGTCTAGTGCCAGACCCCAGCAAGCTAGTAGCCACCTCTCTATGTGTCTGGTGTCTTTCCACCCTGGATAGTTGCAGCCCCATTACTGTCTAGTGCCAGACCCCAGCAAGCTAGTGGCCACCTCTCTTTGTATCTGGTGTCGTTCCACCCTGGATGGTTGCAGCCCCATTACTGTCTAGTGCCAGACCCCAGCAAGCTAGTGGCCACCTCTCTTTGCGTCTGGTGTGCGTTCCACCCTTGATAGTTGTAGCCCCAGTACTGACTAGTTCCAGACCCCAGCTAGCTAGTGACCTCTTCTCGTGTTGTCAGCAGGTTGGTTCCATCGATTAAAATTGATTTAGCCCACAAATCGGCCACAGATGTAGGACTTAGAATCACACTCCCCCCTAATGCTCCAGTATCAACCTTTCTGTTTAAGCCAGTTTTGATTTTATTCTTAATCCAATAATTAAATCGTTTTTTTCCTAAATTTCTGCTAGTTTAACTATATTTATACCAAAAGCGTCATAATTATGTTAATGAGTTACTGTTACGTTAAAAAAGACTGGCTTGTTTGAAATGCTAAATAAGACATAGGAACAAGGGGCGGGTTGTGATTCAAAGAACTGTATCTGCAGTTCGCTTCTGGGCTGATTTATTTATTTTTTACTTTACACAACACGCAGAGGCAGAAAGAGGTGGTAGCTGCTAGCAGATCGGATCTGGAACTTGGTAGTGTTATGGCTACAACTATTGTGGCAAAATTCAACATTTCTAAAATAAAAGGTTGATCTCATTAGAAGACTAATTTGATGATATGGGTTTTGGTTCCAAGCTGGCTCTTGCTTTTAATATTATGATTATAGACATACACCACAAGACTTATTTTCATTTTGATTGTTTCAAGTAAAGTGAACATTAAATTTAGCAAATTTTCAGCTTTTTAAAAATACTCAATATAGCTTCGAAGATAATTACAACAGATTATCATATATATTATATAATATAAAAATCAACCAAACATTATAAAAATATAAACATTTGAGAAGTTAAATTTTGAACAAAATAGGACAAGTATGTGTCATTATAAACTTTTACAATTTCTAGTGCAACATTTTCAAGGGTATCAGATGCTTCATTGTTAAAGCTAGTATTTAATAAATAGTATAGTATATGCCAAGATAAAACTGCAATCAAAGACTTATTTAAGTAATGAAAACATTATTAAAACTTTTGTAATTTTGACACTGAATTTCATTTAATATAAATAAATTTTCTATAAACGGTTAATTTGAATGTATAGGCTAAATAAAATATTTGAGACTCCAATTGTAACAAATTTATTAATTGTAATTAAAAAAAGTACAAATCAAGAACATTGAATTAATAATAATGATGGCTGTAATAATAATATTCCCTTAACCATAACTATTACTGACAAAAAATTATATAACTGCTGCAAACATGTTGGTTTCAAGAGGGGGTTCCAATCCTACACAACTACCTGCTCCTCCCTCAAGACTAATTTTAACTTTAAGATTTGGTACACAGCCTCAACTGCTCAACCAAAGTCTTGATTTATAGCTCATTTGAAAGAGAAAAACTATTTATCGATTCCAGTTATCAGATTTTTGATATCGCTTTAGGTTGAAATATAAAATATAAAAATAACGATTAGTTGTATTTTTATAAATTGTATTGGTTGTGATATCAAGGGAAGGATATCACTGGAATAACTGGATAATTTTATATAATAAAAATAACGATAATTTTATATAATAAAAAAAAAAACGATTAGTTGTATTTTTATAAATTGTATTGGTTGTGATATCAAGGGAAGGATATCACTGGAATATCTGGATAATTTTGTTTAAATTATCCAGATATTAAAAAATATACTATCCTTTAAATATTAATATACTATCGTTTAAATGAGCTAGCTATAAATCTCAAAAATTTTGGTTGAGCGGTTGAGGCTGTATTGGATTTGAAAATTTGGGAGGAGCAGTTACGAATGTGAAGTTTTTCGTGACTGGAACCCTCTCTTAAAAAATACTATACAAAAATATTAACTATAGTATTACAGGCAATTATAGCTACTGTCATCATTAAAATAAAAGTATTATGCTTTAACAAAAGCTGTTACAGTAGGCCCTACTTGCAATATTATCAGCATTAAAATAATTAAGAAAAAATACAATGCAAGAATATTAGATTAGGTAACAGTTTTAGACACTACATCCATTAAAATTAAGCTTGAGAAAAACCCTTGACTGTTCTGGCCACAGTAGGCCGACTATTATAGTACTGACAATTTTATAGCTGCTGCTTAAAAGTCATAAATAATCGAAAAGTCACAACTAATCACTACTGTGCTCTGTTTCATATCTTCACAACTCCCTACCATAATTATAAAAGGCTGAAGTGTGGGACCATACCGTACATATTTCCGTTTTATCTCCTGCACCGCAGCCAAAATGTCTGTTTCACTTGAAAGAAATGAATTTCCTGTTTCGAAGGCTTGTTCAGTCCTTTTCCATGTATCTTGCTAATTTTCCTCGTGTACAGAAGATAGTTAAGTAGAAGCAGGATGGCCACACTTGATTGAGGAGAACTATCCTCTGAAAAAAGGGCAGACATACCTGTAATAATCTTTATATACCAACATAATAGCAACATGTTTTTTTTGTAATGCACCATAATAGTTTTGTAAGACTGCTTGGGTGCCCTGTCAGAGGTCTGAGGGAGGTTATTGAAGATGGCAAAGCACCCTGCATTATAATTTTCAAATGTCGTAAAAATTGTTAATAGCCCACCGAAAATATGTCATCAAATTATTATTTTTTTAACTCTAGGGCTTACTGTTTTTTCTTTACAGTTTTATTTATAAATCTGAAAAATTCCATTTAAAATTATACCGGGTGTCCCATAATAACCCCCCCATTTTTTCCCTATATTTTTCAAATATCAATCCCTCACCACCCCCAAACATTGTTGGGTAGTTAATACTTCATTTTGAGTATGTACCCAATTTCGTCCGCCATCTTGGATCCGCCATATTGGATCCAAAATATATTTTTCAAATGTAAAAGTGGAGTTGTGACCCATCATTTTACGCTAGATTTTTTCACTAATTACAATGCCGCAATCCGTTTTTTAATATCTCGATTGGTTCTTAAGATATGATTACTTTAAATTTTATTAATACTAAAAATTTATTTATTTTCAACCAATTTAAGCATTACAAATTGATAAAATAGGCAAATTTTTAGTTTTTGAGAAATTCATATTTTTTAAATGTTTATTAGAAATTTATTAATATCTTGAAAACTAAACATGATAATTAAAAACGGGTTGCGGCATTGAAAAAAAATCTAGATTGAACTGATGGGTCGCAACACCATATTCATATTTGAAATAACTTACCTCATTTCAAAATGGAGGATCCAAGATGGAGGCCAAAACATTTACATTGGAGAAAGTTAAGTGGAAATAATTCAACAATGACTGGTGGTGGTTATTCGTCACTATCTAGCATTATTTTGTGGTTATGGCCTATTTGATCAATTTTTAATTTTTAATGTTTAAATTGGTTGAAAATAAATAAATTTAAAGTATTCATATCATGAGAACCAATTGAGATATTAAAAAACGAATTGCGGAATTGTAATCAGTGTAAAATCTAGCTTGAAATAATGGGTCACAACACCACTTTTATATTTGAAAAAAAAATATTTTTGATCCAATATGGCGGATCCAAGATGGCGGCCAACAATTGGGTACCTAATCAGAATGAAGTATTAACCAACCAACAATGTTTGGGGGTTGTGTGGGATTGATATTTGAAAAATATAGGAAAAAGTTGGGGGGAATATTATAGGACACCCGGTATATTACATGGGGAAATGTTGCATTTATTAAATAATAATATATGTAATAAAGGCAATTTTGATAAACAAGTAACAACAAATTAAATGTGTGACATCTACAATTTTAAATTTTTCAAAACAAATACATTAAATGCCGTTTGATTAATGATTATTCAATTACTTTGAAAACGCAGTTTCTCTTTGCTTGTAAAAAAAAATTACACGTTGAAAACCCAGAGTAAACGCCCTCCCAATGTTGTAAGATTTAGCTAATCCCAAATTTATAATTTTAAATTTTTAGTCGAAATTGTCATTAATAATAACTTTATATTAAGTCGATGTTATAATATTACCTGATGCAATGGTTTTAAGATGTTTTATTGCCTGTTTCCTGTCCTTATCCCTAGTTTGTTGTTCCTTGGTATTTGCTATAGTCAGGATTTTATTCCTGTACGCTGTGATATTGTTTGAAAGACTTCTCTTTTTCGGGATGGAGATGGTCAAAATCTTGAAGAAACTGGAAACAAACAAAGTTTATTTAAAAAGAGTTTTTTTAGCTGTTTATAGAAAATTCTATGTACTCTTGAAAGGAGAATTTACTATTAATGGAGTTTAAGTGAAAAAAATAATAAGGTTCGAACCATAAACTTTGGCCAGAATTATCTCCCCATTATTATAATCCTATAAGCCTATTTTCTGAAAAATCGCAAATATTATTTATTTTTCTCATTAACTAAATGACATTACGTTTGCCAGTATATGCTGTTATGTCATTACAAAGGGAGGGGGGGACAAAGGGGGCAGATTGCCCCGGACCATAAAAGAACGGGGCCACATTTTCAGCTGAGTATTTTTATTTTCTTTCATCATAATAATTAATTATTTAAATATATTTCAAAAAACCGTCTATATTTTTGATTGCAAACAAAGAAAATCAAGTTGGATGTCGACTGATAGCGCCACGGTTCCGAAAATTCAACCCTTGATTAGTGTACTCAAATAAATTACATTATTTTATAGGCCTATTTTTACAATTCTAAGGCACATTGGCAAATATATGTAGAAATACATTTAAATTGAAACCTCAAATATTAAACTCCTTCCAGCCGTTCTTGAGTTATGACTATGAAAAGAAATCCTCTCGCCTTAGGGGTATTCCTAGCCTACAATTTTTGTTCAACTCCGTAAGGTCTTAACTTGGGTACAAGTATGTGGGAGTTAACACGATGGTCCGAAATGGCTATTTATTTTATGATTTATCTATCAGTGGAGACATATTAAGTTACTTAGTTCAAATAATGTGGTTTTATCAAGTGACGTATATTAACTTCACTTAACAAGTGGTGGTATTTAAATCAATCATGTTGTCTAAAAAAAACACAAAGAATTAATTTGAGGAAATATTGAAAATCATTTCAAATTTCAGTTGCCTACTCGGTTTAGTTTATTTAATGTAAAGATCCAGATTCGAACACATTAACAAATGAGCAGTACTGACAGGATAAAAGTTAAAAATCCTTTTGAAAACAAAGTAAACATCAATACATAATTTCAACCACTTCTCTGCTAGGCACCTCTACGCTGGCAAGTGCCACTGTCAGTCGTAAGTGCTGCCAGCATAAAAGTACCATTAAAATCCAAAATTATCTTCAAATTATAATTAAAATTCACCATTCTCATTAATGTCCTTCGTACATTGTAAATGACTTTACAAAATTATTTCAAAATTACCCTTTGTTATTTGGGAATGACTTTATAAAATTAATTCGAAATTATGTCAATGAATACAAGACAAACATTTACGGCTGGCAGAAACCATATTTTGTTTGATGTGCTATGTTGAAACGTCAAAACAAATTTAATAATCCTGAATAACAGTAAAAATTACACCCACAATAGAACTTAAAACATTGTGGGCATACCAAACAACATTTGGATCAAACCACAAAAATGTAAAAGTACGATAATCGTACGTTGGAACACACTACATTAACACTTGACTTTATCGTTATGTCCCCATAACCCTGAAATTTTACCAAGCCCGCAAATATAATTGAACGATTTAACTGAGGAAGTATTTTTCAAATCGGCTTAATTTATAGGGCCTATAGTCAATGGGTAGATATGTGATCTCATGACATTTTATTATGACATTATTGACTAAACAATACGGTAACTTTTATTGCCATAAAACTCAAACTCACCGGTAAAATTCTGTTGTAAGACGTGGAGGCCCCAATCCTGCAGGAGGCGTGAAGTTTCTTCACCCATTATTCACAAAGGAAACAAAGAAACAAGTCACTATAATAAACAGTCCAACCAGTTACAACAACAACTCACTCAGGACTGCATGGGTCGAAGATTAGGGGTATGACGCTGTCATCAGTGTGATTTCGCATGCGCGGACACCTGTCAGGCACAGGGACGGTTAGAGCCCACCCTCTGGTTGGCTGGGGTACGCTGCAAACCCCAGCCTTGGAAGTACGTCGCGTCTGTACGCTAGGGTCCCTCACAAACATTTTGTTTTTTGCCACATGACATTCTATATGTGACTACCACAATGCGCGCCTGGTTTTAGGCAGAGGAATACAAAATATCTAGGGCATTGAACGAGCACTAGTACGGGCTGGGGCTAAGTGTGACGTCACTGATTTCATCACACTAGCATTGCTAGTGTCCGCAACATTTGTTTATTGTTAACGCCTAGATTCTAGTCTGGACTGTTTTAACATTACACTGCTAGGAACGGACCAAAGCCAAATTGGAGATGTAATGTGGGTGACTCCAGACCACATTGGTTTACCGCATGCCGCTGGTTGTAGCGCCAAGAATCATGCGAAATCAACATTTACTCGCAATCTGGAGCTCTGATTTTTCTCAGTACTCCTCTGAAATAATGATTGTGAATTGTGTATTAAAAAAAAAAACTATAAGATGATGCATTTTGCACTTTGTAGTCCTCAACACTGCACACATGCGGTGTTATATCTAATTTAAATAATACAGGGTTATTAAAAAAGAATGGTGCAAAAATAAGATTAATTTGTTTGTAGATAAAAGAGACATTTAATGTTCAAAGTTGCAGGAAAAAATTTGTTATACTAACAAGTTTTAATTTACATTACAAACATTCTAATATGAACTACAGATGCTCGATATGAGTGCATATGAGTTATTCGACAAATATCGAGGCGATATTCGAACTCCGCCTACACACGCTGCAACATCTTCTATGTTATTGACTGCACTGCCTCTGTGATGCGCTGTCTTAGCTCTGGCAGGTTTTGAGGCATGGGAGGGCAATAAAATCTGTCTTTGACGAACCCCCACAAGAAAAAATTGCATGGAGTTAAATCAGGCGATCGTGGCCAACAGAGGTCTGGCTTTGAGATAGCCATTTTATAAACTGTCTAGAGTCAGAAGACCAAGCAACTAAGACAAAACATAAACTTGTCAATTGAAACGTATAACAATGCTCTTTCGATTGTTACAACAATCAGCTGTTTTAATTCATAGAAACAGAATTACCAACTGTTTAGTTTTTCACCATTCTTTTTGAATAACCCTGTATTATAAATGAGAAAATTTGGATGTATGGATAAATGTTTATGACTCGATCACGCAAAAACTACTGGACCGACTGAGTTTAATTTCACACAAAGGACAAAGGTATATCTAGAACTCATGCAACATATCATAGGCCTTATCACTTCCTTAAAATCCTGTCGGGCTGTGCCCCGTGAACGTCCTTAATTTCAATATTAACATTTTAGAGGAATACTAGAGGCTTGAAGGGACTAATAGCCCCTAAACATAATCCTTCTTAATATAGTACAAAATACCTTCTTAGAAAATAGGCTTTTGGATCCAAAAAATTATGATTATTTATAGCATTTGGTTTTAATTAAACAAATCAGACCTTTTAATATCCTAATGGTTTTTAAATGACAGCTATTTCACGTTATTTCTCATTTTATGGTAAGCTTAAAGCAATTTCAGTATTTTCCCCGAGTCCCTGAGATGGAGACCTTCGGTTTCAGCCCCCCCCCCCATCATCCTGCGATCTTCCAAACGCCCACAATTTCGCTTACGTAATTATATATATATATATATATATATATATATATATATATATATATATATATATGTATAGATAATTTTGAATTAAATCTGCATCGTTATAACATAAACTAAACAAACGTACTTAACTTTCTATAATTTTAAATTATGAAAAACTCAAACCCTTAATTATTATAAAATCAGAAAATCTTAAATTTAAAATATTTTTGTTATAGTACATTGAACGTGCATAGTTAGCTGCATTTTGAAACAAATCCCACATGTCAACATCTACCATATGGCTTTGAATCAAGCATTAGCACCACATGTTTAATGTAAACAAAGCAGACGTTTTTCAATCCCAATGCATTTTAATGGAAGATATTTTTCGTTATTTCTCATTTTCTGGTAGATTTGGACATAAACTGATATTTTTCCCGACTCCCTGGGACCAAGACCTTTAATTTGAGCCCTCCCCCATCATCCTGCAAGCTGAAAAACTCTCACAATTTTGATTTAAAAAAATCGCTTACAGAATTAGTAATATAGATAGATAGAAGATTTAAGAAGATTTATTAGCATATTGGTGTCCGCATTGAAGACGACCCTCCGCAGTTATCGACCTTTGCCGCTGAGCCAAAGGTCGCATCAAAGCGGATATCTATCAGTATGTTTGTTAAATAATAATTTTGACACTAATAAAATTCATTTATTTATTAAAAGTAAGGTAACTTTTTGAAATTTCATTAAAACAAGCTTAGGCTTATTTACAGAATTAATAATATAGATAAACATTCAAATACCGAAATGTAAACAGCTGTCGATACTACTGACAGGTCAAAGAGAAGATTATGATCAGCTGTAATTGTTTTCGTGAACGAAGCCACGGGCAATTGCTAGTGAGACTATAATATAGAGACTTCACGGATTCTTGTCTCACATTATTCAGGCTAGCAGTTTCTTAATACTGTCTTTACTTCAACACATAATTCAACTTTTAAATCAACAAGTTAAAAATGTTAAAACGACTGATTAAAAAACTTAATCCAATTTGCTTGAGGTAGGTTCTGTCTGAAAAAAGTGTTGTAAAGCGACAATGGTGTTATCAATTTATCAATAACGCGGGTCGATAAGAGCGTCGCCGACGCCACTTCACACTTCACCGGTGATAAGCGATAAACCGAAGGTTAACGTTCCCACGCGAAGCAGCAGCTGCTTTCTCGCGTCCAAGGTACAGGTCAAACGAATTTAAATTTTACTTTCTACAAAACTCTTGGAAAATCGGCTTTAGAAATATTTAGGCATTTATTAATATTTGAAACATATGTACAAACAAAGGTCACGCAGGTCATGTATACATTCCCAATGAGTACATGATCATGTAGGACCTGTCTTGTTAAGTACATTGAAAAACAAATGGTGATGACTTTTGTTTTTTTCTGCAAACAAAATAAAAAAATAGGTTATATAAAAATATTATTTAATTTAAATTTATTTTTATATAAAATAACGGGGACTACCAGGTGTTTTCTTGGAAAATTTGCAATTGCTGCAAAGGAACAAAGATATATAGCCTAAAGGTCCTCTGCAAAGGGTGAAATTATTATAAAATGCTAATAAAAATCAATCACACACAACGGTGTTTAAAATACTTAAAACGGTATTGAATTCAATAATTTAATTGATGATGCAAATTTAAACATTGAGAGGGGTTTATCATGAAACTGTCATAAACGATTAATGAAAAAAATATATACTGGACGAAGGAACCGGTTATGACTACATCGTCCATCGCTCATGTAGATGAGTGCATTTAAATATATATAGACTAATAGCTCTATTAGATGGACCTCATAGGTACATAACATGAATCTCATCAATGGGTTTTCAATAAAAAGGGACATTAACAAATTATAAATATACATGTTTGTTTGCCATATTATATTTGAATTTTTTACGTTGAAGAAGGAATACGTTCCCAGAGGTTATTTAATCACTTGAACCAAATGAAATTTAGGTAGGCTTACCAAAGATTTTCAGAGCCAACCCCGGACATCGAAAGAAAGAGGGAGAAGAGGAGGACAAGGGAAATGGAATGGTGTGGCAAAGTTTGGTCCGGTGTAATTCTTGGCAGACGGGCTACTTTGCTGCTGTTTTTGGTACTTTGGTATTATACGGAGGCCACTGTTCTTAGAGATTGTTTTGCTGGACACGAAATATAACTTCATCATTGGGAAGAACGTACTTTAATCGACTTACTGTCGAAATTTGACTCAGTTATGATGAACGGTATTTGTGTTCTGCCTCCCAGAAGCCAGCGATGTCAGCGAGGATTGAGTGATCACGTCGTCACCGCCGCTATTGTCCACACCCGATTGCCACACTTATACAGCGCTATGTTAGGTTGAGTATCATAAATATGTTAGTAGGACTTTCCTCGTTATTTTACGAATCAAACTATACCAGATGAGTCTTACTTTTGCCCGCCAAATCCCCTCCAAGTAGGCACAGGTCTGGTCGTTGACCGGAGCGCGCGCATCACATGTCAACGGGTTTTGGCGATTGAAAGTATGGCTCATTTGGTATCGTTCGATTCGTAAGGAAATGAGGAAACTCCTACTGACATATTTATGATAACCTAACTTAACATAACCGCCGCAGCGCGCTGTATGAGAGTGGCCTCCGTATAATACCAAAGTACCCTGTTTTTGAACGGTATTATCGTTTCTGGAATACTGATTGGCTAAAAAAATTATGTAGGCCTTGTGACCAAGCATGGAGAAGACGCAGTTGAGCATTTTTCGCGCAGCGTCGCCGGCCGGGAACCTTTTAGTGAAATACCTGGTGAAACCATAAAATATCCCCACTTCTCGTTTAAATTTTTTTGTATTGTACAAACTTTCTTAAAAATTGCTCAAAACTAAATACCAATTCATTTATTTCGGGCGTTTTCCTCTCTTTTCCTCGCAGACGGACTAAAACCCCGGACAAAATTCAATCCCGGACCTTTCCCCGGACGCAAGCCTGAAACCCGGACTGTCCGGGGAAATCCCTGTCGTCTGGTAAGCCTAAATTTAGGCTTCTTTTCCTAAAATTTGTTCATTAATAGTTAACAAAAATGCTCTGGCGTCATAACCCAAGGACACAAACGAGAGTTATAGTCCGCGTCGAATGACATGGTCTTGGCCGACCGTAAATGCTAAATTCACATTTGTCTTATGAGTGGAGTGGGCCACATAATTTGGCTCGACCTATTAAGGTTTTTGATCTTCTTTAATCTTCTCGAAATTGTTGCAAAAACCGGGTATTTACCCGGTTTGCGGGTATTTTGGAGGCCGTGTGGGGATTTGGCGGAAATTAAGAAAAACCCGGGTAAATCCGAAGATTTTAGACTTGGGCTGAGGGGATTTACCCAACAACCAGGATATAAAAAAACTGGTAAAACCGGGGATTTAGGATGAGCTACAAGGTTTTTTGGAACTCCAGATATTTTATTTTTCACCACACTACGACGAAATCACCTGTTTTACAAACGTCAAACGCGGACCGAAACATACTGTTTGCCGCCACAGGACCGAAAACGTTTGGGGCCCTAGGGCCGAAAGTCAGCTGATCGTTTATTTTCTTGAAACAACTTCAGAACATCACATAATTACACGGCATTCAATAGGTTTCAAAGTCAGGATGGTTGCGATCATATGATTTTCATAACTGTGTTTGTTTGAATCATAATAAAGAAGTTGTATCGTCACTCATAACCTACAAGTTTTGTTTTCAAGTGAGTCAAATAATAATAAGTTTTTTTTTAATTATTTAGGGTATATTAAATTGGGTAGTGTGGTGAAAAATAGCGTTCGCACCTCGGCCGAAAGGGTTTTGCCGCTCTCGATCGCTTCAAATTCTCGACTTCTTCTCGAATTTGAAACACGATCTCGAGCCTGCAAAACCTCATTTTCGTCCCTTGTTGCGAAATATACTATTGTGAACGAAAGTTGGTATTATGTATTTGGTAAGCTTGTACTGGTCATTTAGTTGCAGTGTTTCCAGAAACCGGGTATTTTGAAGGCCGTTCGGGGATTTTGCGAGCATTAAGAAAACATCGGGTAAATACCCGGTTTAAACCAGGGATTTTAGACTTGAGATGCGGGATTTTGTCCGGCATCATGAATACCAGTTAAAGCCGCGTATATCCAATATGAGAAATATTGAGAAATATCGGTTGCAAATATCCAATATAAGGAACCGTTTTCAAGGCTTGAAAACAAATACTTAAAATAAATAGACATCTTTTGATATGGTGTGCAGTTAATTGATGTACAATGAATGATATTTCCCCTCGTACCTGTTTTAAAAGTCATGAAGTGGTTTTTCGGGTAATTACCCGGATTTTGGTACTTTCGGGAATTTTGCGGCTATTATTGCCGAAAAACCGGGTAAAATCGGGGATTTTTAATGGACTAATCATTTTAGGGTAAAATGACTAATCCTCTCTGGCAACACTGCTTCTCGACTTGCGGTCACTGCTAAAGGTAGATTAAAATAATTTGGTCTATTCCGTCCGTAAGACTAATGTTAATTTTAGCATTGGGCCTACGGACCGCCTGGGCCGAGTAAATTGATTCGGACTATACGAGGCCTACGTATGCGAGACGCGCTCGGTCAGGAAGTCTGCTTGGCATCGATATTCAACTTCCCGTCAGCATTCGATCTTATTGCAACCACAGATAAAGCATAACGGAAAATAAAGTTATGAACACAAAAATTATTACTGCATGTCATTATGGAAATTTGTTTTAGATTATTTTTTCGAAACTCCTAAATTGTATGTTTGGTAATGATGTGTTAATATAATATTTTCTTATATTATCAAATTTTGGCAATTTCGTCATAATGCAGACCCGTTGTTCATCACATAAAACTGGGAGTAACAAGTGGTTTTTCACTCTTGATTGATTATTTGCAACTCGGAACTGTAATAGAACCACCATTTTGTATTTTGGGTCTTACCCCCCACGACAGCCAACCCTTATATCGGGCATTCCAGCCTGGCTCGTCTTAGCTTCAACATGTACCTCTCTGGCACCTTAGTTGCCATTGGCTGTTGGGCTATTAATTAACAGTCCTGTCTAAGGAATATGTCGGCCTTAGTCAGTAACAAGACTACAATATCGCGCCACAATAATCATCCTTCACTCATCTGCCATTCATACGTGGCTTAAATTAAAATACCTACCTGGGTAGGTCGCCATTTCAACTAATGTATCTAATGTATGTATGTATCACACAAAAAAGTCAATAATTTTCTTAGCCAAAAAACTCTTTTCAATATACATAAACAGCCAAAACCCCAACGGGTCTGCTCCTTAAGTATTTTTAACGATACGGTAATAATAACAATATACAGTAATAACTTATTTCAGTAAAAGGGACTGTTTAAATGCATCAACTGGAAAATAATAATTATAATATATTATAATAATTTTCAGTTCCGCATGGCTGCATCCCCGCTTGGTCGCTTGAGGCGTTCTAAAAGAATTATTGTACAAGTCAAATAACTTATCGTCATACCTCAACTCAACGTGTTTTACCACCCGCCACAGACATTATTATTGGCGACGAGGATGGGATACGAACCACGAACCCACGCGTGCACGTCTTTGGTTGGTTTTGTTTTGGTTGGTTGGTATTAAAACAAAATATTTGATAGAACACCGTTGCGTATCTGGTGGCGGTATAGGTCAAGTCGAAAAACTTGGCCCACGACGCCCGTAAGCCCAATGCTGAAACTAACATTAGTCTTATGGACGCCCTGGCCAAGTTATTTGACTTGTGTTATAATTGTTTTAGAACGCTTCAAGCGACCAAGCGGGGATGCAACCATGCGGAACATTATGCGTCAGTCACGTTGTCATTATTTTGCAATTAGACGATAAATTACTGTCATTTTGGCAGTGGGTAGCGGAAAATTGACGCTTTAGGACATCACAGAGTGTTTCTTGCCGAGACAATTATTTTCCAGTTGATGTATTTGATCAGTCCCTCAGGTAAAATATTGATTTACTGAAATAAGTTATTATATTGATGTTATTATCGTAGAAAATACTTAAAGAGTAGACCCGTTGGGGTTGACTGTATATTGATAATAGTTTTTTTTGGCTAAGAAAATTATATTAGTTTTATAACTGTCTCCATAAAATAAAAATTATGAAAACAGCCATTCCAAGTTCCGTACGGGACAGTTAGACCATGTTTACAGCTAGTTTATAGACCTTAAAAATATTTAAACTGGTTTTACAGGATAATATGTACTTCTACTTGTCTATCGATTGGTCAATTAATATGTTATATGTTTTGAAACTTTGCAAACACTTTATTTATCTTGAAAAAATTAACAATTGGCTGGTTCCGTACGGGACATCACAAAATTACGTGTAGTTTTGGAAAAATCTTTTATTCCATTTGTAAAAGAGGTTTTTAAAATATTCAGAGCAATGAAAGACATATTTATTAACCACTCAATGCTATATCTGTTAGTGTTTATCAATGGTTACTTCAGTATTATATTGAAGTTTTCTGATGGTTCCGTATGGGACATGTAAAGGTTCCGTTCGGGACTCGTGTGAAGGGAGGTTTTAAATCAAGAAATTTTTATGTTATAACAAATATGTATTTGTATTTCATTAATACATACCGAATTAAGAACTTATTTGTGAGTATTTTTTGTTAAAGTTTATTACCACCCTCTTATATAACCTACGATATTCTAAGTTAATTGACAGAAATAAATACTAACTGAGGTTGACAAATACAAGTTTAATGATCTTTTTAAATCTAGCCCAATTACAAATCTTTGATAATTCGAATTCTTCTATTTTGTGAGTTACTTCCCAGAAATAAATTAATTGCCCGATTCTTTCCCTGCTAGGCAGTCGATAATTGTTTGAGACTCTGGGTCGTAGTTCTTTGCCCTCGGTTCACTTGATATGTTCTTATTCCCAGACGGTATACTTCATTTATTCAGATGCAAATTTTTAAACAAAATCAAAGTTACGAATATATATATTACAAAAAACGGGAGTCGGAATTATTCCCCCTTTAAACGTGCTTAAGATATACTTTGTTTTTAATTTGTTAGTCTAATAGGTCCATCGGCACCTCGCTCGTTCACAAGTCCCATCTCCTCGTGTCGATAAAGAATTTCCTGAAACGATATTAGTGGATTTGGGTTACCGTAGTTTTGGCATCCTCCCAGATCGTCCTTCGGTCCAATTGGTGGTCTGATTGGGTTTTCCGCTAAACTTTATCTTCTTTTCTTTTATTAATTTTGTCGAGTAAATTTAGTTATGTCTTCACTTCTAAACTGTTGATTCGAAAGTAAATATTGTTCCGTAGCAACCATTTATTTGCAGCTGGTTTCACTGTCACTTGCACTTATTGATTAATTTCTGGGCACAGGTTTTTTGGGCATCACAGATTTATATTATATCATATAACGATCATATTGAGTATTCTTAAGCAATTTCGCGATAACTAGTATTCCGATTGCTCCCCAACATAATAATACTAAATTTGAAATTAAATTTATTTTCTAAACATATATGTATCGCGAATACCAAATATGACATCTCGCATATCGCTTACTTGCTAACAGAGGCCTAATAATTGTTTAGTAAATAATACTATCGAGAAAATATGACTAAAATTTAGACTAACGGTTGATATATTCCCACTTCATTATAACGCCCGCTGTTTAGTATGATTTTGGGTTCATATATTATATCTATATCCAATTGTTCCTTCCCTATGTCTTTGCCTTCTTTTAATTGCATTTCCCAATATGTCAACAGCTGTTCCTGATGTCTTGAGACTACGATCTGTCACATCGATTTGTATTTTGACAACAAATAACATAACCATAGTTTTGGGGGCGTGGTCAGATGTACGGTTACAATAGCCCTCTCTAATTTCAAGGAATATGAAATATGGATTGAAATTACGAAAGTCGAAAAGCATAGTATTGTAACGTTTTCGGGGTTTTTGCATACACATATTGAATATATTAAAGACAAGTATTATTCATATAACAAATTATAACATAAACAAACTTAACATCAACATGAAAGGACACGTTAAAATACATGAGGCATTGCATGAATCAAATTATATCTCGGACCTTATGGTCTGGCAGTGGATTATTGAAGAAACATATAAATTGATAACTAATTGAAATTAAGGTTTGTAACATGTTTTGACATTAATTAACAGTATTAAACATTTAATTGGATTAAACACGAAGATATTATTCATAGTTCGTGGTGCTGCGAACACAAATTAAGTCCCCACCTTTGGTCACATTGAGTTTACCAGTTCGGTCTTATCACTCATATTAGAATGTTCACATCACCGATATTAGCACTATATGGTGACTCGCATTCGCGTTATAGTTCATACGTGGTTTTATACCTTTTAAGAGCACTTATGTGGTACGGTCCCCGCTTACTTGTCCCGTCTGTGTTGGATACGGAGTACACTGTCTTCCCTAATTTCTCGCAAATAATGTAAGGTCCTGTAAGGCTGTAAGGTCGAATGTGCTTATGAAACGGGTGTTTTTGCATTTAGTGAGTAACTCATTGATTCCTAAGTTGCAATCATAGTCGTTAACTATCCGCTCATTTATAGCTCGGGCATCTAAACATAAACGAATTTCTCCCGTTTTCTTTGGGACTACTAGCATAGAATTAATGAACGTGCTATCGCTTCTTTCTATAATGTTTTTGCTCAGCATGTCATTGATTTCTTTGTTTACCGCTTCTCGGTGACACACAGGGATAGGATATGTAAAACTCTTGAACGGTTCATGATTTTTCAATTTGATTTTATATTGGAACTTATTGCATAGTCCGGGTTCGTTGGAAAAAACGGAATCATATTTTAATAACAACGCCCGTAATTTTTCCTTTTCTTCCTCACTTAAAATCGTGATTTCAGCTAACTTGTTATTTACTATCTCCCTGTTATCGGTTAATTTGTTATTTACCATTTCTTGGGCTATCGGCCGTGAATATACTGAACTTTCGTCTCCTTGTGATATTACCTGACATTTTATTCCTTTTTTATTTACGTTTATATGGTTGTTTATTGTTTCCTGAGTACTTTCTCCGGTTTTTTCTTGGTTAGTATTTAATGGAATTACCTCGTTGTTGATCGTTAAAGTATTATCCTTAAAGTTTAATACAACTCCTAATGATTCTAACGTTTCTTGTCCTATGATGACCTCACGAACTAATGATGGGATAATTAAGTATTGTGCGTCGAAGCTATGGTTGTTAATTTCAGTATGTATTAATATTATTTTTCTTATTCTCTTGGACTTTTGTCCAGTAGCAGTGGTAATATTGAGGTTAGTTACTGGAAAGGTTTCATGTTTGCCTATGACCTGTTGGTTTTGCTCATACCATTGTTCTTGCAAGCAATTAATGTTACAGCCGGTATCAATAAGAGCTTTAATTTTGGTTTGGTCTAATTTGATGTCTATTTCGGGACAATCGATACTTTTAATTACGGGTGGTTCAACTCCGTCCTCCTCGAGTAGCCATTTGTTATCGCAATATATATTGGATACGACATTATTTAGGTTAAGGTTTGATTTGATTGGGGATTCATTTGGATTATGGGTATTGACATGTCCGATATGTTTAACTCGCGTCAAAGTTTCATAATTTTGATCTGTTTTAGTCTTGAATGCGTGCAATACCCGAGAAACTTCGACGCTACTTCCCGAACCTGCGGCAGTCGCTTTGTTTTGGTTAGGGTTATTCTCAGTTACGAAGGTCGATCTCGGTTCATAACTGCTTCGGTTGTGGAAATTGGGCCTGTCGTTGGTTTTAAAGTTACTTCTTTGATTAAAGGGTCGCTCGTTAGAGTAGGTTCGCTGTGTGTCGTTGGCTACGTGTCGATCGCGATTGGGATTCGGGTACCTTGGTTCATGGTTAATATTCCGGAAATTCCTATCATTCTCGTGTCCGTAGTTAGACTGTCCCGATTGTCGGTTTTCATACGGGCGACTTTTGATCCGATGGTTCTGTTCCTCTAAATCTTCTCTACCTAATAGCTGTTCGAATTGCCTTATCGTGGTAATGTTTTGGACTCGACGTGCATCCCTAACTCGCTCCTCGAATTGTTCGCTCAGCAACATCACGATCTCTGCTTCTTCGAGTGTAGGTGTCATATTCCGCAATATGATCGCTCTTTCAATGAAATATTCCGATCTACTAAGTTTTCCTCCAGTTCGGTATCGCTCTATTTCGATTCTTCTCTTTATACCGCGTTGAATATCTAGATTCCAGTATTTTTCGAGAAACACGATTTCAAATTCACTCAAATCTTTAACGTCCTGTTTTACTATTCGCCACCATTTAATCGCACTTTCTTCTAGACACGATTCTAGCACGTCCTCCAAGTTAGGTATGTGTGAACTTAGCCCTCTCCGCGTATTTGATTTCTCCCAGTACCGTTTTAGTTGAGCCAAGAAGTGTAGTGGATCCTTTTCTCTCCCAGTGAATTTAGGTTTTTTCTCGTTGAGGTCAGGATTTACATAGTTGATGATGATTTCGCCTAGGTTACCCGACGTTGAATTTCCCACACGGTTTTCGAGATTTCCCATTTTGTTCTGTATTCCTATTATATCTTCCTGAACCTTATTTACCATGTCATTATTTTGGACTATCGACTGGTTCATCTCCCTAAATTGGTTTTGAGTTTGGGTTTCAATTTTGTCAATTCGTTCCTGATTAGTTTGGGTGATTCGTTTAATTTGAATCGTTTCGGAATTTAGATATTGTTTAATTTCTTTATACCGGTCTTCAGTCTTATTTATAGTGTCTTGGTTTAAGTTTGTCATGTTTTCCATGAATTTAGCACCGTGCTCGTTTAGTTTTAGGTCGAAAGATTCACTTAATTTGAGATTATTTTCCCTAATTTTTTTTTCAATGTCTTCTTCGATGCCTATCCGTAAGCTCGTAATCTCGGTCCGGATCTCGTTTAGTTCCCTACGGTGTTCTTCCTTACAAGATTCGATTTTACTTTGTATTTGTTGGGTTATTTGTTGGATTTCGTTTTGTATTTGGTTTTGCATTCGAACCGTTTGGTCTTGTATTTGGGTTTGTATTAGTTTAGTTTCGTTTTTCATTTGGACCGATTGTGTTTGCAACTGACTGAGCATTACCATTATTAACTTCAGATCGGTTTGCGTCTCGCTAGGTTGTTTAGGTTCCTCCGGTTGTTGTTTATTAGGACTAAATTCAGAATCTCCCTGCGCAAGCAAAATTTCCTCGTCATGCGGGTTTCCTAGATCGTCATCTTCGTATCCGCGCTGGTCAGTCTGCGAGTGTTCGTCGTCCGATTCATTCACGCGCGCTTCTTCGTTTCCGATTTCCGGGTTGTCCCTAACATCCCTATCACTTATCTCTACCCTATCATCCGTATCAATATCTCGATTCCGCGCCGTTGCCATTTCGGTTGTCACTGGGTTCGACCTCTTACAATTTCCTAACGCGTCTCCCTTCTTCGTTCGCCTTGGGTTTTGTCTTAAGTCATAATTATTACTCATATTGGTTACTCTTTAAATAATTAATTAGATTCTCTAACTTAAAACTATGACAATTCAATAAAGACTTATCCTAAGATATGTGAGATGTCTTATTGGTTATCAATTGAACCGTGGGTCAAGAACTTTACAATCAAGTGCCCCGCGTTGGCGCCATTTTTATTACCACCCTCTTATATAACCTACGATATTCTAAGTTAATTGACAGAAATAAATACTAACTGAGGTTGACAAATACAAGTTTAATGATCTTTTTAAATCTAGCCCAATTACAAATCTTTGATAATTCGAATTCTTCTATTTTGTGAGTTACTTCCCAGAAATAAATTAATTGCCCGATTCTTTCCCTGCTAGGCAGTCGATAATTGTTTGAGACTCTGGGTCGTAGTTCTTTGCCCTCGGTTCACTTGATATGTTCTTATTCCCAGACGGTATACTTCATTTATTCAGATGCAAATTTTTAAACAAAATCAAAGTTACGAATATATATATTACAAAAAACGGGAGTCGGAATTATTCCCCCTTTAAACGTGCTTAAGATATACTTTGTTTTTAATTTGTTAGTCTAATAGGTCCATCGGCACCTCGCTCGTTCACAAGTCCCATCTCCTCGTGTCGATAAAGAATTTCCTGAAACGATATTAGTGGATTTGGGTTACCGTAGTTTTGGCATCCTCCCAGATCGTCCTTCGGTCCAATTGGTGGTCTGATTGGGTTTTCCGCTAAACTTTATCTTCTTTTCTTTTATTAATTTTGTCGAGTAAATTTAGTTATGTCTTCACTTCTAAACTGTTGATTCGAAAGTAAATATTGTTCCGTAGCAACCATTTATTTGCAGCTGGTTTCACTGTCACTTGCACTTATTGATTAATTTCTGGGCACAGGTTTTTTGGGCATCACAGATTTATATTATATCATATAACGATCATATTGAGTATTCTTAAGCAATTTCGCGATAACTAGTATTCCGATTGCTCCCCAACATAATAATACTAAATTTGAAATTAAATTTATTTTCTAAACATATATGTATCGCGAATACCAAATATGACATCTCGCATATCGCTTACTTGCTAACAGAGGCCTAATAATTGTTTAGTAAATAATACTATCGAGAAAATATGACTAAAATTTAGACTAACGGTTGATATATTCCCACTTCATTATAACGCCCGCTGTTTAGTATGATTTTGGGTTCATATATTATATCTATATCCAATTGTTCCTTCCCTATGTCTTTGCCTTCTTTTAATTGCATTTCCCAATTTGTCAACAGCTGTTCCTGATGTCTTGAGACTACGATCTGTCACATCGATTTGTATTTTGACAACAAATAACATAACCATAGTTTTGGGGGCGTGGTCAGATGTACGGTTACAAGTTTATGCAATATGCTCACATTATTAACGAAATTGTTATTATAAAAAATAACTCGATTTAGGCTCAAAAATCAGTGACAAATGAACGAAAACAAACAAAAATGAATGTTTAATGGCCGTGTTTAAGTTTGAGGACTAAAAAATCATTAAAAGTGTAATGTTAACAGTTTTCCTACATGGATTGAGATAGAATTACTATTTCTGAGGGAGTTCTCACTAAAATAATCAGAAAACACCCGATTTCAATCTCCCTCCTCTGAGGCTCATCTATTCTGGAATGGCTGAAAACGATTCCACGCAAACTTAAAAGAGTCGAGCAGTCAATCGGTCGTACCTTCCAGCATGACTTAAAAGTTTGTTCTATTAAACTGCACTACATTTGTTGGACAATTTTTTATTTCGAAACCATAAAGGTCCTCAAATAATCTGTTTGAAAATTCCCTTCTTCACAAGTAATCTGCAGTCGTAGACTAATAGGTCTTCGACTTATTTATTGATGAAACTTGATAACTAACTTAATAATTAACGTAGACGTCCAGGCGAATAGGAATAACATTTAATATTATCGAAAAGAAAAGAAATAAATCGGGAGGAAAACATCGAGAGTAATTGTCTTTGGGAATTCACACAAACAAATAACTCCTTCATTACAGTAAATGAAATGAGATCGTGCACTGTCACGAAATCGTTCTCTCGAAAAATGGAGAGAGTCTAGAAACAGCAACTCAGTGAGAGATTTACACCGTTTTCCTGAAACGTTTGTCGCATTTCGTCATTTCGTCGTTGTCCATCCGAGACGCGCGTGACTCGTTACTCTGTGGCGAGAAAACTTGCTCTGTGTCGTCACGACCGAGGCTGTTCACCCGCGTTCGCGGCAAGACAATCCCCAAGGTCTGTAGCCAGATAAGAAGAGAATAATAATAACTTTATTTTTCTTAGGTTTCCTAAATTCATAGCCATCTCTGTTACTAGAAATGGCTATGCTAAATCCCATAATGTCTGTGGGACCAAGTGCCAAGCAGTTAAAAGTTTCCAGTCTATAAATGACGTCACGATCCAGCTGTAGGTTGCGTGTTTCCGGTCTATAAAAGACGTCATGATTTGTTTACATTTTTGATTTTGACAACCTGAGTACTTTTATTCTTCTCTTCTCTTGTTCTCTACAGACCCTGGAGACAATCCCCGCAGCCTGAAATCCGGACAGTTCTTTGAGATCCTGAAGTTTCAAGGGTTTTCCGGTAGGATCCGGAAGTTACTTGGATCAGGAGGCGTTGGTAAAGTTTCGCCAACCGTTAATAGTAAAATATGCATCCAATTAGGGTTTTGTCACTTTAGGGTCTCGGCAGATGCAGATGGGCTTCCATGTTACGCATTTTCCGCGCCATATCGCGTCTCGACTTCTGATTGGCTAAACAAACAATTGCGCATTCCTTGAATCAAATCAGAAGATGGAAGCTGAGTAGTTGTTGCGTTCTTGCTCTTTTTGTGAGCAATTGAGCAATTACAGCTCAAAAAGACTTTCATCTGCTGAGACCCCAAGGGTTTCAGATCCTGAGACCCTAACATTTCATTGCACTGAAGAACGGAACACCGTCAGAACCTGTGTACCCGTAGTTCAAAAACGCCTTTAACTAAGCCACTTTAGACGGTTCAAACATGAAAACTATTGTAAAATGCAACGATGTTGGTTACAACCAAGGTTAGACCTATTATAATTCGTGAAAGATCATAACGTTACATAAACCAACGTATGCAAATACGTCAGAAGTAAAGGCGCTGCTAGGACAATAAATAAGCAAATAATTTATAAAGATGCGTATCTCGAGCACTGATATTTGACGAATCATTAACTTTAATGCTACAGTTGGTTGTTCTCATCACAGAATCCGTATGTCATTGTTACTAATGAGACTAAACAGCACAATACAGTATTACACAATTCTCTTCAGCCATTAAACACACATCTTTTAGCAACTTAATCAGCGAATAATTAAATATGTACAAGAAATCGAAAAAGCTATGTAGTCCTTCAAACTTCAGGCCTCTCATGTAACTTTCAATGGCATACGATTTTGTAATGCACATTAATTTACTGTTACCAAAATCCAATCACTTCTACGCCGATAAAGAAGACACCCTACCTCTTAATTACATCACTGCGCGGCCAGAAATAGTAGATGATCCAGTGCAGATAACACTGATAATAGTTGACAAACAGGTGAGACCATGGTTGTTTTGGGAGGACATTGTGTGGGTATTGGGTAATGCGTAGAGCCGCCACAACCGCAGCTGGTAACACTGTATCCGGGTCCGGTGTCAAGTCAACTGTCAACCGCTGTCCTCTGTCCTTGAAGTAACGACTGACCTCTGCGTCGTTGTTGAACTGACGGTTCATTATTGTAGATCACCTGGCGAGTTTATCATGGTAATAACTTTTTTGAACTTTTTATTTCTTGTTTATTTAGGACAAAATTTATTTTTTCCTTCAAAGTAGCTAGTAAAATGTGATTTAAAGCCTGCATTGAAATACATGGCCACATTGGATCAAATTTTAAGTTTAAAACAAATTAAAACAAAGTTAAGATAACAAATACTACTAGAATTACCATTATATTTGGGTGGTATATTTATTAAATTGTAATTGATAAGAGGAGATTAAATAGTATGTTCTAAGTTAATGCTTGAGTCCTTTTTCTTTCTTTTCTATTTTCCTTTGTTAGTTCTTTTTTCATTTTTACTTTCATCATCTGAAAATCGAAGTTTTACAACTACAATTAAAAAAAGTAAAAGTTTATATCTTTTTAATGAAATATTTTAATTGCAATTTAAATAGCTACCGGGCAGCACAGACGTAATAGTCCTGGCATAAAGCTAAATAAGTACCAATCTTTTTATACCATTTTAAAAATATATTTCTCTGTACAGTTATTTGGGTTTATAGAAACAGTCTCGGTTTGAGGGGTATAGAAAAGAAGTCCTTTAATATTAAGTTATGGATTTCCAAAATTAATCCAATTAATATCCAAACATAGTGGGTAAAGCATATAAGTTATTTGAAATATTTCGGTTCTTAGAACTGACAGAGTTCCACTGCACTAAACAAGAAACAATTACTATAAAGTAAGAAAAATTAAAGCATAAAAAATTAGTTTAAACTTTAAAACGTAATTAAATGTTTTATTGGATTGTGTGCATTTAATTGTGCCACATTTTTCAGAGAATACTCAATCTGGTCTTCAAAAACACTAACCTTGACTCCTCAGATTGTATTAACCTTGAGATCGACTGCTCATAAACATAAATCATAAACATAAATGTTAAACATCAACATAAATCATCAAATTATTGAAATGACACTCCTCATTCTTTAAAAATTATTTTAATCTACCCTGAGTTAATGAATTGTATATGTAGGTTCTACCATCAGCAGATTTTTTAACACTAGGCCTAAGTATCACACAGAACTAATGCATGAAACATTCATTCTTTCAGAACTAAGATTTCGATTTAAGAGTTTCACTGTTTGCCGATCTATCGTTGGAACCATTGGACAAAATGGCAATGGACATGGACACAATCCGTCTAGACAGTGTGTACGTTCCCACCCTGAGGGACCCCTTGATCATCGTGACTCCTAGACAGCGACAAACCTCAGCCAAACCTTGCCAAACCTTGGCCAAACCTTGTCAAACCGTGGTGAACCGTGTGCTGAGAGCGACTGCGGAGTTCAAGGCAGCAGCGTTGATCGTCACGTCAACGGTGGTCTCGAAAATAATCTCCTTCGGAAAGTCGCTGATGAAATATCTGAAAAAAGATTTCCTGAAGAAAGAAGGAATGCCTTTGAAAGGGCTGGTCGTGTATAAGGGAGCGACCAAGGGTTTCGGTAGATTCGTGAATGGTGCCGTTTGAGTAACAATTTTGAAATTTTAACAAATGCGTCCATTAGGTTTCAATGAATGTTCTGCGTTTTTGTTTGACAGTTGGTTGAAAGTATTGATGCCTAATGGCATAATTAAAGATCAAAACTTTTCATGGTTATAATGTTTCTTTTTCCTATAAGTTTAACCCCAATTAGGAAAACAATAATTGTATTGTTTTCCTATAATTATTAAAACCCAACACATGAAATAGAAACATTTAAACTAATGTGGGTTTTTTTTATAAAATGTTCAATGTTTAGTGATCATAATGTAGTTAATATATACTAAAATTATGCTAGTTCATACTAAATATAAAAAATAAAGTGTCCATTAAATCCGTAGCAAAGTAGTTTATGATAACAAGGTTGAATTTTAACAAAAATATATTTCTATTTGTATACAAATAAACAGTGTATATTGTATTGAATTGATTATTACCCACAACTGTTTATTCCTATCATGAGCATGAAAAATAGAGTTCATTCTTAAAATTAAAAACTATATCAATTATGCTTGCAAAATTCTTTTATAAAATTTTTGGGAGTGTTGCAAGCTGCAGGAAGATTGAAAGAGGTCTGAAGGTCTTGATTTCAGGGACTACAGGTGGAAAATACTGAAAAGTCTTTAAACTTATAAAATGAGAAGTAATGTAAAATATCTGCCATTTAAAACATTGGGATCTAAAAAACGTCTGTTTTTTTTACATCAAAACATGTGGTTCTGATGCTTTGTTCAAAACCGTATGCGAGATATTAACATACGGTGGATATAAAACCAGTTTACTATGAAGGTATTTTGTAGTATAATGATGGAGGATTTTTTAAATGTTTTAAATTTCTCCAAGCTTTCAGCCCCTTCAAGCCACTAGTTAGATTTATTTCATTTTAATTTAAAAGTGTGGTTAAGCACCAAGAACTTTGTAAAGATAATACGGATCGTTTGCGGGGCAATTTAACAGAGCAAGAAGTGTTATTAATGTGATGCATTAATTACTCGACTGTCTGCTTTCTCCTGCAGTACAATGGCAATTGGCCATTCATTAAAGGATTAGCTGCGGCTGCAATCTTCTCACTATCCAATAATAACTATATAACCTTAACTAATTTAAATTTCATCTATGAATTGATCACCTACAATCCATAGTTTATAATCCATAGATTCATGTATTAGATTTCTAATTACAGCAATATTTGGACAACTTGGTGACATAAAAAATTTAAAATTATGGTTCTGTCAGTGGGAACCAAGGCATTAAAGGGATATTCCTTTATGAAGAAAAATAAAAATACATACATTTTAAAATCCTGCAGACAAGACTCAACTCCATTGCTTTGCAAAGCACAGAGAATACCCTAGATTCTAGATAATTTCTTACTGAATTCAAGACCTACTTTTGAAATAAAACTTGAATTGGTGAGTCACTGAAATAGTGGTTGAGACTACGACTGTATATTTCACACAATTAAAATACCCCCGTTGCAGCAGACCTGCATACTCAGCGAATTTCAAATGCAAAACAACATATCTCAATCCAACATAGCGAGATTTGACATGTTTTTGTAAGCTCCATAAGAATAACATGGGGAATGAGTATGCAGGTGTGCTGCTACAGGTATATTAAAACTGGGTGGTTTTAATTCAATATTTAGTAGATCTGAACTAGAAGAAGCTATTTACCAAGTTTTATTGAGATATGTTGAGAAATAAGCGAGATATAGAATTTTACTTATTTCCCATAAGGTTAACATTGGGACAACGTACTGTGTTTACCACTTTCAATATCTCGGTAACCAATGGACATAGAGCAGTGTTTCAAAATACCAAATTGTTTGTTTTTTGAGCTGAATTCAATGGTGCCCACAAAAATTCGATAATTTTTAATTTTCTATGAAAAAAACTCAAAAAACCCATTTTTTGGGGGGTTTATCCCCCTTTACCCCCCCTTCCGGTGGTCCGATCGGGCTGGTTCACGAACTCGTCCAATTGATTACCACTTTACACGTCCGTACCAAATTTCATAAAGATCGGACCATTTTTGCAGCCGCTATCGTGCTAACAGACACATAGATATATATATATATATATATATATATATATATAGATATATATATATATATATATATATAAATTCAAACGAATAGTGTTTTTTGCTTCTGGGGGCCCCAAAACGAAAAGTTATAGTGGTCCCGAGCTTAAGTCTTACCATGAGACCTACGGTAATAGCTTCTTCCCTATAGGGGAAATTCGCTAATATTCCCTATAGGGGAAATTCGCTAAAACTGGTAGGCTGGAGGTTGATTAGCTCTGTCTTGGGTTCTAATTTTATATACTCAAGCAACTTATCAATTTTACCTCCCACGTTTTTTTGCAGCTCATCCTCTTGGACAAGGCCGTAGCCAATGGATGGGGTCAGGGGGTCAAACCCCCCCGAAAATGTTGAAATTACATTAAAATTAAAGGTTTGAAAGTTATTTCTTTTTAACTTCCTGTAATCGCGGAGCCCAAACCTCCCCCAAAAACTTTTCCTGGCTACGGCTTTGCTCTTGTATACAATTATACATACAGAGACCAAAAATCTATAAGGATACTAGAATATTAAATTATTTAGGAAAAATACAACAGCAGGAAAAATAGTTTACAAATCAGGTTGTGAGCAAGATTCTTGCTTTAAGGAACCATGAAGTGCAGTTAAAAATAAAATCAAGTGAGGATTAAAATCGTTCAGGTTGTCAGAGAGAATCGGTTGTTTCCTCTAAGGCAAAAGTCAAAAGTTTTATATCTAAATGTTTCGGATTTGCTTTTTTCATTGCAAAAAATAATTAAATATGGATTTTAAAAATATATTTCTAAAATCAATAAGTATAGTCAAGAAAAACCAAATGAAATTAATTTGCTTGAGCATATGAAATTGATGTTTTTGGTAAATGATTTGACATATGACGTATGAAATCATCGTTATTTAAGACAGTTAAACGCTTTGATATTAAAATTGACAATATTTCAAAATTTAGCATGACTAAATGAAATTTGTTTCAATCATATAGAATGGAGGTAATATTTAAAGGAGTTGATAGGATGTAATTCTTTAATACGTTATTACGTCTTTTTTTTGGGGGGTGTCCCCTAACAACATGGACATCTTGTTCACAACGCTCTGAACTAATTTATAATTTTTAAGATATTCCCTTGAAAACTACAAATAGTCGTCATTTTTAAATATTAAGAAGCAGAAATTTGATTTCTGTACATAATAGCCTTAACACACACCAAGTTCAAAGTTAATACCTTATTTAAGTAGTTCGAACGTTATGAACAAATTTATAACAAACATATACATCCAAATGGATGAAAATTTAGTTATGGAAGACCTGTGGTAATACATCTGAAAATCTCTTGATTTCAATGCAAGGAAAAATTCACAAAAGGGTTTCACTTTGTTTAGGGCCACTCTTTATACTGTACCCCAATTTCATATTTAACTTCAGTATGTTTATCGGTATATAATTCTTACATTTAGAGTCCATTTGCATAGGTAGATTTGAGACTACATCATCTGCAAGAAGAAATTCTCAAGAAATTTGTGGAAAATGAACTCCTTTCAACTCCAGAAACTGAAATTAAAAACGCCAGCCTGGTGAGGGTTTCTCCTGGAAGTAATGATTTGCCATTGGCTATAAAAGAGTGGACTTAATCATTGAGATACACTGTGTATCTAATCAATGGGCATATTATCTCTGATGCCACAACGTGGAGCTCGATTATTCAGGCATTAGATAGAATCAAGGTGTCGAAATGATTGCATAGCGCCATCGGCAGAGTTTGGCTGAGTGATCACTTTCAAGACCTTTAGAACTTTTCATTATGGTTAAAGTAATATTTTATAATGTATATCTGCAATACAATATCAATTCTAAAGAATTATATGAGCTTGTGTTCTTGTATAATGATGAGATTTTCTCATACCCTAATGTTTGAGTTTTGATTTTGATTTTTGCGGATATTTTTCATCACTGATTATAGTAAAGTTCAAAACAATTGGAACTTTGAGGCCGAATTATTTTAAAGTAATATGATTTATTTATAAGAAGTAAGACCATATTATGTTCCCATCAAAGACGATTAATTTCCTCATTGGACAATATTGCAATCTTGATGATCTGCTATGTAGTGCAAAATACCCTTGACAGAACATAAAGTGTTTTGTAAATTACATTTTTGCTTATAAATTGATAGGCTATTTTTCGTATAAAAACTCCTGGGAAATAGCTTAACATTTGAATATTTCTTTATTTTAATCAATATAAAATTTATTTTATTACATTTGGGGCTATATGTTTATAGACAGTATAAAAAATATGGGGTGTTTGCTCCCCTTAAGTGGGGTCGTAGGTGCTCTGAATTTTTGCCCAACAAACCTTTCCAAGGTATAGTTTTGAAAGGCATGCCCCAACGGAATTTGAAGGAAGATTGAAATAAATTGTGACAGCTAGAGTGGCTAGAGTATAATATATTCTGAATGAATAACATTTTTGTGATCTGGGGGCTAAGAACCATAAACAGTTATGGTCCCATGCCTCAGCACTGGATCAATCCGATTACTCGCTATTCCATGAAAAATTATAACTGTTTCATCAAACTTTTACGGCTGTTTAATTTAAACTTAAATTAATTTTAAAGCAAACCAAACTTATCAATAATGCAGGAAAACTAGCTGGTCCTTGGGGTCTGTTTTTTATTTAAAATTTGTATTTCAAACTGACAGTGATCACAAAAAAGATTGCATTTGCTTTATTTTTTTATTAATTACATATATAATACCCCCCAAACTAAAGAGGTGTTTAGCTTAAAAGCCTACCAAATGTGCTTACTTAAAAGCCAACTGGACCATCAATAGGCTTTTCTCCACAAACTCTGCTAGATGTGAATTATTTTACAAAATGATTGATTGACCGAGTGTTTATAGTACGCTGCTCCTACCAATCAGATGTCTGCCAACACAATCCCAGCTTTTAGATTAGACGAGTTTTAGTAGATAGGAAGGGCTAGATACCCTTAAAATTCCCCAAATTTCCCTTAAAATTTCCCTGGATTCCCCTTGAAATTCCCCTTGGAATGGACCCTTTGAATTCCCTTGGATTACATTAAAAAAAATGTTCTGTGTTCTCGTTACAAATAAGTAATTCCTTAGAAAATTACTTAGAAAATATCTTAGAAAATACCATATATTTTTCCTAGATTCTCCTTAAAATTTCCCTGAATCCCCTTGAAATTCCCCTAGATTTCTCTTTAAATTCCCTTGGATTCCCCTAAAAACTTTTCTTATGATCCCCTTAGTAAATACATAAATTTCTCCCAGATTCTCCTTAAAATTTCCTAGATTCCCCTTAAAATTTCCCTAGATTCTCCTCAAATATTTAATTTAATTCCCCTTAAATTTCTTTAAAATTTCCCACGTTCCCCTCAAGACTTCCTTAGCTTATTCCCTTTAAAATTAACCCACATTCTCCTTAAAATTCACCTAGATTTCCCTTAAAATTCCTATAGATTCCCCTTAAAATGTTCCTTGATCACCCTTTTAAATTCCCCGAGATTTATCTTTAAATTCCCCTAAACTTCCCCTGAAATAACACATACAGATGGATAGTGCCTTTGATAACCAATCAATGATTACTGATTCCAGGACAAGAGGTCCCTCTGGAAGACCATGACCGGTCCCACTGCCCCGGTGGTGGATCCTGCCTTCAGGACCATCTCCAAAACCTCAACCGCCTTCATCATCTGGAGGGTAGAGGTAAATGTGATCATCATCAGATGCCTTTAGGGAATTTATACTTAGTTAGCAACACGTTGAATTTTGATTGTTCAAAAGAAAGGCGGTTTAAAATTAGATTTTGGTTGGAAAAAAGCAAAAGACATTTATGAGATAAATTAATGAAACTTGAATGAGAAGTTAATAGTTGTCCTTACAAACACAAAAATCCGGTTCAAAACCGCTTTTCTTTGAAAAGACCTAAGCAAGAACAGCTAAAAATACGATAGAAGCGCTGAATGTGGGTGGCACAATAATTTATCACTTTTGAAAATGATTAGTCTTCATCAATCGGTTTAAGATATATTGGACATGCTAAAAGCAGTACATTGTCTATAATTACTTTTAAAATCCTTCTCACGGAGGAAAAATTGCCTACATTCTGAGATAAATTCCCAAAGGTTTTTTTTATTTACTTAAAAACTGGAGTTAAATCTATGATATAAGTTAATTTCTCTTGTGATCATTTTATTTCTTTTTATTTCAATTGTTTTGAATTCACTGATTATATGTTTGCTAATAAAAAGTTATTAGGTAAAGAATTATTAAGAAATGAAAACGGGTAGCCTATGTTACTCTAATGAAAACCAGTGATATTCCCTTGTTCATTTCCCTTATGTCTAAGGCTCATGAATTAAGACTTATACTATTTAGTGTATTGTTTATAAAGGTAACATATTAAGAACATTCTTTTTCCATAAGTTTGTTATATGTGCTCACTTATAAAAATAATTTTTGAGAAATTCACTGTGTGTGATTGCTGATACGGGTAAAGCATTTTATTGGGGGATTAGTGGAGCCTGGATTATCCCATGTCATAAGTACTGTGGGAACAAATAGGTTTAAAAAAGAAATTATATTGGTAATTCACGATGATTGCAATGGAAATGTTAAGGGGGCTCCAGTCCCGTGGGACTACCTGCTTCTCCCATAAGACCAATGTTAACTTTCAAATTCGGTACAGCCTCAACCGATCAACCAAAATCGTTAATTTTTATCTCATTTGAAAGAACAAAAAATTAAGATTTTGGTTGAGCGGTTGATGCTATACCGAATTTGAAAGTTAACATTGGCCTTGATGGAGGAGCAGGTAGAAACGCGATATTTTTCGTGACTGGAGCCCCCTCTTAAGGCATAAACAGTTGTTTACAGACTGTATTTTAATTTACTCAAATTTTTTTCAATGTTATCATGAAGTTTTTTGGCATTTTAGTCAAATTAGGAACCTTAAAAATTCCCAGTTTTATCAGAAACTGATATAAAACTCTCTCAACAATTTAACGTAAATTATTGATATGTATCAGATTGCTTATTTATATTTATAACTTATTTATTTATAACGTTTACCTTGAGTAATGTCGTATCTGGACTTTATGACTTTTATTACTAACATAAGCTTAGAAACTGAAATTTTCAATGTAGGATTGTTTTTTTTTTCAGAATCTCAAGTTAGTTCCAGTCCCCAAGGATCAGTATGGAGTTTTTTACGAGGGTGATTCCTACATTGTGTACGCAGCATCTGAATATGGGAAATACATTGGCCCCAAGATGAAAGTAAGTTTATTTTGAAAGGTTGACAATTTATTTGCAATGCTTTACATTTATATTTGCTTTAAGTAATATGATGAAAATGAATTTGTTTAAACATCATAAAAAGCAACACTCAAACTGTCTACATTTTTATTTCACTTTATAAAAAGTTCTTTAACGAATAACTATTTGAGTTTGTTGCAGTACAAAGGTCATTATTGGTTACTGGTACAATAAAACTATACACAGTGTTAAGTCCTGTGGCATCCACAATCTAGCATATGTACAGTTTCCTTGACTACTATGTACTATGTACAGAGTAGTAAAGAAGTTTTTTTCTTTCGTACTATGTACACAAGATGCACTTCAGTGTACATAGAACGACAAAGGTCTGTGATTTTTCGTCCGATTTGACCGTGATGGATTTTTTCTGACATTTCTTCAGGAATTATTCAAAAATATAGGTTGAAAATTATAGTTTATTTTCCAAATAATCCACAAACCGCTTTAGAAGTATGTTAATAAAACCCTAAATTTATTTTTAGAATAGGGCTTTTATTTTTAGATGTTTAGAGAAATACCCGTTTTAACTGACCTTTTAAGTTATTCGACCTAGGTCAGGTCCTATTAGTGTCGGTTAAGAGGGGGTCTAGTGCTGTAATCACGTAGCGCGGTGCCCACAGGTCACGGAGGTGAAAGGTCGACTGGAGATGCACATCCACTTCTGGCTCGGGGCGGGAACCTCACAGGACGAAAGCGCAGTGGCCGCGTACAAGAGCGTGGAGCTGGACGACTTCCTCAGCGGCAGCCCAGTGCAACACCGCGAGGTGCAGGGCCGCGAGTCCACGCGCTTCCTCGCGTACTTCGGCAACGGAATCAGGTAAAGGTAATCAGGTACTTTGGTGATGGAATCAGGTGAAGGACATACGGTGATGGAATCAGGTAAACGACGTACTTCGGTGATGGAATCAGGTAACGATGTACTTCGGTGTTGGAATCAGGTAACGATGTACTTCGGTGATGGAATCAGGTAATTGCACACTTTGGAAACAGAATTGAGTACTTTGGCTATGGAAAAAGGTAAAGGCAAAATTTAGCAATGGTAACAGGTAACGATAATGGAATCAGGTACATCAGTGACGGAATCAGGTGAAGGTTTACTTTGGCTTTTGGTGTAAAGAGCTGGGTAATGGTATACATCGGCAATGGAATCAGTTATATGTATACTTCTGAAACAGAATCAGGCAATGGCGTAACTCAGCAACAGAATTCAGGTAAATGGAATCAGGGTTCCTGAACTGGGTAAAGGCATTCTTTGGCAACGGAATTAGGTAAAGGCGTACTTTGGCAACGAAATCATGTAAAGGCGTACTTGGGTAAAGGAATCAGGTAATGGCGTACTTTGGGAACATAATCAAGCAAAGGTGAACTTCGGCGACAGATTCAGGCAAAGGTATATTTTGGAAACGGAGCCAGGTAAAGGCGTACTTCGGGAACAGAATCCGGTAATGGTGTACTTTGGTGATGGAATCAGGTAAAGGCGAACTTGGGCGATGATATTGTGTTAAGGTGTACTTCGGTAACAGAGCTGGGTAAAGACGTTCTTTAGTTAGGTATCAGGTGATGGTGTACTTCGGCGACAGAATCGAATAAGGACACACTTCGGAAACAGAATTATACAAAGACATACTTTAACAACGGAATCAGTGCATGTTGGCAGTAATTGTGGCAATTCCGGCGTACTTCGGTAACTCTCATAGAGTGTATTTTGGGTCAGCTTTTATGGTGTACTTCACAACTTAAAATTTTAGGAATTTTTAGGGAATTTCTTTCACACATCCCTTACATTTAACATATGTACCTGATGCTATATCATGATAGGCAGTCTACAACGTGTCATAGAGAAAAACGTTGTTGTCGCCCATTTTCTGCCGGACATTTCCGGATAACAATTGTCAAGTATCAAAATATGAAACAATCACAATTTCTGGAGATCCAAGGTTTAACTTCAAGGAAGTTATAGATTTAAAAGTTTTTTTTGTTTTGCTAAAACTTCACATCTGGGAACTTTGCTGCTTGTCATTTGATGCATCTAAACTATCCCTAAGAATCATCCCTTTCCAATGTCGAATTGACAAACATTAGTTAGCATTGATTTAAAAGAAAAATAGTTGCTCACTTTCAATGCGGGAAAATTCAATTAACATTTTATTGAACTTGGAGATGGTTGCTCTCAAATTAATTGCATCTTTAATCATGTTTTCAAATGATCAAAGCAATCACAATTGGTTTGCTATCAAACATATGATGTCGCGTTTGATATAAGCAATCATCGATGGACATTACCTGATTCACATTATATATCCATTTACTCCACTCTGAGTCTCCCATTGTTTAGGTTTCACGACAATTGCCATTTTATCGTTGTTGTTTTCCACGCTTCATTAATTTCCTTCATTAAGTACCATTGATTTTTTCCATCATTTTGTTGTCAGAATGCAGGTGACATTAGAGTAAAATCAACTGCTTTGAGACTCTTGCAGATCAAGTTATAACAAAGTGAATTTATCATGGAACCCATTCATTGCGAACAAGAAGAGTAAGTAATAAATAAAAAAATACAATGTTGGTAGCTGAGTTTATTCTAATATTTTTTACAGTATACATATCTGTGTGATTATTTTTTATTACTGTGTATTAAAGTAGTATTTTAGCCTGAGGGCCTATATTTTCATGTTATTGTATTCCTAATTATGGATTATTCACTTTTAAATTGATGTATAGAAAGTTAGCTTTTAATATCTTCACTCCTGGGTGGCAGGCTGGGGCGCCCATCCTCTCAAGGTACTCATTCCCCCAAAAACAGCCAGAACCCCCCCCCCCTCTAAACTAAAATCTACTAACTAAACTCGAAACCAGTACAACAGTGGAGGGAGTAACTGGAATGAATTTTACAACAATATAATGTCGAACAATTTCCTAGATCTTTCAACCGTAGCTTATTTACCAGAACCCTTGATTTGTATTAACAAATTTCATATTTCAAAATATGTGCAAATTATGTAAAAGGTACTATTTTTTTAATATGAAGTATTTCTCAAATATTCAGAGGGGGTGAAGGGGTTTATAAATAGTACCAGCGCAATCTATAAATAAAACTACCTATATTGCCGATACCGTTGCATACAGGAGGGGCATTTTCCTGATGAGTTAAAACTATCTAAAATAATTCCTATTTTCAAAAGTGGACAAAAATGTGATCCAAACAATTATCGCCCGATTTCTTTAATTCCAACACTAGCTAAACTATTTGAATATGTCATATTCAATCAAGTTTATTATTTCTTTGAATATCATAAATTATTTAGAACTTCTCAATTTGGATTTCGTTGTGGCCTTTCTACCACACATGCCATTTATTCAATTGTAAAACAAATTTTATCTGGATTTGAGAGTAATTGCTTTGCTTGGGGCACATTTTGTGACCTAAGCAAAGCATTTGATTGCATACCTCCCGAGTTGCTTTTCAAAAAACTTGAATATTTTGGAATTTATGATAGTTAGCTAAATTTATTCAAAAGTTACTTCTGTGGTCGCAAACAATCAGTCTGTGTGAAGGGAGAGTGGTCACCGGTGGTGGATATCACATGTGGTGCCCCACAAGGTTCTATACTTGGCCCTTTATTTTTTATAATATTCATAAATGACCTGCCTGCCAATATAAATTCTTTTTCTTTTATGTATGCTGATGATACTACTTTGTTATTGGTCAATTCCGACTTCAGTGAGCTTAAAGATATGGTAAAGTCCTCCATAAAAGATGCTTCTAATTGGTTTAACACAAATTATTTCCTCCTTAATGAAGAGAAGACTCAATCTCTTATTTTTTCCCTCAAGACAATCCCTGTTGACATGGAGGTAGATTCTAAGCCTGTAAATACTTAGGAATGATGCTGGATGATAAGCTTAGCTGGGCACCTCATGTCGATATGGTGAACAAAAAGATATCAAGAGTTGTGTTTTTGTTACAGAGATTGTTACATGTTGTTCCTCAAAATTATGTCATCTCCTCATATTTTGCATTTTTTCAGTCAGTTATAAGATATGGTTTAATTTTTTATGGTCACTCAAGTAAAACTAAAGACATACTTTTGATTCAAAAAAGATCGTTCGAATTTTAACAAACTCTCCAAGAGATTCCCACTGCAGACCTCTCTTTCAGAATCTCAAAATTTTAACTGTTTTCAATTTGTATATTTTTGATACCACTATGTACATTTTGAAAAATACTGACAGCTTCAATTTAAGAGAAAACCTTCATTCGTACTCCACAAGAAGTTCATCAAAAATTGACATACCTTTCTGTAGATTAACAAAATCTCAGAATTCTCACATCATTCAAGGAATGAAATTTTTTATTAAGTTGCCTAATTCAGTATTAAATATTTCTTTGGATTCGTTCAAAACCAAATTTTATAACTGGCTTATTTTAAATCCATTTTATTCTGTCACAGAATTTTTAAATTTGGACAGAAAAAGTATAGTTTTTTTACCTAAGATTAAACTTAATCAAGAAGGAATTTTATTTCATAGCTTTATCATCTCTCATTTATAGTACCGTATAACACATTTGGTCATAGCATAGTTAATTTTTAGAGGTATAATTTGTTAATGAATTTTGTACAAGGGCATAATATTGTATATAGCATAATATTGACGTTGTCTATAACCTGCATTGTGTTTATGACAATAAATATTCACTATTATTATTCATTAGTCAATGCTTACCTTTCTATCATTCTATACTCATGGTTACAGAGAATATATTGTACCAGACTACTGATATTTCATTTTTTTTTATTCCCTATATAATTTTATTCCCTACGAAAAGTTTGATTCTCCCAAAAATGTTTGTCAATAGCGCAAATTGCGCCATCAATCCCCCACTGTGGGCGGCCCTGATGGCACATATATGTGCTGGGCAGACACCAAACACAAAAAGCATAACCAGATATGTGATGGCCCTGGGCACTTATATTATCCACAGATCATACCACACAAAAAGCTTAACCAGCATACCAGCTACTTTGAGTAATAGTCTACCCACAGACTAAAGTTTAAACGGCTTAACATTTAGTTTTATTACACAAATAATGAGTTATTTTGTATTAAAATTTGTATATGAATAATTCTTTTTTTGTGACACATATATGTGGCACTCGATCTATAGCAATGAAAAATGATGTTATTATTGTATATTGTACCAGCTATCACGTACTGCAATGAGCTCACGATTGTGGGACTGAGACGATGCAACCCGCAGAGCACGCACGTAACGATAGCATGGGCTGCTGGCTAGCGCCTTCAAAGCTCAGTCCCACATCTGGAGCCACATTATTTGTTTAAATAAATACTGAATTAATTATAACATTCATTGAGTGTAATTATTCATCTTACACAAAGTCACAAAAGTAAACAGAAAACCTTTTATAAAGAATGTTGAAGGGGGGTGTAATCTTTTAACTGACAAAAAGTCTGAAAAATGACAGAAAAGGTTTTTCCCAGAATGTTGAAGGGGGGATATAATGGTTCAACTGACAAAAATTTACAAAAGTAAACAGAAAAACTTTCCCTCAGAACGTTTCATGGGGGAAATAATTTTTCAATTGACAAAAAGGTGTAAAAATAAAAAACTTGTCCACACAACGTTGAAGGGGGGAGTCATGGTTCAATTGAACAAATAAAAACGGTAAAGAGAACAATTTTTGCTTTAAATCTGTAAAGTGGGGTATACATTTTTAAACTAACAAAAGGTTACAAAAGTAAATTTAAAAACATCTCCACAGAACATTATTCGTGGGAGATGTAATGTTCCAACTTCACTGTATGGGTACTGTAATTAGAATCTGTCATTTTACTGGTCAATTGGCTATCGGGATTATCAGCTTTGATTACCAGGATTGACTTGAATAAATTGACCAGCTTCCTGTGCATATTGGTTCCTCCTTGTCTCTCAGGGGAACTCTGACCATATCATACCTTTCCCATCCTGACAATCCTTTCCTTCCGTAAGCTACACAAACACAATACCCCTAGGGAGCTGTGTCCAACTGGTAATGCTGGGACTTTCATTCCTCCGAAGTCTAACAATGATTAAACTTATCAAAAAGTCACAAAATTCAACATATAAACCTTGTCCTCAGAACGTTGAAGGGGGGCGTGCGGTCGGGTCTGACCCACGTGTCGTCGCAGTTCGAGCCCCGTCTGTTCCGGGTGAAGGGGCGACGCAACCCGGTCGTGCGGCAGATGCCGGCGATCAAGTGGGAGCACATGAACAAAGGCGACGTGTTCATCATCGACACTAAGGATGTCGTGTTCATCTGGATCGGACGGAGCGCCAACACCATGGAAAAAATACAGGCTATAAAGGTGAGTCAGTTCTCTTTCGAGTATTTAGTGGTGTGCTTATACCGCTTGTGTATATCGAGCTTGTGTCATATAGTGGCAAAGCCATAGCCAGGAAATATTTTCGGGGGGGGTTTGGACTGGGCCGGCGGCTGAATTTCCGGTTCGTCAAAAGTGGTGACCTTTTTTATTTTTTTTTTTACTCACGCGTGTGCTTTTTAGCCCCTTTATTGTCATTATGGGCCGTTTTTATCTGTTTACGGGCCCCTATGCATTTGCCCGCAGGCTGTTTTTCTATTTTGGGGGGTGTTTCGGCTATTTCAGGGAAGGGGGGTTTTCACCCCCATTTGCTAGAATTTTCTAGGCTATTTCTACTTTTTCGGGGGGGGGGGGTTCTAACCCTTTAACCCCCCCCATTGGCTACGGTCTTGTATAGTGGTGTTTGTACCACCTAGCTTGTTTCAGAACAAGTTTACACTACTCAACTTAAAGTTTTGCAAAATACTCAATAATTCATTTGTGAGAACGCAATCCGAGTATAATTTTCGATCGAAAATCATAACGCTATATATCAAATTAAAGAGGGGAAAAATCCTACAATGTAAGTCATTACCATTTGCTTTCCCGTTATGTGAAAAGTGTAAAAGTAATCAGCCATGAATTTACGTAATCAAATTTATCTCATTAACATAATGTAAAAACCATCTGCTGAAATTTAGGTGTGATTACTCTTTTCCTTTCTTAGAATCGTGATAAAAAATGGTAATTGTCTTTGGCCCCCTCTTAACAATATTTTGTTTTATCGTTAGGCTTTGAAAACAAAGTCTGCCTTATTTTCAAACTGGTACAAAATAAACTTTCATCACGATACTCCTTTTTTGATAAAAAAAAGGCCATATTAGTTTTGGTACATTTACTATGTTTGAAATGATACCCAAAATTGTTTTAATGGTACGTTAAACTACATGTACAACACATGTGAACCGATAGTAAACAATTTTAGATAAATTTCATATTGCAAAATTTGTCTGTTTTGACCTCAAAAAAATACTTAGTTCAAGTGGTAAGACACCCTGTTTAAAATAAACTGCAGACATCTTTCGCACCAACTGTATGTGTAATATTTTGCTAATATAAATACTAGGTACAAAGAATCAATGAAAATTATATTAAAAAATTCCACCAACCATATCTTAACCCAATGACTCCAATTGTTTTTTTATTTCTCAAGTTTTAGTTGAAATATTTTTATTTTGTCTGTATTGGGTCTACTATTTTGATTATGTCCTTTTTGATTGTTCATATGTATTGACCATAAGCTGAATTAATTAATTTAAAAAAATGTCCTCCTCTATACAAAGGTAAAAATAAGCAAAACAGGTGTTCACTGCAATCCTTATTAAACGTACAAATACCGTCAACTTCCACCCAAGCCGATCATCGTTTGCTTATTTTAGGTGGGCCCTCCCACCAACTTAACCACACATTTGCAAGCCTAATAGGTATTGTGCATGAGCGAGATTCGAACCCGCGACGTTCCAAATGTCTTTGACGTTGACTCGTCAGTCAATGCCTTAGAACCCTCGGCCGCGTACAACCAGTCAGACGCAAGCTCGTTTGACTCATAAAGCCTACGGCTCTAGCGAACCCTGGTGGCGATTCATTGAACTAGGTGAACATTAACAGCGGATCTAAATGAGTTAACGTGTCTGACAGGTGGCGAACCAGCTGAAAGAGGAGCACAACGCGGTGTCGATCGTTTTCGTCGACGACGGCAAGGAAGAGTCACTCCCGGAGTCGGAACGCACGCTGCTGGGCGTGTACCTGGACCTCAGCGCAAGCGCGCGGTTCGCCCTGCGCGACTCGTCGGACGATGACGCCACGACGGAGACAAAGGTTTTGAGACGAATACTTCCTATTAGTCTTTGTGAAGTACAACTTTGGATTAGTTTTGGACAGTAACCCAAGTTGGACTGGCCATATTGATAAAATTTGCTCTAAAATAAGTTCCAATATTTTTGCATTAAAAAGATTAGCTACTTCATGTGATCTATCAAAACACATATTTTGCGCTCATTCTCACATTTCTTATGGCACTGAAGTATATGGCTCTACCTCAATTTGTAACTTGAACAGAATCCTACAAAAAGCAATTTGAATCATGTTAAAGCTAAAAATTGAAGGTCATTGCAGGAATCATTTATCTGAATTAGGAATAATGACAGGTTTAGTCTCTATATTTATAAGACAGTTCTGCATGTTAACACTAATTCAAGCATATTACCTAAAAAATGTAATAACCAGAACTACAAAACTAGACATAGAAATGATTTTCCAGTTGTTAAACATAAAAAGGAAACGTTTAGAAAGAAACCTACTTTTATTGGAATAATATTTTTTAATCAGCTGCCAGTTGCAATAAAACAACAAATCAATACTCTTTAAAAAGAGTCTACAGTCATTCCTAATTGAGGCTACTTTTTATAATTTAAATGAATTTTGGTCAAATAAATTCACACATCAGAAATAATTACATAATATTTATTAATTAGTTTTAGATAATTATTATTTGACACCATTTTTGTATACACTGTATATGAATAAATAAAGGACATTTTGAATTGAATTGAAGGAACGCGCTGCGCTGAAGCTGTACAAGTGTTCGGACGAGGGCGGAACGTACAAGGTGGTCGAGGTGAAGACGGGGCCACTGCTGCAGGAGGACCTCAACACCAACGTGAGTGCGCTAACACTAACATAAGTACTCTGAGCTCAATGTGACGTGTAAGAAACCCCTCTGTTGGCTGTTAACTATAACTAAGGAGTCCCATGGAGCTACATTGGGAATGTAGCTCCATTAAATAATAATGCTTGACATCCAAAAGACTTTTTAATTTTAACAACTACCAAACAGAACTTCTCAACTATTTGTTTGAAATTCATTGTTGGCGAGGTGATTTTATATTTTGATTTGGATTTTTGTGGACATTTGCCATCACTGATTAGTAAAAAACAACTTTGGGTTTTTACTAATCAGTGATACTTTGGTTTTTTACTAATCAGTGATGGCAATTAAATGTCCGCAAAAATCCAAATCAAAATATAAAAATAAAAAATACTTCTCAACTAATTACAAAAATCCATGAACTGAGAATTTAACTATCATATCAAGAATACTGGAACATGAAATCAAAGTGACTGAGTGAACTCAAACTAGATAAAATTTATAAATAGTTACTTTTGATAAATCAAAGACAGCTAATTTGGAAAAGAGGAAACTAAGATTACTTATGTGGGCCCTAGCCTGATGGGCCAAGGGCCCAGAGGCCCCCTCGGTCCTCCAGCAAACGTGTGAACCCTCCCACACTAAGCGAATGACCCCTCCTCTTGTTAGCTGACCTATTTAGAACCAGAGCCCTCCGTTTGTCAACATAACGAGAGTCTGTATAATAACATTTCCAGTTCACTCATTCAACATGCCCAAATACTTCCTCTTTACAAAGATCAAACCACCCAACCATCATACAATGCTAACACTATTGTATACTCAATTTTATTACTAATGTACCCTCAACGGTAACACTAACGTAAGTACACTCAAAACACTTATATTTTTTAGTGCTGGAATTGGTGTGTTATATTAAAAACTACAGTTGATTCGAAAAGATTCATTTTATTAATCAAAACTGTGAGACACACACTTCATAATAGGACATCAATCAACAACACAATCCGACAGCAGTACTGACAACATTAAACAACATAATTCCCATAGAAACTTGTACAGAGCAATATTACCCTATCACTAGATTACAATGACATATATTACAACACCCTCCCTTAATCTAGTGATACTCTTACCACAAATCTTTTCATTAGGCCTATTTCAACCCAATACCTTCTGTGCAAAATACATGTTTAGCTTTAGGTAGTCCTTTTGTCATTACATCTGCTAACATTTTATCTGTAGGCAAATACTTTAATACTACTTTGTTAGACTTCACAGTTTCCCTAATGTAATGGAATTTTGTATCAATATGTTTTGTTCGATTGTGAAAAACAGGATTGTACACTAACTTTTGAGCGCTTTGGTTGTCATTAAAGACTACTATGGCTTCATTATAATCAATAAGTTCTTTCAGGAGACCTTTCAAGAACACACTTTCTTTAGCTGCTTGAGTAATTGCAACATATTCTGCTTCAGTACTACTTAAGGTTACACAAGGTTGTTTCTTAGCTTCCCAAGAAACCGGTCCGTTACATATCTTAAAAACAAATCCGCTGTAGGACTTCCTATCTAGTTCATTGTTTGCCCAATCGGCATCTACAAAACCTTTAATATTCAAGTCTGAACTATCGAAAGTTAAACTAAAATTTACTGTGCCTTTCAAGTACCTTAACACTCTTTTTGCAGCTTTCCAATGAGAGAGATTGTAACAAGTATTAAACTGACTTAAGTAAGAAGTAGCATAAGCAATATCAGGTCTAGTATTTACAGCCAAATACATTAATGATCCGATTAGAGATTGATATGGAACACTAGGCTTTAATTGATTTTCTCTTTCATTATTACTCGCACCCAACTTAACATTACACTCCATAGGTGTGCTTACAGGATTTGCATCTAACATATTAAATCTCTTTAACAAATCAAGGATAAAAGTTTTCTGGTTGACTTTTACTTTACCATCACATTTCTCAATATTCAACCCAAGACAAAATTTTGCTTCACCCAAATCCTTTACACTAAACTTAGACATAAGATGTTTCTTAAGCTCTGACTTTTCAACACTATTGTTAGAGAACACCAAAAAATCATCAACATGTAATGCTACAACATTGAACGAGTTACTTTGGATTTTTGTGAACATACAAGAGTCATACTTAGATTTCTGATAGCCTAATTCATTTAATTCTTTCTCAACTTTACTGTGCCAAACCCTAGGCGATTGCTTAAGGCCATATAGTGCCTTCTTTAAAAGACAAACTTTATTAGGGAATGTCTTATCTACAAAACCTTCAGGTTGTTCCATGTAAATAGTTTCCTCTAACTCTCCGTTTAAAAAGGCTGTATTTATATCTAGGTGATCAATTGACAAATCTAACTTACCAGTTAGAGCAACCAATACCCTTAGAGTAGTTTTGTTTATCACAGGTGAGAATGTCTCATTATAATCCACACCGTATTCTTGCGTGAAACCTTTAGCCACTAATCGAGCTTTGTAATTGACTTTTTCACCACACTCATTGCCTTTTACACTGTACACCCACTTGCACTTCACTATTTTCTGATTTTCTGGAAGATCGACTAGATCCCACACATCGTAGCTGGACAGGGCTTCCATCTCCTTTTTCATCGCCTTTAGCCAAAGTCCTTTTTCATCGCTCGCCATCGCCTCGCGATACGTAGCTGGAACGCTGTGTGAAAGTGTAGACTGGTACAAGACAAAATCAGAGAATTTATTGGGTACTTTTCTCTGTCTCCGTGGAGTTTCACGTAGCACATCTTCCTCTACTTCGTCGGGGATGATGATATCTGCTTCATTTAGATCTTCTTCATCACTTTCCTCCATCTCATCGAAAGATTCTTCATCACGATCAGTTTGATTTTCTTCCCCAACGCTAGCATTATCGTCTTCACAGTCGCTGACTTCATTTTCAGGATTTGAAACAACAGCAGGATCTATTTTTCCTCTCAGGCTATCCAATTCATCGATTGAGAATTTGTTTTCTAAGAAAACAACATCTTTTGCTCTTACAATTTTCCCAGGTTGATTAGGGTCAATCAGTCTGTAGCCTTTACTGTTTTCACAATAACCGACAAAGATATATGGTACACTTTTTGAATCCCACTTTTTCCTTTGAACTTTTGGTACATGTGTGTAAGCAACACATCCAAACACTTTCAAATGTTCTAAGCTGGCTTTCCTCTTTGACCAAACTTCTTCTGGTGTCTTCTTTTCTTTGATAGCCTTGTGAGGTGACCTATTTGCTAGGTATGCAGCCGTATTTACTGCTTCTGCCCAGAAGCGTTCATCACAATTAGCATCTTTCATCATGCATCTTGCTTTTTCTACCAAGGTCCTATTTGTCCTCTCGGCTAGGCCATTTTGTTCTGGTGTATAAGGCAATGTCAACTGGTGTTTGATTCCAAATTGCCGCAGATAATTCTTCATATCATTAGATATATATTCACCACCGTTATCCGTCCGGAGTACTTTGATTTTCTTATCAGTTTCATTTTCAACCATGGCTTTAAACTCTTTAAATGTGTTGAACACCTCATTCTTTGATTTTAGGAAATATACAAAAACTTTCCTCGAATGATCGTCAATGAACGTTAAAAAATATTTCGAGCCACCCCAAGACTTTTCTGGCATCGGTCCACAGAGATCGGAATGAACCAGTTGTAACAGTTCATCCACCCTTTTGCCACCTTTCCCTTTGAAAGGTAATCTCGTTTGTTTACCTTCCAAGCATGCGATACACTGTTCAGTTGAAATATTATCGAATGATATTCCATTTGCCATCCCTTTCCTGAGAAGATCCATTCCGATGCGATTTAAGTGGCCTAGTCTTTTGTGCCACAGCTGACTACTGTTTGCATTGTCTTTCATCATCACCAAAGAATATTCAGATTTTTCATCCAAAACATATAAATCATCCTTCTTAGTTGCAGTAACAACGATTTCTTGATCGGAATTATAAACTTTACACTTCTCTGCATCAAATACTACTGTATGACCTTTTTCTGTCATTTTGTTAACCGACAGTAGGCTAGTTTTAATATCAGGCACAAACACAGCATCTTTAATAACTTTTTCACCATACTTGGTAACTATCTTCACATCTCCGACACCTTCAGACTGAACTGTTTGATTGTTAGCCACAGTGACTTTTAGGCTTTTGTCTAATTTTAGGTCTATAAATGTCTCTTTGTTAGGTGACATATGAGCTGTTGCCCCAGAGTCAATGACCCATTTTTTCTTGTCGCAGGTTGCAGATAAGATAGTTAACAAAGATTCACTTTTATTCTTGTTTACTTTTAGATTTGCGCCTCTTTTTGAACCTGTTGTAGGCCTATCCAGATCGTTCTTGTTCAGGGAGTGACAATACTTTTTAATGTGACCGAATTTCCCACATGCATAACATTTTGGCCCGTTTTGATTTGGACCAGCCTGTTTACTGATAGTAGTTGTTTCACTAGGTTTAAGCCTATTTGCATTATTACCTTTTGATTTGTAATAATTTGTTTTAGCAGCAAGAGCTGATGATATATTTTCAGCACATCTTTCTTTTTCAAGTAGCCTATTTTCTACTACGCATAACCTTTCACAGAGATTCTTTAAATTTCTCTGATCTCTAGGGACAGACTCCCATGCATTTAAAAACTCAAAATAATCATCAGGCAATGTATTTAGAACTCTATTTAAGAAGAGTGAATCGGGTAGTTTTACCTTGTCTTCTTTCCAGGTTTCATCTTGAAGTTCTGACCACAGCTTCTCAAGTTTAGCGATATGCTTAGCAACACTATCGTTCGGGTCCTTCATCTTAATGCCAAAAAACTCATTAAAAAGTCTATCTTGCCTCTGCTCAGTCCGCTGCTCATACACACTGTGTAATTTGTCCCACATTTCTTTGGCCGAAGAACACATGTTTATAAGTTGCCTAACTTGGCTACTTATGGAGGTCACAATTAGATTCTGAGCTAAATACTCACTTTTGTTCAAAGCTCTCACTTTTGTTTCATGGTCTTTCTTTTCTTTCTCACTTGCTGTTTCTGGAGGGTCATTTGGGACTTCGAATTTGTTTAAGACAGCACCCATGACGTTGTTGACTTGCAGCTGGATTTTAATTTGAAATTTCCAGTCCAACCAATTCTGTTGTCCTTCCAGTTTGTCTATTACAGTTTTTGTCGTATCCATTGTGAGTATATAATTTCACAATCACGATTTAAACACAGAAACTAACTGTCCACACCAATTTCCAAGGCAATGTGCTTTACATAACCTCACATTTAATTTAAGGTTATTCACATTTCACATGAAATATTTCAACTTTTAAATTACTGCAGCACTGGGCCCATAACCACTTATATTTTTTAGTGCTGGAATTGGTGTGTTATATTAAAAACTACAGTTGATTCGAAAAGATTCATTTTATTAATCAAAACTGTGAGACACACACTTCATAATAGGACATCAATCAACAACACAATCCGACAGCAGTACTGACAACATTAAACAACATAATTCCCATAGAAACTTGTACAGAGCAATATTACCCTATCACTAGATTACAATGACATATATTACAACAAAAACTAACTCTAACGTAAGGATACACAGCATTAACTCTAACACTAACATAAGTACTATCAACATTAAGACTGACCTAAGTACACTAAACACTAAAACTGACGTAAGTACACTCTACACTTAAACTGATGTAAGTACACTCTACACTAAACTGATGTAAGTACACTCAACACTAAACTGGCGTAAGTACACTATACACTAAACTGATGTAAGTACTCTCAACACTAAACTGATGTAAGTACATTCTACACTTAAACTGATGTAAGTACACTCTACACTAAACTGATGTAAGTACACTCAACACTAAACTGACGTAAGTACACTCTACACTAAACTGATGTAAGTACACTCTACACTTAAACTGATGTAAGTACACTCTACACTAAACTGATGTAAGTACGCTCAACACTAAACTGATGTAAGCACACTCAACACTAAACTGATTTAAGTACACTCAACACTAAACTGATGTAAGTACGCTCAAAACTAACACTAACATGAGCATACTCAGCATTAACTCTAACTTAAGTACAGTTACCACTAACACTTACGCAAGTCCACTCAACACTAGCAGTAACAAAGACACTCAACACTTACACAAATAGTAACATACTAACACTAACACTAATTTACACTCAACAGGAACATAAGTGAACTGTGTACTAATATAAGTACACTCAACAAATATGTAATACACTTAACACTAATACTAATGTAAAACAAACAATAACACTAATGTACACTCAACAGTAACACTAATGTACACTGAACACTAATGTAAGTCCACTCAGCGGTAACACTACCCAGTCAGCACACATTGTAAAAATAACGTTATTTTCACGTGAAAAAAGTAAAAAAACGTAAAAGTAAAAAGCAAAACATATTTTTTACGTGAAAATGATGAAAAAATGTAAAGTGAAAAATGTAGTGAAATTAAAAACGTTATTTTCACGGGAAAAATATGAATCAAAAGTATAATCAAATGAAATAACAAATATAACTTTTTTATATTTTTTATTTTCTTGTTTCTTCATTTCGATTTTTATACGTTTTGATTAATCTTGTGCGCTTATAAAAAACTATCACCCTCGTAAAATACACAAATTCAACAGTAATCGTTTATTTAGTCCAAACTAAAATTCAAAAATATAAAAAATAATTTTTAAAAATTTAATGGATTTATAAATAATTATGTTATGAATTATTTATATAAAATTATTATACTATTTGTTAAATTGTTATTCGTTATACTTATTATGTTTTAAAATAGTTTACTATTTAAAAAATGCCTGACACAATAAAAGCTATTTATTTCAAATTATAAAAAAAATTAAATCACCCTGCCAAAATAATATGGGCCATAAATCGTGAATTGTGTCAAGACAAACCTCCCCTCAGACGACGCCGCGGCTAACCGGTGCGGTGCGGTGGACTGAACTGGAGCCTGAGTGTGGAGTGAGGAGTGAGACGCCGTTGGCCTCAGTTTCAGTTAAAGTCATAACGGCTTTTAAGGTTTTAAATTGGAAGTTTAGACTTAATTGCGGTCTTCAAGTAACTGCGAACAATGAGTTAACCCTACTACGGGCTTTCATCGTTCTTGGTAAGTTTATACTTTGGATATTTATTTAATCATCTATTGTGAAATCAAGATAACCTAACCTCAACTTTCAGCATTCCATTATAGTTTTTCTGATTAGTTGATACAAATTTGGTAATTATGCATATCATAACAACTCTCCTAGCCTTTTCCAAAACACTCCCATGTGATAATTCAGTACGAGTTTCATATCTGATCTTCTAGGTTTATGTTTATTGTCGATTGTTTACCTTAAATGCTTATTATAGGTTTGATAACTGAACTTCTCAATAGGATTTAACATGGGCAAAGATCAGTTTTGTTTTAGGTACTCAGTTCAGATTTCGGTTATCCGATATTAACTATCAACCTATCATGTTTAACTCAACTAACTGATGTACTGTTTTAACAAACAACCGTCAGTGGGCTAGTGAAGAAACTTCAATAACAAACAAATACCGAAACCATTGTCAATTATATCTAGGCCTATATCATTTGATTCTCTCACAAACAACAAATCATACCAAACGTAAATATAATAAAACTAAAATTATATTAAACATACGCCTAATAATATAAAAACTAAATTAAAACACTACTAGGCCTATAATTAACTAACTAAACACAACTTACTACCTTATTTCTCATCATCTGCCATCTTGTACTAAAATACTGTCGATAAACATATTTTCGTAAAGTAACAAATCAATCGATATCAAAGACAGGTGTTAAGTTCTGACCAACAGACAGTACATCGAACTTCGACTATTGGTAGAACGTTCGATATTGTTTCTTAGAAAATCAGATGTTGAATCGTCTGCCATAGGAACAAACGGCAGAAGGTCAGATAGGCTATGAAACTCGTACCCCCTAACTCCTAAGCCTCAGCTTTATTACTAAATTTTGAACTTCTTGTTGGATACAGTTTGGGCGTTTTATCTTGAGCTATGGGAACCGTTTAGGCCTACACCTGAAGCGGTTGGAGTGGAGTGAATATGTTCAGAACACTATAGCTGATACGGTACCTAAAGTTAACCTGATATGTTAACATTTTTTAATATCTGTCTATATACCTATTTACTGTAATTTGTATTTAATCACATTTAATATTTGTTGAGATTAACTTTTTCATTATTTAGTGCCCCAGATCATTAAGAATAAATAAATAATGTTTGACAGCTTCGGCAACGGAATAGGCCAAAGCTCAAGATGAAACGCACCAACTGCATAACCTATGATTATATTTCGTTCTGCTAAAGCATATTACCTAAATTACTTCTACTGTTTATTTTTGCCCGTCACTAGCACTTATCAAAGGCCTAACTTAAATATACTCTGATTGAGTAGGCCCATCTGGTGAGACCTTATCAGACTCCACCTTAATGCTTTTGATTACATTATTTTGTTTATTTAGGTTAGATATTGATGTTTTTTAGAGCGTTTTGATTTGTTCTCGATGAAATTGAATAATCTTAATTTCGGTTACAGACGTATAAAAGTTTCAGATTGATAGCCTATTTCCAATAAAATTTAGACCGCTTGGAAAACTGCACCCGCCTATTCGGAAACGTTGGTAATGAGTACCTTAGCCAACTTAACTTTTTAAATATTGAAGTAGCCTTCAAGCAATTTACATTTGTTTATCTGCAATTTAATAATGTTTGATTATTTTGTAATTTTATGTTTTTTTGTGTTTCTTTTAGGAAGGAGCTTGCTGTTACATTTTTAACACCAAGAAAAGATTACAAGTTTCTAGGCTTTTTGGAGAAATTGTGAGAATCGATCCAGTCTATGAGTTGGCTTCAAAACACAACTTACTTAAGGAGAAAAAATTCAGGTAGGTTTTTAGTATTGCTTTCTGTGGGTGTCTTATGATTCCTTTTTGTCTTATATTTTTTATGATGTTTTATGATCAGCGCACGGAAAACTCCATAACATTCTTCAGATTACTTATTGGCTCTAATTTTTTAATCGATATTACACTAAAGATTATTTTCATTTGGATGTTTCATCAATCTGCAGAAATTCTCATGTGGTGTGTAAGGAATTTAAAAAAACTATGGTATAATGATACAAAGGTTTGTTTTCTCTTGGACGATATGATGTTCCGAGGTTGACAAATAATGTTAGGTAGCAAATATTCTTGGTATTTAGACATTTTTGCTAATTTTTAACTAATTTGCATTTAGGCCTAATGTAGGTAAGCAAGCATGTATTGTAACTACAAGCTTTCTTCCTGGAGTGAAAAACTATAAATGTGAATTGGATATAAATAGGCCACGATAATTTGCAAACCCAGTGTTAACTAACACAGATAACCTGCCAAGAAGTCTACTTACTAAAACAGCAATTCAAAATAAATTTAGGTGAAACTTTAAGTTCCTTATTATAGCATTACCATATATTTGATTGCAATAAAACAGTTTAAACTTATTTAACGTTTTTATGACCTCAGAAAGCATTTTTCATCACTCTGTATACAAAGATTGCCCGTTACCGTACAGCTGAAATCTACGAAAACCCTCGACTTCTTACATCAAAGCAAATAATGATCAGCGGATTTTTGTTACCCAAACTTTGCATTCTCGTACCCAAACAAACGAAGTTCCGGTTTTGACAGTTCAACCAGCTGGCTCTAAACTAAAATAGACAGTTCAGCCCTATTGTGTTTTCTTATAGAGAAATGACTAAATTATGAAATTTTGGATGATTTTTTATAAGTTTGGTTACTTATTTGCATCATAATGAAATGTATTGTTCACAACTCATCACTAAAGTCCCATTTCACATCAAGACTAATAGTGAAATATACTATTATTTCTCTATTTCCTGCCTTTATTCCCCATAAAACAGTAATTATTAATTCACTGACCCAGTAACCTCCTGCCTGCTATACCGAGTTTGCATGGCTTTTCTTGATAGACCAAAGTAAAAATATTTTTACAGTGTAGTCTTCCAGTAAATTTTGATTATGATATTAGTTTGCTTTATAATATTAATTGGATCTGTTTTGATTTACAGGAAGCAAGATTTTGTGGAAGATGGGGTTGAAAATGGAACATGAGGAAGCGTACAAACTAATGTTGTGTTGGCCTATTAAGGTTTAATAAAAAAAAACTTAGCCTACACTGTATTGAGTATATGTTAATTTTTTAACATTTTTCATGTCAATACATAAATTTATTCAATCATCGTTCTATTTATTTCACAAGGCCTTAATTAGTCAAGAATAAGTTAAAATAACTGCTCACTTTGAAATTATATATATATTGCAGACAGATTCACTGATAAGGGATATTATGGTTTGAAATTATATATATATTTCAGACAGATTCACTGATAAGGGATATTATGGTTGTTACAAAAAGTAGAACAAAATACCCTTTTTCCGTGGTTTTATTCGTGCTTAGCATTAAATTATACCATGATTAATGGGTATTTAGTTCTAATTTTTTAAATAATGTATAATAATAATAACGATAATAATTGATAATATTTATATACAATCTCAATGTTCTCTTTAAAACAACAGTGTTTGGTGTAATACTTTTTCAGTATTATTCCTTGGTTATAAGGCCTAGTAGTAATTTGTAAATTTTACAACATTTTTATTGTTAAATATCACAGAATTCAAATATGTTGACTTTTAAGTTTTTTTAATGAGTTTGAATAAAAATATGCTATTCATGCTAACAACTTTTTGAAGTAGTTATTTGAACATAAAATTAACAAAAATGTTTTTATGTAAAAAGTGTTAAAGATGGTGAAGGTATAAGGTGTATAAAACGTAATTTTAACCAAAAAATTTCAAATATGTGAAAAACATAACGAAATTAAAACGTAATTTTTACATAAAAATGTACACCATGTAAAAATAAAACAAAATTAAAATGTAATTTTTACGTGAAAATGTTAAAAATGATAAAATAAAGTGAAATAGAAACGTGATTTTTGCGTGAAAAATGTACAATATATACAAATAACGTGAAATGAAAACGTAATTTTCACGTATTTTTTTCACGTGAAAAACACGGCCAAAGTTGTGACATTTTCACTATATTTTCACGCGAAATAAACGTGATATTTACTTTTTTTCACGTGAAAATCACGTTAAAAATGTTCAAAGAAAACGTTATTTTCACGTGATTTTTTCATTGTTGTGCTATCTGGGTAATGTAAGTACACTCAACACCAACACTAATGTATTTACACTCAACAGTACCAATAATGTAAGTCCACTCAGCGGTAACACTAATGTAAGTACACTCAACACCAACACTAATGTATTTACACTCAACAGTACCAATAATGTAAGTCCACTCAGCGGTAACACTAATGTAAGTACACTCAACACTAACACTAATGTATTTACACTCAACAGTACCAATAATGTAAGTCCACTCAGCGGTAACACTAATGTAAGTACACTCAACACCAACACTAATGTATTTACACTCAACAGTACCAATAATGTAAGTCCACTCAGCGGTAACACTAATGTAAGTACACTCAACACCAACACTAATGTATTTACACTCAACAGTACCAATAATGTAAGTCCACTCAGCGGTAACACTAATGTAAGTACACTCAACACTAACACTAATGTATTTACACTCAACAGTACCAATAATGTAAGTCCACTCAGCGGTAACACTAATGTAAGTACGCTCAACACCAACACTAATGTATTTACACTCAACAGTACCAATAATGTAAGTCCACTCAGCGGTAACACTAATGTAAGTACGCTCAACAGTAACACCAATGTAAGTACACTTAACAGCAACACTAATGTATTTACACTCAACAGTACCACAAATGTAAGTCGGTACACTCAAAACCAACTCTAATGTAAGTGCACTCAATACTAACACTAAAGTAAGTACACTCAACACTAACACAACTTGAAATTTTATTTTTCCTTACCAGATGTAATGATTCAACCTTTGAAGAGCTGCATGGCGTAGCCCTTAAAAAAAACTCTAATTCTGAGGAATTTTTTTTTACCTTGACTGCCCGCCGCCATGGACCAATAGGCCTGTCCTGTGATCTAAAGTCAGGGAGGTGCCATAGTGGAAATAGTCACATAAGTTAACCAATGGTGACTGTTCATGGTTCATGATTGAACAGGGAGTCACCCTGTTGATTGCTGGGATCGAACCAGCAGTGTTTGAAATACTGTGCAATCACTTTACCTCTGAGCTACCGCCTCGGTCAGTAAACCTTCGCATTATCCACTTTAATTTGATTCATAAACTTGAAGATCGGTTCAGTAGTCATTGAGAACTCAGATTTTCAATTTTGTGTTAATATATAAGATTTGAAAAAAAAGCTTTTAAGACCAATGAACTAAAATTAAATGAGACATCAAAGTGTAGTAAATGAATATGTAGTCTCCAGTTTTTAGGTAATACAATGGTCTTCAGTTAAGGTTATGAAATTAAAAGATAAATTTTATTATCTTGCTGCCGGTAACCAAATATAATGTCAAACTATCAAAATTATGCTTTAAAAATGTTAAAAATCCATTAACTTATTTGATTTATGGCTCCTGTTTACTTAGTATTTTATCAGTGCATTGAAAACACATTACAGTTAAGATCAATAACTGTTTCAGGTTTCTACCTTTATTGGTTATAAAAATGATTTGCAGGGACTGTTTCTTGTTAATAAATTTTCAGTCCCATTATCGATTGAAAATATAAAAGCTACGTATCAAGTAAATTGGATACAGTAGAGTCTCTACTTTATAGTCACAAACTCAACTCCTGGGATCTTGACTCGTGGTAACTCGACCCCTGGTTTCTCGACTCGTGGTAACTCGACATTCTAGATAACTTGATACCTTCATTTTTACTATGAGCAGTCAATTTTTAGCATAATGATTACATAGTTTGTAAACTATGTAATCATTATGCTAAAAATTGACAGGCTGTAGCCTGTTTCCATTTTCAAGCCATTAATTATTTTTTAGCCATTCTGTAGTTATATTTTAATTACATTTTTGTTCAGTCCATAAATGTGTTCAAGCATAAATCGGTGTACTTTTTCAAGCTTTTCGTGGGTTTTCTTCACCCCCACAATGTATTATGGAAAACTTGACAATCCCCGTCAGGGTCAAAGCAGTCCACCCATACTTCGCATAAGTTTTTGATTCTGACGAGTTTTACTGTTGAAGCTTTTAGATTTGCAATGATAATTTACAAAAAAATATAAAAATAAAGATAAAATTTGACAAATACTCCATAGCATAAAGCACTTGTCTAAAACCACTCATCCATCCACTTAAGATGAGGAGTTATGAGTTTTCAAACTTTTGATGTTTAACACTTTGGCTGTGGATGAGTCGGGTGCGAGTCATGCGTCCCTAGCGTAGCAGCTGACTCGCATACGAGTCATTGTGCACCTGACACTGTAATGCTTTACTCTGAGCTAAGCTTTTGACGGAGTCGGACTATACACTTTCCGCTCATCTCCCCGGTAGCATGTGTTACTTTGGTAGCACCAGTTTTCTGCAAAGGGTGTTTTGGTAAATTTTACCGTGTTTTATCTACCAATGTGTTTTTTAAAGTGCCTGTGTTCTGAATTTGTACAATTATTCATAATTATTAATTTTGGATTAGGACAAAGGTGAAAACATGACAAACAGTTTTCTGGCTGTGCCGGTTCAACAGACAACTGTTCTTAGAATTTTGACACCTCTGGAATTTTTCCTACTTTTTCCTGTATAAGAATTTTCTTTTCATGATAGAAAGTTTGTAATCCTTTTTTCTTTTGTAATTGAGCAAACCTATCGTTTCATAGTGTTATTCTAGTGTTTAACGTCAGAGAGATCAACCTCTTTAGGAGCTGCTGACTTAGACGCGAGTCAGGGATGTGACATCATCGCAACTCCGAAAATAGTTTGTTAAGTGATTTTTTTAGGTGTTTTGGTAACATTAAAAAAAATTGTTTTAGAGAAAAATTAAGGTGGCCGTTTTGAAGATCAATGCATTGATATTCCCACACATAATTATTGATTCCCCCAATAAAGTATGCCTCTATGCAGATGACCTAAATTTTAAAATTGCAGGGAAATCAGTTCCTGAAGTAGAAATAACTTCTTTCATTAACTTGTCTCGAACCTCACAATTTCTACAAGACATAAATTTGCTTCCTAATCCCCAGAAAACTAAATACATTCAATTTTCAAGCGGTAAAAATCATATTAACAAAAATTATAACATTTTCATGGATATAAACCTATTGGAAGAGGTGGATTCCTTAAAATTTTTAGGCCTCACCATAGATAAGCAATTAAACTGGAATGAACACGTCAATCTTGTCATTTCAAGGATTAGTTCTGGGTTATATGCTTTAGGACAAATGGTCAAACTAACTAGTATTGAAATTTTAAAACAGGTCTACTTTGCTTTCATAGAGTCACATATAGCTTTTGGTTTATCTTTATATGGAGCAACATCTTCAAGTAATCTGAATCAAATTCTAATTTTGCAAAAAAAAGCTATCAGGATAATATTGAAGTTAGGCTATCTAGATTCTGTGAAAGAACATTTCAAAATTTTAGGATTTTTAACCGTTCACGGATTGTATATTTTTCAAGTAATTCTTCATGTAAAAAGGAATTTGGAACAACTACCCATGTTAGGAACTCCTCATAACTACAATACAAGAAACAGTAATCTGCTGGCCTTTGACCGACACAGATTGGAATTGTACAAAAAGAAACCAATTTATACAGGGATAAAATTTATTAATTATTTGCCATTGGATCTAAAAGAGATAGGTAGCCTCAGCATTTTCAGGAAAAAACTTAAAAGATTTTTAGTAGCAAAAGCTATTTACTCATTTGAGGAATTCTTTGAAAATTCTTAGGTTTCTCCTTATTATTTATTTTATCTGTAATTCTCATCATATATTGTAATGTATTGTATATATTTCTTTTTTTTTTATCAACCAATTTAATGTATGTAAGGAACTTTATTTTGTTTAAGTCGTATGAGCCAATTATGTTTTATTGTTAGAGCTGTATTATGTTGACGCCATTCTTGTACACTTGTACTCAATTGAATAAAGATATTATGAAATGCAATGAAATGAAAATGAAACATGGGCGGAGTTACGGGGGGGGGGGGGGCAAGGGGGGGAAATGCCCTCCCAACTTAAACAAACAATTGCGAAAACATTCCACTTTACTTTAGCCTATTTACATTGCGGTACGGGAATCTTGAAAGTGTGTCCCCCCAAGAAACAACCTCTAACTCCGCCCGTGTTCCCACAGCCAACTTGTTACAAGGTTTTATAATTGAATGAATGAATGAATGAATGAATGAAAACGTCTTTTATTTAGCCAGCGTTATTCAAAGTACAATGCTTTGCTTTTCAATACAACTGTTGTCAAGTTATTAACTTATCAATAAATTATTCTTAGCTTCTGTTCTTAAATTATTATTAATATAATTCTTTCAAACCCCTTTTGAAAACTGCAAGGCTTGTCAATCTGAAGTCAATTGGAAGGGCATTGTAGCCTTGGGGCCCGAAGTATGAAAAAGCTTTTTTCCCAAGTTCTGTTTTGACCCTTGGCAAGTGTAACAAGCCTTCCTGCCGAGTGGAGGCTTGTTACACTTGCCAAGGGTCAAAACAGAACTTGGGAAAAAAGCTTTTTCATACTTCGGGCCCCAAGGCTACAATGCCCTTCCAATTGACCTCAGATTGACAAGCCTTGCAGTTTTCAAAAGGGGTTTGAAAGAATTATATTAATAATAATTTAAGAACAGAAGCTAAGAATAATTTATTAATAAGTTAATAACTTCTTTCAAACCCCTTTTGAAAACTGCAAGGCTTGTCAATCTGAGGTCAATTGGAAGGGCATTGTAGCCTTGGGGCCCGAAGTATGAAAAAGCTATTTATTAATTAATGATTAATGTAGGGAATAGTATATTACGTTTCTAGGCCGGGAAGTACTGTTTTGCCGGACGAGCAACTCGCACGAGCAAAAGCTCGTGCGGGATTTTCATGCAAATACATAAGCATTAAGGTCTCTTAAACAGGAGACCAGTCCATCCCATATCAAAAAATATGCATTTCTAATGCATTTTTAAAAATGCATTTAAATACAGTTTAATGCATTTTGTGAAATGTATTAGAAATGCTTCATAAACGTATAAATTTTGGAACAGTTATAATTCATTTTAAATACATTTAAAATGTATAAAATATGTATTTCAAATGAAGTAAAAATGCATTCAAAGATTAATAAAATGCATTTTAAATGTATTTATATATATACAATTAATACATTACAAATGCATTTTCAATGAATATTCTTGAATATTTTGTATGAATAAAATACACATATTTTTTTCAATTTATTTGTAAAACTTCTTCAAAAAATTAATAAATTGATAAATAAATAAATAATAATAGCCTTACATTTGATTTTCATGAACAAAAAAATTGGGCGACACCGCTGGGATTCGAACCCCGGACCCCACACTCTATCAACCCTTCGCCTACATCCTAACCTAACCTAACCTACGCCTTCAACCGCGCGGCCATTTCGACTCATGGGTGGCATGGCATAACTTAGGATGTAAAACTGATTGGGAACGCTGTTTTCTTTTGGAGTTGGAGTTTCAATGTTTTTGCGTTGTAGCACTAGTCAGACAGCATTCAGTAATTAAATAGTTGTTGTTGTATCTAATACACGTTGCATACTTAAAGTTTATCATAGGAGTTGGCGAAGACTGTAAATGTTCTTTGTATCTTATATGAAAATTTATTCTAAAGTTTGTCCAAAATAGATGTTACCGTATCGCAGTTCCAACATTTACGTTCATACACTCCCCAGCATGGTTTCGTCAAGTCATCTTTTTTCTTTTCTGCTGTTGGTTGTGATCGCTTACAAATCGAATGAATTTTTTACATCGAAAGCATTTACAGGCTATTTTTACTTCCGCATTTTTAAAAGTCTCATAAATGCTTTGTTAATCGTACATAATCTGATTTAGCATTGTGCATTACATTATGTGTTGGGTGACAGTATATTGAGATGTATTTCAATTGTGTTCCGTTAAATATAAAACATCCTATATAATTATAGGATTGCATACAAATTGACTAAGAAATATCAATTTTTTGACATGTATTTTTTCTTTGTCATTTTTATATGAGTACATTCTGGTCAGTACTTTTACGTTTTCATTATGGATGTAATTATATTTTCTTATACAGGGTGTCTATAAAAGAATTCCGGGGTTTTGAGGCAAAATATTTTTATGAATCAATAAGCTTATGTAAATGTTTTATACATTATAAAAAAAGGTTGCATTTTCAAGTTTCTTTTAGCAATTTCATAAAGTTCAATATGGGCCCCCACGGCGGCACGGCACACATCGTAACGATATTCCACCTCCTCATATGTCCTGGCCGACATTTCTGGGGGGGGGGGGGGGTTTGTCACAGAATTAATTAATTATTCGTTGCCTAAGATGGTCAACATCACGAATTTTCCAAGGATTTCTTTTCTTTATATATTTCAAAATATATTCCTAAAATATATTTCATTAAATATATTTGAAATATATCCTAGTATAGATTTCAAATATAAACTAAAATCATATATACTTGATAATATATTTTTCATATATATTGGTATTTTTAAATAGATTTGAAATATATTCAAATATATAGGCCTACCTATCCATGTGGGATACATTCCATTTATCTTAAAAAATAGTTTATACGTGATATAAAAATGTATTTACTTTGTAATTGCAATGCTATTGGAATGCTTAAAAAATTATACATAAATGTCCACAAAATACATTTCATTTACATTTAAAATGTGTTTTTTAATCTTTTTCTTAATGCATTCTGAACACATTTTACAAAATGCTTTTAAGATGTATTTTTAAGGGTGTAAAATAAATGCATTTAAAATACTATTAATATACAGTTAAAATACATTTTATTTACATTTATAATGTGTTTTTTTTTCTTTTACAGAATGCATTCTGAACACATTTTATAAAATGCTTTTAAGATGTATTTTTAACGTATTTTTAAGGATGTTGAATAAATGCATTTTAAATACTATTAATATACAGTTAAAATACATTTTATTTACATTTAAAATGTGTTTTTTACCTTTTTCTGAATGCATTCTGAACACATTTTACAAAATGCTGTTAAGATGTATTTTAATGTATTTTTAAGGATGTAAAATAAATGCATTTAAAATACTATTAATATACAGTTAAAATGTTGTATAAAATCATTTATCATACTTTTAAAAATAATTTGGCCAAATACATTTCACAAAATATATTAAAAATGCATTTGCATTTTTTAAATGCATTAAAAATGCATTTAATTGCATTTCTTTTTGATGTGGGATACCGGAGCTTTCATTTCTTAAAAACCATAAGATTCAACAAATCTAACAATCTATCATGTCGGTTGCAGGATTCGTTCATAATCGACAACGGCGCCAACGGGATCTGGGTGTGGATCGGGCGCCACGCCTCGGCCAAGGAACGGGTGGAGGCGATGCGCAACGCCCACGGGTTCATCATGAAGAAGAACTACCCGAGCTACACCCACATCAGCCGGGTGGTGGAGGGGGGAGAGCCGGCCGAGTTCAAGGCGCTCTTCCTCTCGTGGAAGGACAAGGACACGATTACCAACACCAACAACATGAATAAAATATCCGGTGAGGACTGGGAAATAATGTTTTGTTTGGTGTGTTTTTTTGTGTTTTTTTTTATCTGAATATTTCTGTATAAGTTTCTGAACGGTTGTATGTTTTTGTGTATTGTGACCTTTTCCATGAATTGACCAATGTTTTTGGTAATTTTCACCCTGAAGGACTAGTTTTGTTAATACATGTACAGTAAAAATGACAAAATTACCTAAATTTTTAGCCGGCCAAGTTCAAGGGTGTTGTTTCTCTCGTAGAAGCAAAAGGACATAAGTACCAACATCAACAACATGAATAAAATATCCGGTGAGGATTAAAATCGTTATTTATGTATTAAGAGCATAAAGTAGGTCTTTCTCACTTGAGCTAAACATTTAGCGTGGTAATTTAGGGCAAACTCTTATCACACACTCTGTGAAATAATTTTTTTAGATCGTGGTGAACGTTTTTGCCCTGAAGGTGGAGAACTGCAACATCTCCAAAATGTTGGGAGAGAAATTCTAAATCTACTTAATACATGTTTCAAACACATAATTTTATTATGGCTGTAAGGTACTGTACCAGGAATTTCCAACAAGGGAGTTACGGTACCACTGAATAAATAGGGGCAAAACAGTTTATATTTAAAACGTATAATTATTTATTTATTCATCCCAGATTTTCTATATTATTCACAAAAAGTCCCTTGACGAAACGAAATATTGTGATTAGTGTCTCTTTTCAGCGATTTCTATGGCCTGCTTGAACACTTTCAAAGGTAAGTTAGCTGCCCATCCTTATCCTTCTGTTCTATAAATGACAATCCTAGCCGATAAAACCTTGTATGTAGCTATACCTTAGAAGCAGCCCCACTCAAAATTAGCTTGGCCAGTGATTTTTATCCTTACTCTCTACCTTCTAACTCAGCTCTCCTCTTTAATTTCTTATTACCTTCCCTTCATAAGACAATAAGATCATTAGCTAAAATTTTAATTTAAATTTGATAAAAATTTTCATAATTTAAAAATTTTACTTCTGTTTGAAGTTAGTACTAATAATTACATGATTTACCATACTTTTGTTTCTATTGGGCACTACTCACCTTTAGGTAAATGGCGTTGTCCAATTTTTGCGAAGACTGAAGAGATGTATACAGTCCACTTGTCACATTTAAAAGATAAAAAAAACACACTAAAACACAAAATACGCCACACACAAACACCCGACGTTTCGGAAAACCAGAAAAAGTGTTTCCCATTATCGAGGGTCCTTGAGAAAATAATTAGATTATTTACATTGAATTTTTCAGTTGAGCCGAGCCGACCGTCTAACCGTTACTGACTGCGTATCACTTCCGGGGGTAGGGGGGCATCATGTAATACATGATTTACATCAAACCTATTGTATACCCTGGCCCTCTCTCTTTTCCTCTCTCTTTTCCTTTCCCTCTTTGTGTTTCCTTAACTTATGATAACTTGTTTATAAGTTACATAACATCAATCATTGCTCGTGTTCTGCAGAAGTGAAGGCCAAAGCCTCGGTAACTCTTGATATCGCGACACTCCAGGAGTGGCAAGCTGGCGACTTGAGTGTTTTACGCAACATCTCCCTGCTTAATGAACTTGTTGTATTTTAAATCTAATATATATAGCGGCTCTTTCCCTCTCTCTCTCTCTTCCCCCTCCTCTTTGTGTTCCTCTGACTTACAGTAACTCTTGTTACACAAATTGCTTCAAGAAATTTGACCATGTCACCCCTTATCGTACTGCAGTAAATATGCTACCTATGGAGGGTGTATGTAGGCTGTTGACGTGCTGTATGACTCATAGGGTATTGAAGTCCCGTGAACCCTCTTGAGTCTTTGCAAGAGACTCTCCTTCCGTGGTGAGGTTTCTCCATGACCCGTCACTATGGGAGGCTTCACTTTCCTAGAGTCAACTTGGAATTGGGGAGGAGGATTTTTTCTTTGGCCCTGAATTGTTCAACGGGCTCTCTTGATGGCCTAACATATTTTCTAGTGGTACTTTTAAGCTTCGACTGAAAGTCATGTTTCACGAAAATACTGACTTTTTTAGATAATTATTTTTAAGAGAGAAAAGTTGAAAAACTAGTGTATGAGAGAAACGCTGGCTAGTAAAGGCATTTTTATTTGTTTATTTATTTATTTACGCAGGAGTGAAGGCCAAGGCCTTGGCGACGCTCGATGCCGCAGCCCTGCATGAGTCGCTACGATTGGCCACTGAGTCATAGCATTTCTCTACTATACGAACTTGTTGTACTTGAACTTAATATAACCTTGTCCGGGTTTTTCATAACTTTTTGCAAAAAAAATTTTTTTTTCTGAAGATTTACGTGAAATTATGCAAAATTTCAAAGAGAGTCATGACAAATTTACAGGTTTTAAAGTTATCAGGAGATCGACAAGGTAAATATAGTCTAAAAACTAAAGTTGGCAACCCTGCAGGAGTGTGATAACAGCAAATCTCTTAATCCCTGCCATAGTGACCTCTGTCGTCTATCTACAACAGTGAGAATAGTTTTGTGATTTAGGTTGAAACTGGCCTATCTGATACAAATTAAAGGTAAAAAAGTAAAAAAAACCTTCATAATACTTTAACAATCTTATTTTACTATCTTCGGCTGTGTTATTTATTGAGATACTGGGGTTTGTTCACCGCACCTCAAACTGTCCTGGGTTGGCCTGAAAAATACCTTGTAACCCAGGAATAACTCTTGTTACGCAGGAGTGAAGGCCAAAGCGTCGGCCACTCTTGACGCTGCGACCCTGCACGAGTCGCCCCGGCTGGCCGCCGAGTCGCAGCTGGTGGACGACGGCAGCGGGACGACGACGGTGTGGCGCGTCGCGCAGTCGGAACTGGAGCTGGTGCCGCAGCCGTGCCACGGGACGTTCTACGCGGGCGACTGCTATCTGGTCAAGTACTCGTACTGCGCGAGAGGCCACGAACGGCACATTCTGTACTACTGGCTGGTGAGTGCGCTTTTACGGCTGTACGGTTTTTGTAACTGTTTTGTTTAGTTGTGGTAGCTGTTGTGGTAAGTTGTATGGTGGTCGCGATTGTTATCAAGGGATTTGTGGCATTATTTAAATTTGTTTGGGTATTGAAGAACTTGTTCATTACAGTTACTCACCTAATGCATTTATGGATGGATGGATCCATCTAATTGTTTTTAATTACCATTAGATATCTATTACAGTTGAATATGTTAAAAGTAAAAAAGTTAAGGTTGAATATATAAGGTTAAAAGTTGAATATATTGGTTTTGATCCCAGGCTTGACTCTCTGATTTGGGGAAGAAACTTTCCAAATGTTTCCAGATTTTGTTAGTTCAACGACATAGAATAAAGTTTTCTGGATTAGTTTTTTTTGGCAAACAGTATTGATACTTAATTTGTGACCCACCTCCACTGAAATCTTAAGTTTCATCTCCATTCCTAAAAATGAAATTTATAACCCCTAAAGATTATCAAATTTTGCAGATATAGTCTTCTAAATTAACGACATAAAACTGTGTAGCTTGACAAGTAAATAATTCACACTGAGACTGCTAGGTCTCATTAGGTCTCTAAGCCGCATACAAATCAACTGCCCTGATCGTCAACTGCAACCATGTTTTCAATGTTTTCCAGTAGGGATGGCCGAATATATTAGTAGGTTTTTCCTATTACATATATAAAAGTAACTGATTTCCATGGTGGAAGGAAAACATAGGTGTGCTACTCCGACAGTTCAAAATGGACACGTACTGCGCATCTACGTCATCCAGGAAGCAAAACAACTCATCACGTGATGCTTTCTGGCGGCAAATTTATGAATCATTAAAGATAAGACCACGAGAGAACGTTGCCTCTTATTACGTTAAAGTTTTGTTTTTCCCATTTATTATAGAACAATTTTTCAAATCGAATGAACAATTGTTTACTAGATACAATAGTATTTATTTTTTCCAAACAATATACCTGTTGCATATTTTATGAGTACAGTTTATTGTAAATTTGATACAAGTAAAGCGTGTTTTGAAACGAAGCCACAAAACTAAATGCTGTCCAGCTAAAATGTTTATCCAGCCACAAAACTAAATGTTTATCTAGGGTAGAAAGCAGTAATCATTTCCTTCCACTTATATAACTACTCTAATAAAATCCTCTAAATTAAAATGAACACTTTAACAACAATTGATTTGACCAAACCCCGATCCTAACTAGATCATAACAGTATCCATCCATACTTTCAAAAATTCAAATTTCTTTTTAAATGTAAAAGGCGTATTACCTGTTTTAATACGATACAATTGAATAAACTTAAAACACAATGAAATGCAATGATTGTTAAATCATTTTTTAATTGTATCAAAAAAAGTTATTTATTTAATAGCATCAAATACCAATTAATATAGTTGTTGGTAGTATTTTTTAGTCTTTTAGTTAACCTTGAACTATTACAACAGCATTAGGGTGTCATCAGCAGTGGTGTAGTGGGGCCGGAGCGGTCCGGAGCGGCGGCGCTCGGCCTCGGCTTTTGGAGCCGGAGCGCAGCTCCGCCGCAGCTTCATTCGGCGCAGCCCAAAATGAGGATTGAAAAGCGTCATCGCATGAACTTGGCTCTTTTCTCTATGGTGTAATTTCGTCACATTATGGTGAACCAAATCGAAGTCGTGGTAATAATAATAACGAACTCGTCCTCGCGCCCGCGGTAAACACGAACTCTTCGTTGCATCGCGGTAAAGGCTGGTTTGCCTAGAGAGCGTCAAACGTTAAATGCTTTGCATCGGATTGGTAACACGTTGTCCGTGCCCGTGACGTTTGCCTCCCGTTGTCCACTTTGGACGCTGGAAACCGATTTTGTTGAAGTTATTGCACTACTGTCCGGCGCAATTCATTTGACGCGGTTTAGGAAAACTATATTATATCTTAATCGAACTCAACGTCGCGTCGTTTTATTTTGATTTGTAATTACGTTACGGTTAACGTAACGTCTCGCCACGTCATTGTAAACAAATCGACATTGAGATTCGGTTAACTACCGTCTTCGCGTTGCGGTAGACGTCTTGCTGTCTGGCCGTCACTCGACGCCGACTCAACACGGGCAAACCAATCTTCACTGAAATGTTGACTGCAGATTCGTGCATAGTTTAAATTGATATTTTCTTGCCGATTACACGCTCGTATCCATTGTGATTTTAAGTCTTCGTTCGAAGGTAATTTGTAATATTTATTTAAGTACCTTTAGTTTTTCGATTTTAGTTTTTGCAGCCAAAAACCGCACAACCCGGTATTTTTCCAAAAAAACTGTTTTGACAAAACAAAAAAAAATAGAAAACAACAAACACGAAAATAATAATAGAAATGACAGGTACAATCAGCTGGCTGTCAGAATCGCCCCTTTGCTTCCTGAGTGACGTTACATGACCTGCGCAATATCACACCTATGTTTTCCTTCCACCATGACTGATTTCAAAAGTAACTAATATGTGCTCTGACTATTACTGATAACTTTTTGCCGTAATCTACACTCTACACCGCTCATTATATCGAATTTCTTTTTCTTTCATCGCTTGTGTAAACAACATAAATGTAGCATTTTTCCTAAAGATATTTAAAACGAATGAGAGAGGTATATCACATAATATAATTTTTAGCTAATGCTAGAAGGCGGGCCGCCAGCATGAAATATCTGCATGTTTTATTACTTCTAATATTTAATATCATAAATATTTTTTTACATATTACCACAATAAAAAATATTATTATGTTTAAAAATATAAAAATTATTTTTATACCCATTTAAGAAAGTCTATTTTTTAGTATTGTAGTGATTGTTTTGAAACAATATTAGTAATAATCATTTAATCATTCTTTTTAAGACAGGTACCTCATGGAGGACGTTACCCTGAATATGAGTGAACGATGAGTGTGATGATTGTGATATAGTTTTGCATGCAATTTATTTATTTAACCAAACCAATAATTTCATAAAATTGTATAAATATAGGTTAATTTTCAATTTTAATAATTTTTCAATCAATATAAATCTTGTTTTAACAGTTTTTAACAGTTTAAGACTCAACTCTTGGCCAAAGCTTTTCAAAACAGTAATCTAAAACCCTAAAATGGAACTTATACAGATATTAGATTTTTTCAACTAATAGAATATTTCTTTGTAACTATTATGTAAGTAACTAATATCATAAAGTATCTAATACGGCGCATCCCTATTTCCCAGGGTCTCCACTCGTCGATCACAGAGCAGACGGCCCTCGCCCTACACACCGTCGCGCAGGACGACGCCCTTGGCGGCGCGGCCGTGCAGGTAACTCTGCAATTAAACTATACTTTTTCCTCGACAAATCCTTTCATATCTCTCAAATTATTTATTGTAATATTTGTACATATTTTCCAGAAATAAATTTATTTGCATTGCTATCTCTTAATATTTTTAAAATTCGTGTAAAAAAATGGCTACTTAATTTAAGCATCCACGAAGCGGACCGAATTATCACGGCAGTTTACCGGCGAGCCAGACCCGACCCATGACTTGACTTGATGTGAACTTTGCCCAATTTGCGGCCGGTCGGCGGTGCTCCGTGCTCATCCCAGCCACTCGATTTTCGTGTTAACATTTCTCCACCCTGGCACAAACAGTAAAATATTTTTTCCAACACAAATCTTGCTCCATTATTTATTCATTTTTCCGTCATGTATTAAAAAAAATAATTATCTGAAATTTAAATTTTTTTATATATCAATTAACTATTCTTTTTCAAATTAACAGGTCATAAAATTATTATTATTGTAAATGAAACGCAGCAGTCACACAGGCTTTAGCCTATGTCTGCTGATTCCTTAGACCAATTTTTTTACTCTTTAACAACATTTATTTCTGTAATTCTATAGTTTATATTTATTTTTATTTATAAACTATTATAGTTTAATTCCATTTAAGTTCTCAATGTAAGAAGCAGTGCAATTTATTGGAATAAACAAATCATTCATTCATTCATACATTCATTCATTCATTCATTCATGCAGGTCCGGGTGGTGCAGAGCAAGGAGCCGCCGCACTTCCTCCGCGTGTTCCACGGCCGAGTGATCATCATGAGCGGCGATCACCGCGACTGGTTCCCGGACAAGCTGCTGATGCAAGTCCGCGGGAACCAGGCGCACAACACCCGCGCCACACAGGTAGGTAATATTTCAAAGTCAATACAATATAATATAGCCTCCCTCGGTTGAACTAGTGAAAGGTAAAGCTACTGTACTAAAACCCCTTTTGAAAGAGTTGTAGACACGCGAGTGAAGTGTATATTATACTATTCACACCAAAGATGCGAATTACAAGATGTGGCCGCCACTGAGGTTGGCTCTCACCTAGATATACTTCCGGCGTGGCCCAATCGGCCTGCGGCAATGGAGACAACTCAACTGGGACTTGCGTAAAGTCAAGCGGTGATGGGGGTTATTCAAAGCTGTATCGTAATCTTGAAAACAATTATGCTTCTACATGACAGTGGCAAATAGCCTACATTAGCCTGTTTCCATTAAGGGGTAGATTGATTTCTTATGTCTAAAATTCTATATATCTGCACCGAGGACACTCCCGCCCCCTGCCATCCCCTCTTTGCATCCTCTACCCAGAGGCAGATTTGGAAATTTGCCGCCCCTGTGCTACACAGGGGGAGTAGGGCCGGCAGCGGCGGGATTTCCGGCTCGGCAAAAGTGGTGACCTTTTTTTTTACTCACGCGTGTGCTTTTTGACCCCGTTGTGGTCCTTTTGGACCGTTTTTACCTGTTCCGGGCCCTAAGCAAGGCTATTTCTACGATTTCAGGGGGGGTTGTGACTTCTCTCTCTAATTTCCCGCTCCCCCAAATTCTGCCGCCCTGGGCTATAGCCCTTTAAGCCCATATGTAAATCCACCCCTGCCTCTACCTAAAATCTAAACAATTAGTTATTTCATCCATCCCGCTTAAGTTTCTTTAACAACAACTTAACTAGTCTCTTTTTTCTTTGTATTCTTGAGAAATGCCTATTCCAGTGCTGGGGAATAAGTTTAGGGCAGCATTATATCTTTATTTCAGGTGAGGTCTGGAGGCAAAGCCTGTCGGATCTAGCAGTTGGTAGCAGAGCGTTGTTACTTTGGTTAGTGTTTAACAGAGTCTTAAGTTTTATTTGTAGTTCTTTTTTTGAAATTTATTGCTGGAGAATAAATTTAGGGCAGCAATAGGCCCACAGCTCAATTTCAGGTGAGGTTTCAGAGGCTAAGCATGATGGATCCTGCAACATGAGCGCTTTTTGATAATGTCCTAATTAGTCTTAGGGAATAAGTAAGACGGATAATCTTGATATGGGGGTACCTGAATGGACACTCAATCTTGGTGTAGAAATTGAAAGACATTAAACATATAAAAAAAAATATTTTGCTGTCACTGGTAGTTTTACAAACTAGAATAGTAGCACTACGGAGGGAGCTCCCTTGTGGATAGAAGCCTTTGATCTGTCAAAGTTTTTCCCTTAGTAGAACATGGTTTGAGGAGGGATGTTATAACAGAGGAAAGTCTTAAGGATGTCAAAGACTGGCTTCTCATTAAACTTTATTTCAGCTTCTCCAGGTTTGTGGACAAAAACAGATTTTCTCGTGTAAAATTGTGATCTTGCTTTAAACACGAGGATACCTTTTAAGGTTACTTTGGCAGCCTTGACACTATAATTGGGAACAGCAAATCAGGCAAGGAGTGACTGTGCTGCTGGCAAAATCAGTTTTATAACATTTGTTTGGGTAATAAACCAAACATTATTACACATTATTATTACACATTTAAGGCCCTGAAAAACACAGACAAAGCTGTGACAGTTCAGTAAAATTTTATTTTATTCTTTTTGGCACATTTTTAGTAAGCGATATTTGCTAAGTTTACATTTATTAACACCCACCTTATTTTGTGCTCTCAGTTCTGTAACTAGGGAGGAGCTCTATAGCAATTTCGTCACTAACAGATAATTTTGTCAATTCTGTTAAACAGTTTTATAGGTTTAGGAAGAAAACCATAGACAGTTTCTAAATTTTTGAACCATAGGTTAAATGACTAACCTATTCTTCTCAAGCCTAGTATATGCCATCCAATAATCTATTCCTAGGTTAAAATCCTTTTCCCTCTTTACTTACAGGTGGTGCTGAAAGCATCTTCACTCAACTCCAACGATGTGTTCGTGCTGAGGAACGGAAGTGCCTGCTTTGTGTGGTGCGGCAGAGGGTCTACTGGCGACGAGAGGGAGATGGCGAAAAAAATTGCGGGATCCTTGACCAAAACGGAATTTACAGTTGTGTATGAAGGTTTGTAATATGTCTTTTGTTCAAAAATATCTTAGTTTGTAACTTAAGAAGGGATACCCAGTAATATGTCGGTTTTTATAGATTTTGACATCTTGGTATCAATGGAGATGAAAAAAATCCTGCATCTTTTTAGTAAAATGCATAGTTGAAAAAATTGAGCACCAAATACAATATTGATTTTTGTGTCACCTTGTAAGTCTCTAGTCTGGAAGACAATGCCTTTTTGTATGAGTTTTCTTATCTTTCACTTCTTCATGGCAACTTCCTTCGCAAACAACATTGTATATAAGATCTAATTTAATGATAACATTGTTGAAAGTTCTTAAATTTAATAAAATTAGTTCTAGTGTTACTTGTTTTCTTGTATTAGATTACAATCCTGACCTTGAAATTTTCAATGAGATGTGAGTTATTATAATAAAAATAATGACGTGCTAATCCTTTCAAATCAATTTTTAAAATATTTAGTTTTTCGCTTTCCTGAAAAGTTGGAATTTTTGAGACATCTGGTGTACTTTTAAAAGGAGCAAATGTTAGATTAAAAATCATCACTGAAGATAATTTCAAGAAGCATATTCAAGATTTATCAGATTGATTCTCAAAATTATGGAAATGAAAATTGAAATATGAAAAATTAAGTACTAAAAGTCTATTATATAAAACAAGGCATCAAGAGTGGTGTTTGGATCATTCCCTTAAACTTCTTATATTTTCTAGTTTGTCAAAGCTTAAAAAAATTAGAAATAAATTTGAATTTCGAATCAAAATAAATTGATGAGCACTTTTATGCTAATTCACACTGGATGATCATCTTTGATTTCATCAATCATAAAGAAGGTAACCTTGAAGATAGCCTTGGTAGTTTCACTTACTTTTGTATGTACAGGCCAGGAGAAAGCGGACTTTTGGACCGCGATCGGTGGAAAAGAACCTTACGCTGATTCCAAAAGACTCGCTGAGCCGGAGAACACTGTGCCTGCCAGATTATTCCACTGCTCTGACGCAACTGGAGTCTTTAAAGGTACCAAAAAGAACATTTTCTTTTATAAGTAAAAAGTTTAAAAAATTTGTCACAAAAATACTTATCACATTTTATCTGCGTTATTGATATTTAGATTTAATAAGTGATAGTGTCAAAGGTATTAAATGATTTACGACACTAGTGAGGTGGGTTGTCTAATGATTTATGGCTCTTAAGAAAGTTGACATGATTTATGATTCTTATGAGCCTACTGTTATCAGCCAATTTGTGAATATTCTGACGTCAAAACTGAGATAAAAAACAGTGAATGAGCATTGTTTCTTTGTGTATGGTATGAATAAAAATGCTAAGTCAAATATGTTATCAGGCATTCTAATCAAATCTGCTCGATTAAATAAATTATATTATTCTTTCTTGATAAACGTATGTCGAAGTCAAAGTCAATTAATCTTTATTTATACAATGTAAATCTGTACAATTAATAGTGTCATGACATTTTATCTGAACAAAAAAAGTCATTGGCTAAAGAAATTTGGTTATTTGGGCCTGTTTGGTTTCCATTGGATGATCACGTTGACTTCCTCTCCTCCCTCATCCCCTGATTCGGGAAAATTCTCTGTCAGCTTTTCAGGCATGCTAAAATTCCCTGGCAATTCCTTGGTTTTTCATTCCTTGGGTTTTTCCTGTGACAGATATTTGCAAATGAGTCGCTAAAAAAAATCATAACTTTCTGAAGACATCTGACTTGTATATTAAATATTTGACTAGTTAAATTTTTCCAAACCATAAATCATCTTGATAATTTATTTCTTTTAAAAGTTATATAAATCTCATATTTCGTTTAAGTACTTTGCTTATAATGGCAACACAAAAAGAACAATGAAAACTATTGTAATGTACATAATGGAAAATAAAGAATTTATTTATTATTTAACTTAATATTCTTTTATCTATCGAAAATAATTGTTTTTGAATGGTATAAAATTACTTGAATTATTTTTTAAATAGAACGTATAGCCATCAGTACATTACAGCACACATGATTATTTTTTATGGCAATTGGAATATTTCACTAAGATACTTCCGCCATTTACTTGCAATCGGTAAATAATTACAAAAAAGAAACCGAATAATTTTTTTAATATTTCACCTGCTTCACATATGTAACTAATATATTATGGCATTTACAATGTTTAAAGCCAAGAAATTACATTATTCCAGGTCTAATGTAAAATTCCCTGATGAATCCATGACCAATAGTAAAGATATTGTAATAAAATAAAATGTTAATTGCTTAAAATAACTAAACAAACTTACCTTGTTTCCCATCATCCGCCATCTTGAACCGAGGTACGATCAATAACCAATAACCATATACTTTCATAGAATAATAAAACAATCGATAAGTACTATGGAGTCTTATATTGAGTTTTGTCCAACAAACTATTTTCGACTATTGGTGGATCGTTCAATATTGTTTTCAGATCAGATGTTGAAATACAATTCAATCGTTTGCTATAGGTTTCAAAGCCAGAAGATCAGATATGAAATTCATACCTAATTTCTGTTGTTCCACAGAGAAGGAAAGGTGAAATCTTTGTTGCTATGTAGTGTAATCTTTGTTACCCCACAGTGTAATCTTTCTTGTTCCACAGTAGGGGATATATGCAATATTTGTTGTTCTGTAGTGTTGTTCCCCAGTGTAATCTTTGTAGTGAGGAAATATACAATCTTTGTTGTTCTGCAGTTTAATCTTTGTCATTGCCCGAGTAATCTTTGTTGTTCCACAGTGGAGTAAAGATGTAATCTTTATTGATCCATAGTGAAATCTTTTTTGTTCCCCAGTAAAATCTTTGTGTTTTACAGTGGGATAAAGATGTAATCTTTGTTTTTTTTATAGTTAAATTATTGTTTTTCTCAAGAATAATCTTTTTTGTTCCGCAGTGGAGGAAAAATGAAATCTTTGTTGTTCCGCAGTGGAGTAATGGTTGTTATTCCACAGCGGAGGAAATATGTCATATTTGTTGTTCTGTAATCTGTGTTCTTCCCCCAAGTTAATCTTTGTTGTTCCACAGTAGAGGAAAGATGTAATTTTGCTTTTTTGATGTTCCCCAGTGTCATCTTTGTAGTTCCGCTGTAGAGGAAATATGTAATCTTTGTCGTTTTGTAGAGTAATCTCTTTGTTCCTCCCCAGTGCAATCTTTGTTACTCCCCAAAGTAATCTTTGTTGTTCCACAATGTAATCTTTGTTGTTCCCCAGTGCAATCTTTGTTGTTCCCCAGTGCAATCTTTGTTGCTTCCCAGTGTAATCTTTGTTGTTCTGTAGAGTAATCGTTGTTCCTCCCCAGTGCAATCTTTGTTACTCCCCAAAGTAATCTTTGTTGTTCCACAATGTAATCTTTGTTGTTCCCCAGTGCAATCTTTGTTGTTCCCCAGTGCAATCTTTGTTGCTTCCCAGTGTAATCTTTGTTGTTCTGTAGAGTAATCTTTGTTCCTCCCCAGTGCAATCTTTGTTGTTCCCCAGTGCAATCTTTGTTGCTCCCCAAGTTGATCTTTGTTGCTCCCCATTGTAATCTTTGTTGTTCCACAGTGGAGGAGGTGGTAAACTTCTCGCAGGTGGACCTGGTGCCGGAAGACGTGATGTTGCTCGACACCTGGGACACGATCTTCCTGTGGATCGGCCGCCATGCTAACCGCGAGGAGAAGAAACAGAGCATCAGGCTGGCGTTCAGCTACCTCCGCACGGGTGAGTCTCCGCAGCACTATTACAGTCGACTCCTCTTATCCAGATCTCTCGGAACCGAGGTTTGTCCAGATAAAAGGTTTTTTTTGCTAAACCGACGTTTCCTAAAATTAATTACTAAATCCAAACATTGAAATTTGATATTTTACAAGGCGACTGTTGATGCTTTTGGATGTTTTGCAACCAAAAATTGAGCACCCACGAAAGTTTGGCATTTGTCACTACAGATTGAACCATGAGTGTGATTTCACGCTAAAGATGTTATTCCTAAAATGGAACATATTTGTTTCTACTGGGCTAAAATGTGGTACAGGGTTATAAAAGAGATTTTATTTTAAAAAACTTCGAAGCTAGGAGTATGGAAGAGAGGAAAACAAGTTATTTTTCTGTAATACCAAGATTCTCTACCAGAATGTGCTAATTTTTTTTAAATATGATCAATGTTTGGCTTCAAAATTTAACATTGCTTGTTCTATCTATCTTTTTTTTAATAATCAGTGGTATCACTCAAAAACCAGGTGCAGTATGTAAAAGAAAATGATGAGTTGTATAAGTTTATAAAATGCCATTTTAAGAATGAAAATTTTTATTTATTTTTATGTTTCAGACCCTGCTGGAAGAGACCAGGACACCCCTATTGTCTCAATCAAACAGGGGTTTGAACCGCCTAACTTTACGGGATTCTTTGGAGTGTGGGATCCAGATTTGTGGAACGTAAGGATAAAAACTGAATCACAATTCTTCTAAATTTAGTAAAAATAACTTTAAAACCTTAAATAAACATTTTTCACCTATCTTAAATAGTTTTGAATTAATTAAAAGGGAAAGCTCCATTGTCAGTGTTTCAAGTTTATATAATAATCCCACTTTGAGATAATTAAAATTTTTTTTCATGATTTTCCAATTCATATTTGAAAAATATACAGTACTTTTTTATAGAAATATGCAATCTAACTTCCAACTGCAGTCCATTTACTCTGAACTAGAGTAATGACATATCAATAGACTAATAACATGATATTTGAATAGTGGCATGACAAGATACCTAATTATTATAACGCTAATAAATTATATTGTTGATTAGAGATATAAATTTTCCTGGATTTCAGGACCACAAAACTTTTGATGAGATGCGAAAGGAGCTCGAGTGTCAAAAGCCGGTGTTGCAAGTAGAGCTGAAAGTAACAAACGGACTGAACGACTTTGAAGATTACGAGAAATACCCTGTGGACGTCCTCAAGGAGAAAGATGTAGAGAAGCTCCCGTTGAATGTCGACGCTACGAGGAAAGAGGTATTGGTTGTGTCAAATGGTGTGGCCTAGTCTGCTCATAAGACTAATGATAATTTTAGCATTGGGCTTTAGCCTGGGCCACGTCATTTGAATCGACCTATAAGTATTCAGTTTTGTACAGTTTTTTATTAGTAAATTTTGTATGAATTTATTACCTTTGAGCTTATAATGAGTGGTGATAAAATTATTTTACAATGCTAAAAGTTTTAGTGTTTTTGCTTTATTTTTTATGAAAGTCGATGAAAAAGCCAATGCAGTAGAACCTCAATCAACCGAGTTACTTGTAAAATTGTCAAAGTACAGTTCATTTTACTCTAAACACTTCAAACTTGAGTGAATAATTTGGCATATTTCGATTTTCAAATGTCTCAATTAAAAATTTTATAATTACTATTTCAGTTCCACTTGACCCGAGAAGACTTTTTCTCTACGTTTGGAATGACCTTTGAACACTTCAACAGCTTACCTAAGTGGAGGCAAGACAATTTGAAGAAGAAAGTTGGACTGTTCTAGTAACGTAGAGCAGTAGCTATTGTGCAATTGTAAATATTTTTGTTATTTATTGTTTATATGTGAAGTTTATTTTACTGCATACACTTTTATTTTCTTGTAATTACTTTTATTAATGTATTAACAAATAAACTAAGGGATTATAAAAATGTTTCTCATTTAAATATTTCATCTTTGCCTACAACCATATTCCGCAACACTTCAGGTGTCGATTGATGAGTGATTGGCATCAGGCCTGGTGACAGGATTTTCGGGCCCCTGTGGAATTAAGAAGTCCGGGCCCCTGACGACCTTTTTTTACTAATGTTGTGTCATTCGGGGCCTCCTTTTTTGGTGGTCTCGTGTGATTCCGGGCCCCTGTGAGTCCAGGCCCCTATGCATTTGCCCCCCCTGCCCCCCCTGTCATCGGCCCTGATTGGCATCTTGGACTTTGGCTTAAGAGGTTACGGATTCAGAAGCGTCGGTCTGGGAGGGGAGAGCCTCCCCCCCCCCTTGAATTTGAATATCAAAAAGTTGGGAATTTCTAGCCAAAAAAATTCTAGTTAAAAGAAATGAACTGAAATTGAATGTTAATTGCACAATTAATTCAGTTAAAACTAAAACTTTATGTTGGCCTGTCACTGACAAATGTGAGTAACTTATATAAATTTCCCTCTCTCTTGAGTTTCATAGTCGTAAAAATTCTAGTAAAATCCTACTTCAACAATAATTAAAGGTCTCTACTCTAACTTCTCTTAGCTCTTGAATTCCCAACTACCTTTTGGTGAATCAACCTACAGTACAACTGTTCAAAGTAAATATAATTTTAGCGTAAATAAATGACATTTAAGTAATGTAATCACTTCTATGTCCTACTATTCAATTTTTTGTTAAGCTTCAATTCCAAAATATGAAGATCACCTACAGTCGCACGGCTCATGACACTTAAAGCATTCAGTAATTACGCATGGCAATTCTGGAGCAGGCTACCAAATTTCCGAACTCTTTTAACATCTTTTAGGGGGTTTGATCAAAAATGGTTTATATAATAAATTTGTGTGTTTGAATTGAATGATTTCAGTTGGGAAATTCAGATATAAGAGTTGGGAAATTCAAGGTCAACAGTTGGAAAATTCAGGTGACCTCCCCCTTAGAATTTTTTGGTGCGACGCTACTACACGGATCTCAATCCTTGTAGATAAAATCCCAGGCCACCAAAGACCAGTACGATGTGTTTGCACTTTTTCTCATAAGAACTGATTAAAATTATCTCTCCTCAAACATGCTGTTTTCATTGACTCTGCCAGAAAAAAGTAAATTAAGGAAAAAAAGTCCCAGCACTCTCCCTGGGAAAATGCTTATCTTTTGCTATCAATAACGGGTGTTTTTTTACTCATAACGGGTGTTTAGTCGAAAGTTTATTCCAGTTATATCCCTCAGTGTGTTAATTAAGTTGAGACAGTATCATGGATTTTTGTAAATTTAGGCAGTGGAAGCTTTAGTAGTCCAAAGTGCCAAAAACAGGCCAAAAAAGCATGTGGTGGTATAACATGTGTTGGGCGACTCCTGATCCAACATGAGCGGTCCCTCTGGCTGGCCTATGTGACTATTGCCGCTACGGTACCTCGCTGTCTTTAGATCGCCGCACAGGCTTATTGGCCCATGGCGCCAGGCAGTTGAGGTTTTTTAAAAATAAAAAAATTCCATTGGGAAAAATTTGATCTACAGGGGCTATGTTTTTGGAATCATAATGAACTTTAGAACTTTACACTTTTAGAACTTTACATGAAAATAAACTCTTTTTGTAGGTTGTGAATTTTTTTCTGTTCAATTTGTAATATTGCTGTCATAAAAAAATATGTCATAAATATCAATACCTGAGGATACAACAAAAATTTTCCAAAAAATTAAAACCTAATTTTAAAAACTCTCTGTGGAATTATACCCAACATTGAACTCGGTGGCTGCATGATTTGACAAGGCAATCTTCATTACAATCCATAAAAAAATGCTCAGTGTTCCACACACATGTACTTAAAAATTTTTTTCTAATCCTCAACCAATCACTCTAAAGATCTTGTATTCTGCAAAATTTACTTTATTCCCCATGTCTAAATTTTCAGATTGAACACATTTATTAGCAACAGTCAAGCATTCCTCGCCTGTAAATATTCCACCCTCAAATTTACAATCGAATTTGTCTGTTGTTAAGGTAATGCAATGGAACTTTTTTCAAACGAATAGATAATAGTGGTTCCGCAAGTGCCACCATTGAAATAATTTTGCTTCACTCTCACTTTCACACTACTGCCTTGATAATCTTTAAAAATTTGCAAGTTCCACAAATTCAGTTTTGCAAGTAACTCTATCCCACTTTGGACCTGGTTGGTGGTAAATGTGCAATAGTAGTTAAAGAGGGAAAAAGAAGAACAATGAAGAAGACAAAGGAAGCTTTAATTAATCCTAGGCCTGAAACACAGTTTCTTTTTACTCTTCCAGTGTAACATGTTCATCATGCGTATGCAGTAAAACCTTCATAAGAAGCCTCTAAAGGGTATTCAGAAACTGTCTTCTTATTGAGGGGCTCCTTTTGCTAAACGTCATTGTATCAAGGTTGCTTCAGCTAACAGTCGCGTTATCGAGGTTACTGGAATCTCTGGAAACCCCTTATAATAGGTATTTTATAGCAGCCCTCACCTAACGTTGATTGAAATGAAATGAAATTTGTTTACTCACAACAGTGTAACAATGCATGATTAAACAATAGGAATGAGTTCCCCACATGAGTCAAAGCCTGTGGGTGGGGAACGAGTCAAAATCAGCCAATGAATGAGAGGAACGTATAGTTTAATAAAAAAAAAATATATATATATTTTATTAAAGAAAAAATTATATAAGCTTAGACAAATTTAACAAAATATGCACACAATTAATTACCTAATCACAATTACAATTACATAATCTACATTGAGGACGAAAGTTGGGGAATAATAATATAACATAATAACATAATAATACTATATGTATATACAGTGCTTGATTTGTAAAAATTGAGGTACCGGAACTGTAATTTGCCAGTTTGTACATAACCCCCCCCCCTTATCATTCTTCCGCTCAACAAATTATTATTTGTCTATGTGAATAATTATGTCAATTTAAACAGTCAAATTTTATTCAACTCAAATTTTTAATAAGTGAATTATAACTAACAAAGCATTATTTTACTAAAACATAAATTCTCTAGATTCTAGATTTTTTTGACATCTTGTGCGTGTATTCAGGTGTTTTAGCGTTTTCAACATTCGGCTTAGCTCAAGACTAGACAAAAAAGCTAATTTCAAGCCGAAACTCCGCGCGTAATTTCCGTACATTTTAGCGATTGTTATTTTCAGTAAGATTAATCCGGCCAAGTACACGCTAATGTCTCTTCCGACAAATACTCCGGCCGGTAACACATGATCCTCTCTTATGGCGAATTCTCCGGCCGATCATACGCGATCGTCTTTAGTGGCAAATTCTTCGGCCGATCATACGATCGTCTTTAGTGGCAAATTCTTCGGCCGATCATACGCGATCGTCTTTGTGGCAAATTCTCCGGCCGATTTCACGCCATTTTTTTGTGCGGCAAATTCTCCGACCGATCATTCGCGATTGTCTTTTGCGACAAATTCTCCAGCCGATTACACGCGATTGTCTAGTGCGGCAAAATCTCCGTCCGATTACACGCGATCATCTCTTACGACAAATTCTCCGGCCAATTACACACGATCCTCTCTCGTGGCAAATTCTTCGGCCGATTGTACGCGACTGTATTTAGCGGCAAATTATCTGTCCGATTACACGCGATCGTCTCTTGCAAAACATACTCCGGCCGATTACACACGATCGACTCTTTCGACAGAAGGAGGTCCCGGAATGCCGTTCCGCCACAAATCAAGCACTGTGTATATATATATATATATATATATATATTTAGAGAGATTATCATTTTTACAAAACAGAGTACCCTTTCTTGTTCATAATTAAATATTTATTTAATTAAAATTGACGACATGTTTCGGCTCTTGGCCATTTTCATAGTCAAAACAAAAAACCTAACCTAATATTATAAAGTTAAAATTATAATGTTTATGAGATCAGATGTTTCTTATTTGTAGTATAGTATAGAAATATTAAGATGCTTGACGTTGTTTTCTTATATATGTCTCACTTTTTCATATATTGGGTTGTTTGTTTCAATATGGGTATTTAATAAGTTTTGGGGTTCTTTTTTGTAACTTAAATATATATAATAATTTTCTTTTGAATTCATTTTGTCCCCCTTTTTTAAATATTCTACTATTTTCAGATTGTCCTTCATGCTTTTGTATTCATGATTAGTGTTTAATAAGTGTTCTGCGAAGGTACTTTTCATAGTGGTGTTATTATTGCTTTTGAGTGCTTGTATGTGTTCTTTAAAGCGCGATATTATTATTATTATCATATTAATATATATATTAATATATATTTATTAATATATATCATATTAATATATATTTATATATATTAATATATAAAATATATATATTATTTTTTTATTAAAGAAAAAATTATTTAAGCTTAGCCAAATTTAACAAAATATGCACACAATTCACCTAATCACAATTATAATTACATAATCTACATTGAGGACGAAAGTTAGGGAATCCTATCCTATACTCTTATATGAGTAATGTTATCGTGCTTGTATGTATGCTTGCGTGCTTGCACAACTATCTCTAAAACTGCTCCGAGGATTTCCTTCAAAGTCTGGAAATAAGTAATTTATGACTCAAAAACGTCTTTTATGCAGTTAACTTGGCCAGAGAAAATCTAATAACTTAATAAATCGAATTTTAAAGTTGTAAAATTTTAACATTGGCCTTATGGGTTGCCGAGATAGCAACGAAAATAAACAAGGAAAGTATAATTTATTTATTTATTTATTCATTATTTGTTACATCATTTACATTTCACATGCATAGCATACGTAAATATATAACACGTCAATCACCTAAAATAGATGAAAATACAATAATCTTAAAAGCTAAACAACAATTTTAGAATAAAACTAAAGATATTGTTAAGAATAAAAATTGCAGTTCCTGAAACCAACAAAAACGACCCGATGACACCAGTATTTAGACTAATTAAAACTTTGAATAAATTCCTCTATGTTATAGGGACAAATTTGAAGTAAGATATTTTTAAGTTTGGTTCTAAATCCTTTGACGCTGTTTATGCAAGTTATTTCATTTGGCAAAATGTTAAAAATCTTTATACCACTGTAAAAAGGTCCTCGCTCAAGCATTGTGAGGTGGTGACAAGGAAATTGAAATTTATTTTTATGACGTGTGTTATGATTATGTTTGAAATTTTGATCCAAAAAAGCATGTTCATTCTTTTTTATGAAAACTAGTAGTTCTAGAATATAAAGGGCTGGAAAAGTCAATAATCCTAAACGTTTAAATAGAGGTTTGCATGAATGTCTACTATCAACATCTGCTAAAATCCTTATGGCTCGTTTCTGTAGAACAAAAATTTTTTGACTGTGAGCAGAGTTCCCCCAAAAAATAATACCATAGAGAAGAATAGATTGAAAATACCCATGATAAACTATTATTGATGTATTTAAGTCTGAACTTTTTTTTATTATTGATAAAGCAAACAGAACTTTACTGAGTTTATTATGCAGAAATGAAATATGGTTTGTCCATTTAAGATCGTCCTGAATATATAGTCCAAGAAACTTTACATCAGAAACCGTCTCAATTACTTCCCCATTACTCAAGGTTACCTGCGAGATGTCATTTTTGAAATGAGAATTGGTTTTGAAACTAATAAAATTGGTTTTGGAAACATTAAGGCTTAGGCCGTTACAGCTAAACCAATCTGTAAGATTTGAAATGGTGGACATAATCTTATTGGACAAATCTACTGTGTTGTTTGATTGTATTAGTGCTGAGGTATCATCTGCAAATAGTGTAAAATTACCATCTAAACTAAATGGAAGATCGTTTATATATAGCAGAAATAAAAAAGGACCTAATTTTGAACCCTGAGGAACCCCTCTTTCAACCTTAAGCCAGTCTGAAAAACAATTTAATCCATTAGGCAAAGAAATTTTGACTTTTTGATATCTATTTTTCAAATATGTTTCAAACCAGGAAATAGAAATTTTGTCGAGCCCATAGTGTTTGAGTTTTGAGATCATAATATCATGAATGACACAATAGATAGATCACAGAAGACACCAGCTGCCTTCCGTGATCCATCCAAGGCTTCAAGAGCTGTATTAATAAAATTAAAAATTGCGTCACCTGTTGACTTTTGCTTTCTAAAACCATACTGATTTGAGCTCAGATATTTTTCAAAATAACCTCTACATTGTACCAAAACAACCTCTTCAAAAACCTTAGACAATGTAGGGAGCAAAGCCACCGGTCGATAATTTGTTGGTTCAGTCCTGTTACCATTTTTGAATAAAGGACAGATCACAGCATATTTCAACTTTTCCGGGAAACAGCCAGTTAATAATGACAAATTAATAACATGTGTCAGGGGCCTGAGCAAAATATAGGCTGCTTTCTTAATAACTAAAGTTGGCATTTCATCCCAGCCGGCAGAAGACTTGTTAGGTAACTTATTTATTATATTAAAAACTTCCCTCTCAGTTACGGAGCGGAGTGAAAAGGAGTCTTGAGATGAGGTAACTACATTTTTTAAATAATTTAAGGACATAATGCTGCACGAGTTTAAAGATAAATCAGATGTAACACTGCAGAAAAACTTGTTAAAACAGTTAGCAATGGCTTTATGGTCTGTAATTTTGTTATTATTTACACAAAGTAAATTACAATACTTAGTTTCTGGTAGTCTTCCAAGCTCATTCTGCACAACCTTCCATGTTCCCTTCATAATATTTTTTGAATCTTTTATAATTTTATTGTTATGAGTTTGTTTTGCTTTTTTTATTGCCCTTTTTACATCCCCTTTAATTTTTGTAAATTCAGTCTGCAAACGTTTTGATGGAGAGTGTTTTAATTGTTCCGCAAGAAACTTTTTTTGTTTGCACATTTGCCTTAAGTCATGTGTCATCCATTGGTTACGAGATTTTTTTGTTTTAGATAATTTAAAAGTTTTAACTGGGAAACAAGTTAAAAAAGCATTAAAAATTTTACCAAACAAAGTATTGAAAGCTAAATCTACTGAACTGTTACCAATGAAACAGTCAGTCCAGTCTTCCTTGGACAAAACAACACAGAAATTATGCAGGTTTTGTTCACCAAAGATCCTTTTGTGAATTATCTTATATTCACAATCTGTTTTACCCCCTTTTTTTAATGACAGATATTGTGCATTATGATCTGAAAGACCCAACTCTATTACATGAGGTATAAATTTATCTATAGTACCGTTTACAATGATGTTATCTAAACACGATTTTCTTGTTTTTGAAATCCTCGTTGGCACTGTGATAGTATTGCAATAGCCAAATGAATTAATGAGATCGAGGAATTGTTTTCCCGCATTATCTTTTGAATCCAAAATATCTATATTAAAATCCCCACTTATAAAAATATTTTTTGTTTTGTATTCTGACCTTAAATTGTGAAATAATTTTTCAAGGCTATTAAAAAAATAACTTAAGTTGTTTTTTTCTGGAACTCTGTAAACTGCAATGAAAATGCATTTTAGTGAATTAAATGTTACTAAATTACTTGTCTCAATAGCTACACATTCAAAGGAATTTTCAATTGCTAGTGAATCAATGTCAGACCTTTTCTTAAAATCTACTCCATTTTTTATCAAAATACAAGCTCCTCCCCTAATTTTATCTGTTCGATTGTAAATAGCAGCTAATTTATAATTGGTAAACATATTTAAGAAACAATTTTTTTCATTAGGAAACCAGTGCTCTGTGATATTCAAGACAAAAGGGTCAATATTTTCTGAGCATAACGCCAACTCCAAATTACTTATTTTATCATCCAGACCTTGAATATTTATATGAAATACTAGATCTTTTTGTTTACTTTTATCAAAATTAATTTTTTCCCCTTTATTACTTTTTGATTTTATTCTATAAACATTTACCTTTTTACTTGGTTTTGATCTCTTTTCCTTAAAAAATAACGAGTTTTGTGCTGAAAATTTTCAATTTTTGAACAATTTTTGCTGTCATTATTGGAGCATACCTCATTATTCATCTTAGAAAATATCTTAGGCATACAGCTATTTGAGTCCACTGTTAGATCATAGATGTCACTCGCGGACACAACACTTTTGCTCTGCTTTTCACTTATATCGGCACTAGTGTTGAGTGAGACACATTCTGCGTAGCTGCAATGGCCGGGTACCAGGGGAGAAGATGAGCTGATCAGCAGCTCGATGGGTTGAGACTGGTTTAGGAGGTAAACAAATGAAGTAATCATAACAGCTGTTTGGAAGGGAAAATACAGCAGGTGGGATGAAGAGTCCATGGAGCAATAAAAAAGGTTTATATTTATCAATTTTATGACGTTGAAATATTTTATAGTAACTGGATGAACTGCTAAACATAAAATAACAATGAGCAAGGCTCGGTCCACCAGGTACTAATAACATAATAAAATAATAAATAATACTATACTAGTACTATTAGTAATATAATACTTGTATAGTGGTTTCAGTGTTATTTTTTCCCTATATAAATCTACTAATCTATATTATTAAAAGAATTTCTGGGATTTTGTACAGAGGAAATCGACCCTTAGAAAATAATTTGTCTACACATTTTTGGTATCAAATTAAAGCTATTACTCTCTAGATGTTCCTTTTGCGGGTTTGGAAAACATCCCATGAAAAGCCTTCACACAGGAGGCTTTTAAAAATTCAGCAAAAGTGCTACTATCTGTGTTAGGACCTTTGAACTTTTTCAAATTCACATTTGTTCGTAACAAAACACATGATCAAGATTTGAAACAGTTCCAGAGGTATGCCATAGAATACAGAACAAGCAAATGTCATTATGATTTTGATTTCTTAAAATACTGAAGTTTTTTTTTAACAAACAGAAAATAAGGAAGAGCATTTGCCATATTAAAAACTAAGACCAACGGTTCATTTTAATTTACTGTATTTCTTTTCAAAAAGGAAACATAAAAAGGAAGATAAGTAAATAGGAGGTGTTCTGGAGGTAGAATTTTATAACAAGCTATTGACAGTGAAGACACATTGATACATGTTTCAACACATTGTTGCATGTTTTAACGTTTTGAGCTTTAAAGTATCAATATTAGTTGAATGTTAACCTAAAAAATTAAAGTTCTAAAACACATTATAAATTTAAAACCTGTATTTTGTAAATGTACTTGGAATGGGAGGATATTGAAGTGTTAACGGTTAGCCTACCTATTTTACTCGATTTTGAAATGTACAGTACTAAAAACGATATGCCTCAATTAATGAAGGCTTTTCATAGAAATTTATGTTATTTGCTGAGGTAAAAATTTGCCAAATATGTATTTAAGATGCAAAATAAAAAGCGGGTCTGTTAAAAATTTAATTCTTTGGCCATTATGTGTGGTGAATAATTCGTTTTTACAGCGAATGACTATTTTATAGATGTGATTTAGAGATTATTTCATCAGTAAATCAGTGGTTTGTCTAGCTTCTTACCGATTGTTGTTAAGACCTAACAAAGATGAATGCAAGAAACTAACGCGTAGATGTTGTGTAGAATAAACTCTAAAACAGAGACATGAAGATGGGCTAAGCAATGAAGATCCATATAAACTAGCCCTCATTTAATGTGTAATGAATGCTGATGCACTGTCGAAATTTCAAAGGGTAGAACGTACAAAAGATTATATGTGGACACTTTTAAAGCAGATGAAATAAATGAACTTTTCAAATTCCTTGAGGAATTTCTTACCCATATTGAAGTTTCGAGTATAAAGTAATAAGTTATTTTTAAAAGTTTGCCCCGATGAGAAGTTAATTACTGGCAGTTTTATTCCAATGCTATAAAAAATTAGTTGGAAACTAAAAAATCACAAAAATTTACACAGTTCATCATTGAAAGGTATTTTGCGCTGAAAACTCCATACATAATCAACATTAAACTAAAGCCTATTTTACCAAGTGGTTTTTATGAGTCACGAAGTGAGCGGGCTGCTAGTTAACAATTAATTGATTTTTTTAATAATGAAGAGAAGAGAATGACTAATATTTCCAAATTGTGTGGAGTGTAGATGACAGAATATCAAATTCTCTAGCAATAATCTAGTTTATTTTTTGTCCAAAATTCTTCGACTATTTTAATCACAGCATAATTCAGTATGAAAATTATGCTTTAAGGGGAGCGGGAAGGCCCTATGCTACGCATGCTAAAATTGGCAACTTTAGGTACATTTTTCTCAGAAACTATTGGAGCTACATCCTTTAAATTTTAACAGCATAATATATACTGTTTAGCTAACAAACAAATGCACTTTCATAGTAAAATAACGAGAAATAAAAATTTTAGGAATTTTTAAAAATTTAACGATAAAAATCCCGTTTTTAGATAGTAATTTATTTTTTAAAATAAGAATATTTTATTTATTTTTTTATTTATTTTATTTTATTTACATGCTTCAAAACAGGTACAACCCAATTATAAAGAAGCAGTTCACTTATAAATTAACATATATTGATTTTTGACGTCGAGTCTCTTTTAGTCTTTGATCTTCCACTTCATTTCAAGAACAAATTTTGAACCAGCACTGAACATATAAACAAATGTAATGTTTAAATATACCAATAATAACATTAATAAATAATTTCAAAACATAACAAGAAATAAATAAATTAATAGTAAATTGATCTGAATAACAATAATAACATTAATAAATAATTTCAAAACACAATAAATAAATACATTAATAGTAAATTGATCTGTATAAATAAATAAATAAATAAATAAACAGATAGAATAACAACAATAAAAAGCAAAAAATCTACAGTGAACTGAAAAGTTGGTAACATTTTCTTTTAAAAACTGCCAAAGAATCTGAGAAAATATCGATATTTGTGTCTCTTGTTAAGAGGGTGTTATAAAGCCTCATCACCCGGTACAATGGCGAGGAAGCATGTGCCTGAGTTCTAGCATGTGGCAAAGTAAAAAGAAATTTATTTCTGGAGTTAAAGTTAGGCACTCGATAACTCAGCACCTCCACACTTGTAGGATCATCCACCTCACCCCGGACCAACTTGTAAAGGAAAACCAATCCCATTACCTTTCTTCTTGTACTTAGGGTCACAAAATTAAAAATTTTTAACAAATCCTTGTACGGGATATCGAAAGTGTACACATTAAATAGCTTAAAATATAAATATCTTAGAAATCTTTTTTGAACCTTTTCCAGAGCTTCCTCATGCACTACATGGATTGGGTCCCATATAAAAGCCGCACTCTCGAGCCTCGACCTGACCAAGGATTCGTACAGCAAGACCAAAGTCCCTACATTATTGAAGTTGACGCCTTGCCTTATAATTAGACCCATTATTTTATTTGCAGAGGAAATACATTTTTAATATGATAATTAAAACTAAAATTTGAGTCAAAAGTTACCCCAAGATCTTTGATTATTTCTATTCTTGTTAAAATTATCCCATTTAAAAAGTAATCATACATTTGTGGGTTGCTGGATCTTGTAAAAGTTAAAGTATGGCATTTTGATACATTAAAAGACATTTTATTTTCAACACTCCATCTATAAATATTATCTAAATCTACTTGTAATTTAACAGCATCTTCAAATCTGAAAGCGTTAAAAATAGCTTTAGGTCATCGGCAAAAAGTAAGGCCGACTTATAGGTATGACTTTATATATTCATATAAGTCATTTATCATAATAGAAAATAAACAAGGTCCAAGGTTCGAACCTTGAGGAACTCCTGACTGCACAATACATTTTGAAGAGCAAAACTCGTTATAATTAACATACTGACTTCTATCAACAATATAAGACCGAAAGAACTCAAGCAAATTAAATGAAACCCCAATATAGTGTGTAATTTCTTTAATAAAATTTCATGATCCACCTTATCGAATGCCTTGGCCAGGTCCAGGAATGCAGCGTCCGTCTGAACTGATGAATCCAACCCTGCAGAAACATAACTTTGAAAATTTAATAAGTTTGTAGTTACAGACCGACCAGGAATGAATCCATGCTGGATTGGAGAGATGTATTTTTTGAAATGATTAAACAGATATTTACAGATTATCATCTCGAATATTTTAGCTGGCACAGACAACACAGCTACTGGTCTGTAGTTACTGATTAGTGACTCCCTACCGCTCTTAAAAATCGGTGTAACTTTCTTAGTTTTCCACGAATCTGGGAAATGTTTGCAAGTTAAACTTAAATTATATCAAAATGTCAACGGCTTTGAAAAAATGTCTAAACACCCTTTAAAAAGATATTGAGGAAGCAGGTCAGGCCCCGATATAGTTTTTGACTTCAAATTTCTAATTGCATCCCGTACATCAGTCTCAGAAACCCGGTCCAGGGTGAGGCAGGACACCCCCTCCATGACAGGCCCCTCCACCGCCGCTGCTGTTGTTGGCTGGTTCATATATTTCCTATAAACTGAGCCAAAGTACCCTACTCCCCAAAAGCACCAGCAATCGCCATACCATTATCTAAGCTTTCCCCATTATATTCCATAACTAATGCCCTGTTATTATTAGATTTCTTATTTTTTATAAACTGCCAAAATATACTACTGTCAGATGAAATATTATTTTCTACTTTTGCAACATACAAAGCATATGCAGTTCTTATATCTTGTTTTGTGGTGGATCTTAAATTTTTAAACCTATTATAATACTCAACATTACCAGACTTTTTATATTTTTTTCTAAATTTTTCTTTTAGTTTGAGACTTAATTATCTGTGGGGTAAACCAAAATGGATACTTTTGCTTGTTTTTCTTTTTTAAAGGGCAGGTTTCATTCAACACAGTATATATATTTTTGTAGAAAATATCTACAGCATTATTTAAATTATTGGAAGCGTACATTTGAGTCCAGTCAATTTTATACAATTGCCGATAAACATCAAGGAAATCTTTAATATGGTAACCTTTGGTAACAGCTTAGCATGTATAACTAGACTACTATATCACCTATAAAACAGAAAAAATTCAAGCCTCTATCTCTGATAGTTTTTGAAAAAAGTGTACCTTTGTATAAAAAAGCCAAAGTTCTGGAAAATTAGCGGTAAAGTCAAATTAGCGGTCATGTCCTGAGGGCTTTTCAGAGCCAAAGTCTTGGAGTCTTAGTTTTGTTTTTATTTATTTATATACATTAAAAATATTTTTTTAGCTTAACTACATATGTTTTCTTAAAGGGAACCTTACAAAGAATCAAAATATGCATAGAAACAATTTTCGAAAAAAAAATTTTTTTTGCCTTCCTGCTCCCCTTGAAACAAAGTTTTGAGTCGCCTCACAGAAGTTGATTCTTAAACCTGCCGTGTTATAGAGGTTCAGATCTACCTTGTGAATCGGGAACAAGCCATGTCATCGAGAATGTTTTGTTGGGAGGAGTACTGTCGAGTTATGGAGGTTAATTTAACATTCAGTGTTTTGTCAATTTCATGGGAATTTGAAAAGTTGACATATTGTAGAGGTTGTCATGTTATCGAGTGTTGTGTATAACTGAGGTTCTACTATAAAATAAATAACTTACATCAAGTTCACAGACCCAACAAATAATAGAGCAGCCTTTAATCAAAAAAATGAAACTGAACAACCATTCTAACATTTAGAGTAGGCTAAGGAAAATTTATTTTCAGTTACCAACCATAAGGTAAAATAAATTACCTTAATTTATTAGACACACAACAGTTCCAAGGAGTGCTTTAATGTTTACTGTAATTAAGAAAGATTACTCATTTTGTTTGAAATCATGGATGGATTTAAAAAAATTTGTGTTTCAACAAAAAATCAGAATGCAAGTTGGTCAAAGACAGGAGATTTACAAAATTAGTAAACATGATAGTATTAGACCTTGGCAAGATTTGAAACTTAGTCCAAACTATTCCCATCATTCTAAGGCGACATTGTTAATCGACATTATGTTTCACGTTGGGTATATTTTGAGGAAGCTAGGGTTTACATAATTGGTTTTGGGCTAAAAACTAACAGTCATGTTTAAAGAACGTGTCAGTTTTAGTCAGTTACACGTCTACGTTTTGAGCCACAATCATCCCACACTCATCACTCATTCATACTTGGCTTAAAAAACAATATACTTTAGTAGGTAGATAGATAGATAAATAGATAGATAGATAGATAGAGAGATACTTTATTGATCATTAAGCACAGTACAGGCAATAGATCTCGTCAATCAACATAATCAAACAATTTAAATACAATAAATAGTCACTTAATGCTACAATAAACTTAAGCCAACATATTTCTGTTATCACAGGCATTATTTAGAACTAAATAAACAACAACATCATGCATGTTGCAGTTAGCCTAAGTTAATGACAACTGAATTTATAAAAAAATACTAAAAACTAAAATAATTATGTCAAATGGTTATTAATTCCATGAAGTATTACAGAGCTTGTATTGCTGGTAAGGAATTCTTCCAGATTATAAAAAGGTCTTTCTGCAAGCCATTTGTACATGCTAGTTTTAAACAAATTAAGAGGCACTTTCTGGGCTGTAACTGGAAGTTTATTGAAAAGATTAATGCTTACTGTTTCAAATGAGTTGAGAACTTTACTCAGTCTAGTAAATGGTTTTTGGATTAATTCGTTCCCTCTCGTGTAATGACTATGAACTTGCTTATTTAAAGTAAAACTATCAACATTTTTCTTTACATGCAACAAACAGTGAAAAATATGTAGGTTAACAACTGTAAGAATTTGTTCTTGAAAAAATAGCGGCTTACAATGATCTCTAAAACCTGCACCAGTAATTACTCGTAAAGCTTTTTTTGTATTATAAGAACCTTTTCTATACCAGAGCCATTGCCCCACAATAGCAGCCCATAGGATAAACAACTCTGAAAAAGACTGTAGTAAACATTTAATAAAAGCTCCTTAGATAAATAGGTCTTGAGGTGCTTCAACAAATAAACTATTCTGCTGAGTTTCTTACAAACAAAGTCAATATGAACCTGCCAAGACAATTTAGCATCAAGATATATACCAAGCAATTTAACATTATCTCTTGGGGCAAAAGAACTTTTACTCAGCAAAAAAACAAAGTCTTGAGTTTTTTCATTATTTAAGAATAAAAAATTGGCTCTGTACCAATCAATTGCATCCTGAAATTGATTACATATGCCAGATTTTACAAGATCGATGGACTTATTTGAACTATAGAAGGTTACATCATCAGCAAAAATTATTGAGTCTAATCTTACATTAAGTGCTAGGTCATTTATTAGAATCAGAAACAGAAATGGGCCCAAAACCGACCCCTGTGGTACCCCAAATTTTACCTCAGTACTGTCAGAATAAACATTATTAGAAAAAATCTTTTGATGCCGATTACTGAGGTAAGAATGGAACAGACTGATTTCGTTGCCAATTACACCGTAGTGTTGCATTTTTTTCAATAGAATGTCATGATCGACGCACTCAAAGGCTTTTGAAAGGTCACATAATTTAGCCCCAACACTAGCTCCATCCTCAAAATTGACCAAGACAGAAGATACCAAATCCCTGACTGCATCGATGGTTGACATTCCAGGCCTAAATCCATACTGATTTCTAATAAGAAGATTGTTAACATCAAAAAGGGCTGCTAACTGAGTTTTAATGACGTATTCAAAAATTTTACTAAAAGTGGGGACCAGAGAGATTGGTCTGTAGCTACTGACATCATTGTGATCATCTTTTTTGTACACTGGGATAACCTTTGATACTTTCAATTTAGCCGGAAAACACCCTTCAACAAGGCTTGCATTTACACACAGACACAAAGGGACACAAATTACACTGGCTAATCTTTTTAGAAGAAAATTTGAGATGCCATATAAATCACAACTTTTAGATGATTTAAGATTCAAGATAATTTTATATACTTCACTTGGGCTGACTGATTTCCACCTCAGCACACTAGAGGCACTTTGCACAACAGGAACATTGCTTTGCAGGAGATCCATTGCTGAAGAGGAACTTGGCTCAATGTTGTTCCGAACCTCGCAGACGACATTAGCAATATAGGAGCTGAAATCTGCAGCTGGTGGTCCCTCATTGCGAGATGTGGATTGCCCAGACTCCCTCTTGATGATCTGCCATGAAGCTTTCCCCTTATTTTCCGATGTCTCAATGAAATGGTCATAAGATCTTTTTTTTTGCCTCCAGTATAGATTTTTTGTATATGCTCCTGGCCCTTTGGTACATATGTTTGTCAGCGTCATTCTGTGTATTTTTGAAGATATTATACAGAGTCATAACTGTAGTTTTCATCTCTAAAAGCCTTGGGGAGTACCACTTTTTATTGATTTTATCAGCTGTTTTAGAGGAGACCTTAGATTTTACTGGCCGATAAACATTAAACCAGTATAAGAAGATGTCATGGAACCTATTGTACATCTTTTCCGCATTTAAACCACGGAGTTCAGACCCCCAATCGATATTGAATAGGCACTGACCTAGTTCATTAACAGATGAATCACACATACGTCTATAAGATAAGGTGACAGGACTCTTCTTCGTTGAAATATTAGATACCAGACCTGCTATCTCCATCAACATGAGGGAATGGTCAGACAGAGGCCAGTCAAGAACACAGACTTTAAAACAAGAGGGGGAAAAGTTGGTCAACATAAAATCTATACATGCTTTGCCTCTTGTCGGCTCAAAGTTTGTGCAAAAAAGGCCTTCAGTGCTTAAGGTATTGTGTAGCCTTAACGTTTGGGATTCATATTGGGGGGTATTGTGTAGCCTTAACGTAGGTCGCCTAGGTGACCATATCCTGGTTTTTTGGATGTCACCAGCTTTTATATTTTAAGTCCTGGTGTCCCAAGAAGGGCTCTTGGGACACAAAACGTCCCCAATTTTCCGATAGCCATAAAAATATTTTTGAAAATTTATAGAAATAGTTGTCTATTATTGAAGCAAAGACTATCAGTAACAAGCAACCAAAGGGGTTGAAAATTGGGTGAGGGGAGGGTTGGAACTTGGCTGAATTTTCAAAACTTATTTTGTACTACTAATAGTAGTAATAGTTGTACTAATAGTTGTAAAGAGTAGGTAGTTTACAAGGAATTGTTATAGCAATACATTTTACAAAAGGTAGCTGTATTAAGTTTAAACTAGTTAACCTGTTGCTCGAAACTGAGCAAAACAAAACCATATATTAAAAGAATAAAGGTTAAACAATTTACTTTGCATATGAATTTAAAGCTTAATGGAAGGGCTACATTTATCATAAGAAAATTATGGCTAAACTACTGAAAAATGAATAGTTTATTCGATTTACCGCAAGAGTTCCAGGTAAATGATAATTTTTTGGAACAGCTGTTCGGTTTTCTTCATTTTCCTTTGTTCTGTTGTTTCTGAAATGTTTATTTTAGTGCCGGTGAAAGATCATGTTCTGCTTAAAGCAACAACCGTCGAGTGTTATCTCAAAGGTTTCTGGATTTAAGTCTTAACAGCCCTGTTCTCAGCTTAAGAGTTTTTTTTAAGATCTTGAAAGTATGGCGAAATCCGCAAGTTAGGCAGACGGATCTTTCCTTTGTGGCAACAAAGGGTAAATGATGCTTTATCTCTACCAGTCTTTTCATTCTTGCAATGCAAGCCGTGGCAATGAAAACATTTTAAAGTTCATTTGCCCGAGGTTGGAAGGAGCACTTCGACGATCCAGTTAAGTAATGCCTCTCTCTGTATACATTGTCTATTCCCACCAAATGTTACATCGAGGTGATGCCAGCAGACATTCGTGTTCCCTCCGACCATGTAATGTGCGTCTTGTTCTTATTGGTGGGATTATTATTGCACCAAATAAAAACAAAATGGCTCAAGTTAATAAAACTACAAAAATCAGTAGGCTGGAATATATTGACACATCGTAAACTACATTGTAACACGGTAGACTGGTAACTGCACTGAGTAAAAAACAAAAACCGCTCTTTTCGAAAAATAAATTATAAGTGCTGCATTCTGTGGTTTACCTGTAAAACTATTTAGAAGCATGGCCTTATGTTCAGTTATAAACAAAGCTTGGTCTAATGTTGATGAATAGCATCACTGTTCTGAAACTTCATCTCTTTACTGTGCATTAGTGACGCCCTTTTTTTAAAATTCTGAGACTTGTTGACAAATCTACATAAAAAACCTTTTAATGTGATTGCTTAAACTTTAAAATCCATCCAGACATTATTGAGGTTTGACTGTGAAAAGAAAACCGCTTACAAATTAATATATATATAAAAGAGTACTTTCAATTTTTCATTGTGAATTTTATAATTAGGCACTAGGTTTCAACTCCATTTCAAAACTGATATTGTATAGGTAATAGATATTCATTACACAGCCAAAATCAAAGTGGTTTAGTCAGTAAATGTCTTGTTTTGCAACAGAAGACGAGCATTTATTTTTAATTTAATTTTCAGTCCCACAATTCGTAGGGTTGATAAAACATTTTGAGGCTGTTTGTACCCTATGACCCCCCCCCCCCTTGTCCAACAGACCATCCCAGTCAGAGTCTTGATTTCACTCAACAAATTTATGGCAACCCTATGTAGGTACTGTACTACAAACAGGAAGAAGGACATTAATAAACTACTTTGGTTTGAATTAAAAGCAACATTTTTTCAAAAAATTATATATATTTCAAATAAATTCAATAATTTATATTATTTTACAATATTTTATTTTAATATCATGCATATGTGACAAATAGTTTTAATTAGGGTAAATGCATGCGGTGATCAAACTTTATGTAGGCCTAATTGATCCTAAACCAACACTTATTGAAGGTTAGTTAAAATACAAACAGATAAAAACTTTCATATACAATCAAACATAGTGGCTGTTTGGAAAAATCACGGACTAAATATACTTATATACAAAAACAGACTAAATTATCCTCCTGATAAAATATATTTTACATTTTTTTTAAGTTAACGGTCAATAATTACCATCAAACGTCATAGTGAATTCCTGTGTTCTCTGATTTTACACTTAATCTTTAAGCCCTTAGTGGGCCAATTATGGTCTATTAAGTTATGTGATCTTTATCACCTTATCTTCAATCATACCTTCCTTTATACATACAATTCATAAAAGGAATAGATGTTGTAGGGCCTATATTGGAATGTAAGCTTAGCTTTTCTTATATTCAATTCTTTCCACTTTTACTTCATCGCCAACCAATTGGTAAACGTATGTTACGACAGTTGTACTCTGGATATCCATCAACACAAAAGAAGGAATGATCGATGTGTCCAATGGGTTGTACGCTCCAGTAGCTGATCCAGGATTAATGTAGAACTTGTTGTCATGTTCATATGCTTCAAACTTATGGGTGTGTCCAGAGATGAGGATGTCGACATCTAATTGACGCTGAACCAAAGCTAACGATTCAGGATCACCCCAAGGCACAACTTGATGGCCATGGCACAAACCAATACGAAATTGGCCCACAGTAACAACTTTTTGTTCAGGGTAGTTCATATTTTCATCAAAGTCACCTCGAACAACATGTACATCACTAGCTAACGTTTTCAGGTAATCAAAAGATTCTTTAGTGCACAGGTTTCCAGTGCACAAAATATGCTGTATACGTCCTGGCACGAGTAACTTTTTAAACTTACTTGGAAGACTACTACATCTATGAGGGATGTGCAAATCACCTAACACCAACACCAACATGTTTTTCACTCAAGTTAATATTGAAAATAAGACCAAGTAGATTTAAGAAACGAAGAACTTATTAAATCTGAAAGCAAAAAAGAACTTTTACAGTAGCTCAGCAAACCTCGATGACATTTTAAGGGTAGCCGACAACTTGACAGCTTAAATACAGGGTTGACATCTAAACAGAGAAAATTTCAGCTCACATAAGCTAGAAACAGAACAAGGCAAACGGACTGTTTAAGAGCTGGATACGATCACATGTATATCATTTAGTTATGGTGTGTAATCTTGAAAAGTCAAGTAATTTGACATCTTAATTAATTCAAAATTAACCATTCCTTGATAGAGGCAAGGCCGAGCTTACCAAAAAAGGGTTTCTTTCACAAGGTAAACACGTACATTTTTATACGAGTATATACTCCTAAACTGCTAATAGTGCAAAGGTTTTTTTGTAACTGAATAGGGAATTTTCTTCGGAATTCCCGGATTTTCGCCTAATTTCCCAGTTATACAAACTATTACGTTTTTCTTTGAAAATTCATATAAAACTTAGACGTTCTTCACTTGGACGTTTTAAAATCCAGAATTATTTACAATGAATTAATACATGACGAAAATACATATACATGTTGTACTACAATCTGTACTCTATGGCTGTAGTTTTTGTTTTATTGACTAATCGAATCGACAAATGACAGGAATGAATGAAAGTGTCAGTGTACGCACAGCAAAATGACAGGATAACAAAAGCTGACAAAGCAAAAGCAAGTAGCAAGAGTGGTGGAAATAAGTTTCAGCTAAACGAAAAGAGATTCTGACTTAAGTGAATTGTGATTAATTGCACTCTTTGTAATATTATTTTAATAACTTCGCTGTTCAAGCTCTTATATCCACATTAAAAATGGAGTTCGATTTTAATGTCAAAAAGTTGGTTCGTGAAGCTGGGACAGCCCTTAGCAGGGTTGTACAGGTAGGTTAATACCTTGTGTTTCTCATGAAACGTTGAGACTATGGAAGATTTCCCGATGATCTTTATTTGTAAAATGCAACAACAAATTAGTAGGACTTGTGTTTTACACGGCCTAGTTATTGCTTGTAACTAACAAAAAAAGATAGGTAGTAATAAGGTTGTAGATGAGTCATAGCCTAGTGAGTAGGCTATCTTAGGCTTACTTTTTTAACACGTTCACTGCAGTGCCTACAAAAGCGACCTTTTTGTATTCCGGCGACGCGAGGCTAATAATTATAATTCCAAGCTCATACACAAAATCAACGTTTTACTACTGCGGAACAAAGTTCAACGCAGATCCATAGGTCACCCGGTGTGTTAGGTGACTCATCACCCAGACGATAAAGGCCATCAGTTTTGCCAACTGGGAGGAAAGCGATTGACCGATGCTGGTTGAGGAAGCCTCTTTTGGCGGGTAGGCTAACTTGTAGGTAATTTTAGTATGGTAACCATTCAAACAGGCTACAAGTTCAACAGGTATTCAAATCAATAGGGACGCAATATTTCCCAACTCTTCAGGTGTGGTACCTTACAGCAAATGAATTAAATTGGCATGAACGCAGCCCCAAATGGGATTCTTCTAATTTGGGCAAAGTCCCGCCAAGTGCCACATGGTGCTGCCAAGAGTGAATGTCTTAAATGACAATTTGTGGTATGAAATTATTTTTGGGTACCTGTTACCTGTTACCTCCTGTGTCCGCCTCGTTGACCAAAAAAATGGTATGAGACCCGTCATCTTCTAAATCTCTCTAATCTAGTCTTATCTTCTCTCTAATCTAGTTTTATTTCAGTCTTGCATTAGTCTTCAAGACGTCGTCAATCAGATGAAATGATGAAAGGGTAGGTGATGGTATTCGGACAAGAAATTGAAAAAGGATGGCGTGAAAATGGAAGTGAGATTATTAAAGATTTATGGAATTATTAGGGTAGAGTTCTGCAGAAGAACTTAGGCCCTATAATAAAAATGTTATCAATATCAATATGCCCACTGAGTGATTAGGTCACATTCTAAGTTTCTATTGAATGAAAAATTTGATAGTTTTGGAGCACTGCATTGTATTGGACAAAGATATCTACTTCCTTTAACCAGTTTGAAGGCCTATTTAAAAAACAACTATTTCAACTAGGCCTATTAAAAAAAACACTCAGAGACTGAATGTTTTAATTATTTGTTGTCAAAGCTCTATGTTTGTGGATAAAAAAATCATATACAGTAGGCTATTAGGCACAGGAATGAATTTGTTCAAACTAATTTTAAGTTAGCCTATTTATAGTGTAAGAATAAGACAAATTGGCAAATTTTATTATTGATAGGCATGATATTGAAATATTGCCCTAAACTGTATTGTATTTCATGTTTAGCTCACAGAAGAAAAACTTGGGACATCAGAGAAAACTGAACTCGATGCACATTTTGAAAATCTCGCTGAAAGGTCTGATATCACCAAGCAGTATACAGAAAAATTGCTTCGTGATACTGAAGCAGTACTCACTCCTAATCCAGGTAAAGCTGAAACTTACTCCTTCAAGTGTAGTGAATTCTCAGTTGATGAGCCTAGAATCTCTCATCGCAATTTCCTATTTGACTAAAAACAGCCTCCCATCTCAGAATTTCAAACCACTTAGCAGCCTATTTTTAAGACACTGATATCCATCCCTGAATATTTAAGATACTAATCTCGACTGAAGGTGATTTATTGATAAATATGATAAATTCTTAACTGTATTCTCTAGTCTAGTTGCTTCAGTTTAGAGAGGGTTAAAAAAAATAAATTCAAGGAAAATACACATGCAATTGAAGGGATTGTCGGTGATAAGTTTGGAGTCCCATTCTGTTGACCTATTCCAGGAATTATGACCTATTTATGATTATTTATTATTACTTTTATTGTTATGCTACTTTTTATTTATTTGTTTACTTGTGTTAGGGCCTAATAGTGTTAAAAATTATGAATGGGGCACTGTACTGAACAGAAATAATGTGGACTTTAAAATAATTAATTGCATGTCTTTTTCTATTGAACATGCACAATGTAATTGGGTTTATAACGTGTATTGTTGCATGTAAAAAAATAAATAAATAAAATTAGTGAGACGATATGCATGCAGATCCACTGCCAAAGAAATCTCAGTTGCTTGAACCTCTTTCAGTTGTGAGATTCTCTTGGTATCACTCAGACAGTGACTCCGCTGTTGAATGTGGGAAAGGGGAGACCTGAGGACCCAGCAAGTCAACAAAAATTTGTTGTGTTGTCTTTATTGCTTGTAGAGTAATCCAAAGGTAGCCTATAGTTATAAAACTTATTATTTTTATTTCAGTATACCACATGCACTTTGCAGACATTTGTTTGGATAGTTGGTTTTTAAAATCCCATTAAAACAGATAGGCCTAATTTGTTTGTGTGAAAAACTTTGAGAAGTTGACAAAAATGAATTTAAATATACCTACGTTATTTGCTTATGTTATGTACTTCAGATAGCTGTTAACTGATGTAGTAAAACAGATTTTTAACGGATGTTTCAGGTTATCGAGTTGAAGATTTTCTGTTTGAAAAAATTGATAAGAAACGGCCTAACCGGCTCAGTAACCTAGAATACTTAGGCCAGGATATGATAGAAGCTGGAAATGAATTTGGCCCAGGCACTGCTTATGGTAAGTATTTATAGTTTTACTTACATCTTCAATCCTTTGAAATGATTTTTAGATATCTTTCAGCACTGAGCCATCCTCTGTATCTCAACACTTGTAGGTTCTCTAGATCCCTATTCTCTTGGGTACTTCGGCACCGATCCAATGAGCTGCGTCAATTTATTTGGAAACGATATCACAAACAAAGCACTTAGGCAAAACATGCAATAGAAAAAATACTGGATGTGTTATAGTAAGACATTGCTGATTTATTCATTAATGATCCAACATTGCTTCTGGTACAAATATCATCGATGTATTTGTTAAGTTTTCGGTTAAGGGAAGGCAGGTCCATTAATTATTGAAGCACAGTGAACCCTATTCCTAAGACTTAAGCAAATCTAGCTGATTATTTAGGGTAAGTATCACCTTTGACTATGAATAATTAATAGACCTCCCATTTTCATGGCCAAGCTGTAGCTAGTTTTGGGTGACCCAGAATTTAAGGTTGACCTAGTTTTATTAATTACCAACAGAGGGTGCTTCTGTCAACCCCATATTTTAGGAATTCACTAAAAAAAATTGTATTCTATATTGGATAAGTCAATGATTAATTGACTATTGCTTGTTGTTGGTGTCACTAAATGATATTTTACCATTAATACCTAAATTAATAGGTGATACCTAAATTAATAGGTGATATCAGTACAATCTGTTGGGGATTCACCATAACTAGGAACTCTTTTAATCCTGGGGGTACTTTGGTATAATACGAAGGCCACTGCTTTTAGAGAGATTTTTTGCTGGACACCAAATATAACTACATCATTGGGAAGAACATACTTTAATCGACTTACTGTCCAAATTTGACTTAATTATGATGAACGGTATTTGTGTTCTGCCTCCTAGAAGGCAGCGATGTCAGCGAGGATTGAGTGTTCACGTTGTCACTGCCGCTATCGTCCACACTCGATCGCCACCCTAATACAGCGTGCTGCGGCAGTTATGTAAGGTTAGGTTATCATAAATATGTTAGTAGGACTTTCCTCGTTATGTTACGAACCAAACTAGCTTATACCAGATGAGTCATACTTTCGCCCGCCAAATCCCCTCCAAGTAGGCACAGGTCTGGTCGTTGACCGGAGCACGCGCATTACCTGTCAACGGGTTTTGGCGGGCGAAAGTATGATTCATTTGGTATCGTTCGATTCGTAATGAAATGAGGAAACTCCTACAAACATATTTATGATAACCTAACTTAACGTAACCGTCGCAGCGCGCTGTATGAGGGTGGCCTCCGTATAATACCAAATTACCATCCTGGGTCACTCAAAACCTGATACCGGAACACATTATCTAATGCAATGGAAGGTCTGCTTCCTATTCAAAGTCAATAGTACCACCCTCATTTTGGTTGTGGTAAGTTTTTATTTGGTTTCCGCCATGATAACAACTAATTGTCATTTTTCATTTGAACTGTGCGAAAAATGGGTACAACAGCTAGTAGAAATGTAAATTAACACATTGGCTGCAGGCCACTATCCTTATACCAAATTCGGGTACTGAAATAATATTGGAAAACATACCACAAACCAAAATGGCAGAAGGCAAAAAAAATTGTATCATGAAAAGCAGGTTTTCTGAATTACATGCAAGGCAACGGATAACCTCCTGCTTGAAGGGCTGGGGCTCAGTAGATCGATTCTTTTTTTGTGGTCAGTGATGTAAACACATTTTCAAGGCAACTGCGTTTCCAGGGCGGAGGGATGTAAATTTCACTCTTTGTTTTTTTGGAATAAATTTTGTTCGGAAAAGGAATGATCTGCATCAATGCATTGCGTATTTTCATGCTCTACAAGAACATATGTTATTTACTTTGTTTATTTCTACGTTCCAGTGGCTACGATTTCTCATTCGGTCAGTGTTTTTGCAATTCCTGTGGCTGAGGATACTATCTGGTAGTCTATTACTTTACCTTTTTAATTTAGGTTATGTCAAAGTGTTTTGGAAAATACTCGGCACCAATCGATTGTTAATGAAATAACATTTTCATCGATATGAATATCAAAATATTGAAAGTAGTTTTTTGTTCTTATTTTACCGGGAAGTATGTGTAATTTAGGAGCAGCTAGATGTTACTGTGGATGTCTGTGTGTGTCAGCCTGTGTTGTTTCGTTCCTGTGCGGAGAGTACAAGAAAAAAGACATTCGCCTCAATGTCACAAATCTTTTTCTTTAGCTTACAAATTCCCAGCTGACATCACCACTAAAAAGTGTGTTCCATTCTGGTGTTGTTGGTTTAAGGCAGCGCGCTGAACAAAGTGGGACAGACGAAACAGCGGCTGGGACACGACCAGCGAGACTTCATCTCCTCGTCCCATCACTGCTTCCTCGTCCCGCTTACAGATTCCCAGTTGACATAGCTATAGAAAAGTCTGTTCCATTCTAGTTCCATTTTATGCTCTGCGAAACCTTACCCAGTTTGTCAGACAAGATGTACTTAAAATGGCCTATTTTGGCCTTGTTTACCCACACTTAGCCTTCGGGATCAGGCCATAGGGTGGGTGTGCAAAGTACAGATTCGATCGAATATTCCAATTGTAGGAAAAGGCAGTTTGAATCATGGTGAAATTAAATTTCAGAGAGTCGTGCAGGGATTCATTCAAGGAGCTCGATTTACTCACTCTGTCCTGTCTTTTTAAGCTCGAGGCCTGTGTGCATATCCGAACGCGACTTGTGATCTTGCGGACAAGATGTCCTCGGACAAGAGGCAGGGATAGTTTTCGGATTCCACAACACCGAACGACTGCTTTTGAGCACCTTCCGATACAAGTCAACCACAGACTGTTCAACATTCTTCCTGATGAGATCGAAATGTCAGGGAATCAAAATCGATTCAAAAGTCTTTTGAAACAGATCTTGGTGTCTGGGTTATTTTACTCGGTTGAGGAATTCATGAGGAGCCACCGGGCAGCATGATAAATCGCGATTCTTCAGGCAACGTTGTCCCCTATGTAAATGTGTTTGAGTGCGCAACAAATGTATGTATGAATGTAAGAGTGATTGCAAAAAAACATCTTGTAATTTTTTACAAACTTGACGCATTGTATGCAATTTGAAATTATTGTCGAAACAATAAAGATAGGCTATTATTACTATTGTTATTATTATAGTGTTGTTGGTTTAAGGCAGCGCGCTGATCAAGGTGGGACAGACGGAGCAGCGGCTGGGACATGTAGAGCGGGACTTCATCTCCTCGTCCCACCACTGCTTCCTCGTCCCGCTGCGTAAGTTCCTGGATGGCGAGATGAAGACCATACTCAAGGAGAGGAGCATTCTGGAGAGCAAGCGGTTGGTCGGATGAGAACCCTTTTTTACGATTTTTGTAGTCAGAGCTGTCATTAGTGACAGCTCCCTTAGTTTAGTTTAGCGAATTTCCCTTATAGGGAAGAAGCTAATACCGTAGCTCTTATGGTAAGACCATCGACTTTGAATCTGAAGCATTCCATCGTTTTATCAAATGTGTACTAGGTTTTGAGTGATCCTGGACTACAAGAGTTATAGTGAATCACCAACAGAGTGTATTGATATCACCAATTAATTAGCTATCAGGAAGAGGTAAAATATCATTTAGTGACACCTAAAACAAACAATAGTTATTAATTATTGGTTTATGAAATATGTAATACAAAATTTTAACGTAAACAGCCAAAATAAGGGGTTGACAGAAGCACCCTCTGTCAGTTATAAACTAAACTATGTCAACTTTAAATTCGGGGTCACCCAAAACTAGCTACAGCTGGGCCATAAGGATGGGAGTCTATTAATTATTTATAGTCAAAGGTAAGACCTAATCGCGGGACCATCATAACCTTTCGTTTTAGGGCCCCTCAGATACCGAAAAGACCATTCGTGCAAATTTCTAGACATGTCTGTAAGCACGACAGCGCTCGCAAAAATGATCTGATTGGAATGAAATTTGGCACAGTTGTGTAAAGTAATAATTAATTATTCAGACAAGTTTGAAAACCAGCACGATTGGACCATTACAAGTGGGGGGGGGGGGGGGGGGGTAAAGGAGGATAAACCTCCCAAAAATGGGTCTTTTGGACTTTTTACATAGAAAAATTAAAATAATCAAATTTGGGGTTACACTGTTGAATTTAGCTCGAACCAAAAACAATTTGGTACTTTGAATCATTGCTCTACGCCCATTGGTCAATGAAATACTGAGAGTAGTAAACACGGTTAGTTGTCTCAATGTTAACCTTATGGGAAATAAGTAAAATTAACTATCTTGTTATGTCTCAACATATCTGAATGCAATTTGGCATGTGGCTTCATCTAGTTTATATCTACTGGATTATTGCAAAAATCTCTGAATTTCACTTTTTCATGGCAGCAAACCTGCACTCATTTCCCATGTTATTCTTATGGCATAAATTAATGAATGCTCATTTTAGGATTTAAGTTGATTTTACTTGATTTAAGGCTCTGTCTAAATGATTTATTTAAGTATTTGAAATTCGCTGAAGATGTAGGTCTGCAACAGGGGTATTTGTGATTTATTTTTGTCAAATTACAGCTGACAATTCGTCCTTATGGGTTTATTCTTTGTTTAATAAATCCTGTTCTACTTGATCATATGACGCTGCCCCGGCCCAGCGCACGCTTCCACCGCTTCCGTTACCACAGCTTCTCTGCCAAACTCTCACACCCTACCCTAACTTCTTAAAGACAGCTCATGTAAATGCACAATCACTTTTCTGTCATATTGATGGATTCCGCTTCATTTTTAAATCTTCTGTAGATATTATTCTAGTTTCTGAAACTTGGTTAAAACCTTCTTTGAGTGATAAAAGTGTTGAATTAACCGGTTGTAATATTTTTAGAAATGATCTTCTCCATAAGGGAGGGGGCGGAGTTGCAATATTTGTTAAGTCACATCTTCCATCTTATAAAATTTATACTTAATTTATAAACAACTACATTTTAAGTGTTTGCAAATCAAAAAGTATTTTATTCATTAGAATAAAAACATAAACATAAACAAACAAATATTTATGACAGTTCAAACATATGTTCAGTTGTAGTGAAACACACAACAGTCTTCCCCTCATAAATCCAATCTCGTAGGAGGGTTTCGTTTTCTGCTAGATCGCCTCGGTGGAGCGTGCGTAGGTGGAGTCTGCGTAGGTGGAGTCTGCGTAGGTGGAGTCTGCGTAGGTGGAACCTGAGTAGATGGAGTCGACGTAGGTGGAGTTGGCGTAGATGGAGTCTGTGTAGGTGGAATCTGTGGAGGTAAAGTCTCTTTTAGTGGACAGTTTACACATTCATGAAACTGTTGTGAATGTGACATTTTGTATGGCATAGTTTCGTCCGATTCAGAAACGTTGCATCGTCGTATCTGATCAACGTGCCTCCTCCACATCTGGCCTTCAACTGCGACCCAGTAATGAAGTAATCCATCCCTATCGGTAATCTTACCAAAACTCCATTTATCACCCCCTGCGCGGTATGACCGAACTTGAACAGTGTCTCCTACTTTAAACTCTCTTATTGGTGTTTGAAACACAGTGGTTTTCTCAAACTGCCTATCTCTCTGCTCTGATGTGAAATCTCTCTTGATGAGGTCGAGTTTTGTTCGTAGATTACCTCTTAGCATTAGCTCAGCCGGGCTCTTATGAGTTGTGGCGCTTTTAACTTTCCTGTATTGCATTAGTAATCTGCACAACTTCAAGTGAATGTCACCTGGCTCGTCAGCCATTGCCCTTAAACTCTTCTTCACAGTCTGTACATATCTTTCAGCTTGCCCATTAGTTGATGGATGTGCTGGACTTGTTACTTTATGTTTTATTCCATTCGATCTTAAAAACCCTTCAAACTCTTCGGATGTAAGAGAGGTTCCATTGTCAGATACGATTGTAATAGGGAGACCAAACCTTGCAAAGATATCTCTCAAAACATGAATCGTCTTGTATGAAGTTATACTACGCATTGGAATCACCTCCAACCATTTTGTATACGAATCAACTAGTATGAGGAAAAACCACCACATGAATGGGCCAGCAAAATCTATATGTACTCTGTTCCAGGGTGTGTTGGGTATCGTCCAAGGGTGCACTGGAGCCTTATTTGGTTCGTTTTGAACTAAACAACATCCTTTACATGACTTTACCATATTTTCTATGTCTTTATCAATACCCTTCCACCAACAGTACTGTCTTGCCAACTCTTTCATTTTTACCATTCCGATATGGGCTTCATGTAGTTCATCAAGAATTCTTTTTCTCAAAGCCTGAGGAATGACAACTCTAATACCTCGAAATATGCATCCATTTTCAATTGTAAATTCAAAATCCTTGTTCCTGAATTCTGTATTATCAAGTGTGCCACCCGATTGCAATGCGTTATACACTACCTTCAGTTCCTTATCTTTTCTTGTTTCATTACTTATGACGTCTGCAGTGATTGGCATTTGCTCAATTTGTAGTTGGAGAATAGCTTTATCTGTGTCATCATCAATGGTTTCATCACCCCTCATAGGAAACCTTGAAAGGTAATCAGCATTTTGGTGATCTTTGGTATTTCTATACTGAATATCGTAATCAAATCCAGATAAGAACTGAGCGTAGTGGAGCATCCTGATTGTAGTTAGAGCAGGTAAGTTTTTATCCGGATTGAATATTGTTGTAAGGGGTTTGTTATCAGTTATGAGGGTAAACCGTCTTCCGTAACAGTAGTGGAAAAACCTATGCAGTGCCCAGTGAATTGCAGTAGCTTCTTTGATTATTTGACTATAATTGCGCTCGGCCTTAGTCAATGTACGAGAGATGAAAGCAATAGGTCTCTCGCTTCCATCATCCATCTGGTGAGATAACACTCCGGACAGTCCAAAAGGTGATGCATCTGTAGCTAAATAAAGTTTCCTTCTTGGGTCATACGGAACAAGTACCCTGTCACTTGTTATTTCTCTCTTGATAGAGTTAAATGCATTTTCACAACTCTTGGACCATTCAAAACTTTTCCCCTTTTGAAGTAGTTCATTCAATGGGTGGATTAGAGTGGCAAGATCAGGAATGAATTTATTGTAATAGTTAACAAGACCAAGGAGCTGTCGTAGTTCTGAGACTGTTTTTGGTCTTGATGAATTCAAAATTGCTTCAATCTTATCATCTGTCTTGTGTAAACCGGTAGCATCAATTGTATGTCCTAGGTATTTAACAGAGGTTTCGAAAAACTTGCATTTATTCATGTTTAAATGCATTTCATTACCTCTCAGGATCTCCAAAACTTGTTTTGTTCGCTCATGTGCCTCTGTAAGAGTGCATCCTTGAATTATGATGTCATCGAAAAAGCATGCTACACCATCCAGGTTTCCCAACAATTGGTCCATGAATCTCTGCCAGATATTAGGAGCTGTCTTGACTCCGAACATAAGTCTGTTCACCTTGTACTGGCCCTTGTGTGTACTTATGGTCTGAAGCAAAGCGCTCTCTTCATCCATTTGCATATGCAAGTAAGCTTTATGCACGTCCAAAGTAGTGAAGTATTTTCCACCCCTCATTTTTGTAAATATGTCATCAACTCTGGGAATAGGGTATTTGTCATTGATCAAGTTTTTATTAAGTGTAACTTTGTAATCTGCACACAACCGTATTGAGCCGTCTTTCTTCACAACTGGAACTATCGGTGTACCCCAATCTGCATGTGTCACTTTCTCAATCACATTTGATTCCTCCAATCGTTTTAACTCGTCTTCTATTTTGTCCTTGATTGAATATGGCACTGTTCTTGGTTTGATGTAAATCGGTATAACACCTTCTCTTAATTTCAATTTACCTTTAGTGATTGTTATTTTCCCAATTTTGTCCTCAAAAACGTCACTGTACTCCTTTGTAATTTTTTTTATTAGGTTCTCTCTGTCTGCAATTTCTACTTGATTCAGATTCTGGAAAGGTGATAGCAAGCTAATTAAGTCCATTTTCTGTATCCATTCTCTCCCAACAATTGTGTCCACATCCTGTTTGAAAATGTATAAAGAACCACTGAATGATTTCTGTTGATTTTTTACTACAACTTTCGCAAATCCCATTGGTCGAATCACTTCCCCTGTATAAGTCTTGAAAGTCAAATTAGAAGGAATAATCTCCTTGGATGGAAACATTTCTCGAAAACTTGTAACACTCATAGAAGATATCGCAGCTCCTGTATCTAATTCCATCGGGCAAATTTTATCATCAACATTAACTTGAATTATGTACTTACAGTTTTGTTTTTGTAGTTTGTAAACGTTACGAGTCAAACTACTGATGGTCTCATCAATTGTATTATCATCTTCAAAGGTAGAATTGGGCGAATTTATATTTTGTTCATCCTGTAATTGATTTAAAGATTTTTTAAAACACACTCTTGCCAAATGACCGACTTTATTACAGTGGAAACACCTGAGGTTGCGTCGGTTGAAAGCATTAGCTTTGTGGTCTGTATCTCCACATCTGAAGCATTTTCCTTTCAACAAAGAATTGTTAGGTTTTTCCTCGGAGAATTGCTTTTTAGTCTTCTCTTGCTTAAATGTACTTTTAAGGTAATTTTTAGCACTTACTTTATGCAAGCTTAAGCTCGATTCACTAGTGAAACCAACTTGCATGTGACTGCTTTCGAGTTTTGATGACTCTATACTCAATGCTATTTTTACTGCTTGATCAAAAGTTAAATCATTAGTCTGCTGTAGTAACTTTTCCCTTATTTCTGTACTACGTAATCCACGAATGAATTGTGAACGTAGATGAGAGTCGATGGTTGGTCTTTTACATTCAAGACAAACAAAGTTGCAATGAGTTGTAAGGGTTTTGAGTCCTTTAACGTAGTCGGCAATGCTCTCGCCATCTTTTTGAACCCTTTGTACAAACTTATGCTGCTCTGCTATTTCATTAGGTTTTGGGTCAAGATGACACTTAAGTAAATGCACCAATTCATCGTAGGTCTTGGTATTAGGTAAATAAGGTGCCGTCAATTCACTGAGTAAGTGGTAAGTTTTTGCCCCAAGACAGTTAATAAGTATTTGCACTTTCTTTACTCCATATTCAGGATTGTTCAATCCTCTTAAATCCAAGTAGTTCTCAAGACGTTGAATGTATGATGAAATATTTTCAATTTCACTATTAAAATGTTCAAATGTAATGTTCATGGAACTACTCGTGTCACTCGAAGTCCCCCGAAGTCCTTGGAGAAGTTGAATTAGAGTTTGTACATTGATGTTCTGCTGTGCTTCACCTGAAGGTAAAAGGTTTTGGTCTTCCATGACTTGCAAAAACTGATAAATTATTAAGAAAAAGTATTAGCAAAAAAACTTGTAAAGTGATAATTGAAGGATAAATAATGTAGAATGCAATCAGTTAAGGTTCAGGCTTACTACTGCGCCATTATAAAATTTATACTTAATTTATAAATAACTACATTTTAAGTGTTTGCAAATCAAAAAGTATTTTATTCATTAGAATAAAAACATAAACATAAACAAACAAATATTTATGACAGTTCAAACATATGTTCAGTTGTAGTGAAACACACAACACATCTGTAGTGCTTTGTATCTTCCGACACAACGAGAGTTGGTCGACCTGAATATATGTTTCTGGATATATGTGTTAATCAAACACATATCCTTCTCTGTGTCTGCTACAGAGCACCCAACTTAGGATTTCTGGTAGAATTTGAGCATGACTTGGTGGATTTGATGGCTCGCTACGGTCATGTTGTTGTGATGGGCGATTTCAACTCAGACTTACTTGGACCTCCTACTTACGACCAAACTTCACTGACTAATTTGTTTTTTCCTGTGACATGACTATTCTTCCTTTACAAGCCACACACCATACTGCAACTGCTGACACACTGCTGGACATCATTGCTGTTAGTGATCCTTCCCTTATCGCTCACCATGGCCAATTTTCAGCCCCTGGTCTCTCCAAACATGACCTCATTTTCTGTGTCTATAAGCTTAAACACCCCAAATCCGGCCCTCTGCATATCAAATACCGAGACTATCAACATCTAAATCAGATTACTCTTATTCAGGATGCTGCAAATGTGCCATGGCAGGAGGTCACCCAGGCACACAATGTTGACAGTATGGTCAATCGATTTTATTTCTTTCTACCCAATCTTCATAATAAGCACTGTCCTTTAGTATCAAATCGAGTTTCTAAACTGCCTGCTCCTTGGATTAACGAGCTCATTCGTCAACTTCAAAGGCAAAGAGATGCAGCCTTCCGTAAGGCCAAGCGTACCAAGCTTCCTCTAGACTGGGCCAACTATAAAAGACTTAGGAATCACACTCAACAACAAATTAGGAATTCCAAAGCCAGATTTTATTATAGATCTTTTCCCCAGAAAGAATCTACCAAAGTTTTATGGACTAAATTAAAAAGCCTTGGTGTTGGTAAGTCAGTGAAGTCCCATGACATGTCTAAGTCTTGACTCTGTGAACGATTTTTTTGTTAATGTCCCTATCTCTGCCTCTGGAGCTCGTGATCACGTTAATGACTTGCTGTCAAGGCCTCTTGATTTGCGAGTACAGTAAATCCATTTTTCTTCACTTTGGTTAGTGAGTCTGTTCACAAGGCTATCATGAGGATGACTAGTAACGGTGCCGATGATATTCCTATTAGGTTCATTAAAGAGACTCTTCCGGTTGTACTCCCCATAATTACCACAATCTTCAACAAATCTTTAAGAACTCATATTTTTCCTTCTATGAGGAAATCCGTAATAGTCCGTCAGCTTCTAAAGTCATCTTCATCTAAATCTCCTTCTGACTATAGGCCAATCAGCATCCTTTCTGCTTTGTCTAAATGCCTTGAAAGAATCGTTCAACAATTTTCTGCTTATCTTGAACAAAATAGTATTTTATCCAACTTTCAATCTGGTTTTCGCTCCAACTTCAGCACTACTACAGCTCTTCTGAAAATAACGGATGATATTCGTTTTGCAATGGATAATAGGCAAGCCACAATTCTGACTCTTTTTAATTTTTCAAAGGCATTCAACTGCGTGTACCATCCTCTCTTCCTCCTTTAGATGCGGAAAGCTGGATTTTCTGATGGCTGTGTTGACTGGGTTCAGTCCTACCTATCTGATCGACAGCAGTGTGTTAGGGTTGGAGACAACTCATCCAGCTGGAGACCAATCACAAGGGGTGTGCCCCAGGGATCTGTTTTCACTTTACATCAATGACATTACAGAACAGATCACTCACTCTCACTTTCATCTTTATGCTGACGATTTACAAATTTACTCCCACTTTTCAGTCAATGACATGGACATCACAGTTCGGCAAATCAACCCAGACATTGACTCAATCACTCGTTGGTCTAACCAAAACGGTCTCAAACTGAACATTAACGAAACTCAAACTATGATTGTCGGATACCTTAGACTCATGACTAAAATAAACTTACGTACTGCCCCCACACTAAATGTTGATGGAAATGACCTTGAATACTGTGACAAACTAAAAAACCTTGGACTTCAAATGGACAAACACTTAAAATGGGTTGACCAAGTAAATGTTATATGTAACAGGGTATTTGCTGGCATTCACAGCATCAAACGTTTTGCAGCTTATTTTCCTCTGAATCTGAAGATAATGTTAGTAAAAACCCTTGTGTTGACTCACTTTAACTATTGTGATGTTGTCATTGACGACATGACCGTTGAGCTGTCGAATAGACTTCAACGAGCTCAAAATTATTGTATCCAGTTCATTTTTGGCTTGAGACGCAGTGATCAAGTTACGCCTTATTTCAACTTATTGTCCTTATTGAAATTGAAGGAACTCCGTGAATTTCATTCTCTCCGTCTTTTACATTCAATAATAAGGAACAAAGTTCCAAAGTACCTCTCTGATAGCTTTAAATTTGTTTCTGATATTAGCAGTCGTTCTACTTGAAGGGGCTCTCTTTATCTATTCCTACTCATAGAACAACAGCCTATAGTAAATCATTTGTCGTTTCTGCTCCTAGACTTTGGAATTCTCTCCCTGATCCCATCAAAACTCAGGAAAGCCGCGCTCAGTTTGGGGCTGAAGTAAAAATCTTTTATTGCGAGGTGGGCGGGAGTGATTGCTGTGGCCCTGAAGTGGCGGGATATGGGGCAACTTGGGTTGGGTGAATGCTACTTAATTAAAGTTGAATTTTGGTTCTGTTGAAAATTGTTAATGTACTTATGTCTGATTTTTTTTAGATTATCTTCCATGTTATATATTTATTTTTAGTCGAAGTTAAGTGGTAGAGAGGACTTGCTAGTCCTAACTTCGCTTCGTTAATAAAGCCATTTTTCATTTCATTTCATCATATGAAAAATTAGTAGGGCTTAATCAGTCTGAGAAAATGTGTAGAAATTTGGCCTCAGTCTGACTTGGAAGTCTCTTTGAAATAATGGGGTTGGGTGAAATTGGTCATGATAACAATGTTTTTACAGTCTCCAACACGTAAACATTAAATTATTAATAGTTTACAGATTTTTGTTTCGCTTTGTAATAGTAGTGAAATTTTGTGTTCTCTAAACAGTAGTAATGTTTATGAACAAATAAATTTTGTTACAAAATCTAATCTAATACGTTAAGGATTATTTATCAGAAGCTAAAGATATGACGCATTTTAGTAATTGAGTGTCAATGCCAAGAGCTCAGTTTCAAGTTTTCCAATAATTAATATTTATGAAGATCCCATTCAAAGTAAGAGTCCTAGACAAACTTAAAATTTGGCATTTCTCTTTAAGTTTTAATATTGAATTAGAAATTTCAAATAAATAGTAGATACAGTTAAGTAAATATAGTTTTTCAGCAAAGTCATATGTTATTACTTGAATTGTGAATTTCATTACAAACTACAAGTGAAGCTGCACCGGTAATCTAGTGAGAAGGAAATGAACGTTGGTATTCACATCTTTAAGGAAAGTGAGGTACAAAAATGAGACTTGTAAAAAAAAGCTATTTAAGTAGGTTGATTAAAGTTATAACTTTCAAATGTTTCCAGATTGGATTTGGATGCTTGCAAAAATCGAGTGCGAAAAGCTAGGAGTATGCTGGGTCAACCCACAGTGAGTAAATTTTTTTATTTCTAAAGGTTCTTATCCCTTAGTATTGAAACATTAACTCTTAAAAATCAATTAATTCATTGATTAATTTTAATGATTCAGCCTTATAAGCTGTAAGTTTTAATGTTTATTTAATTCGCAAATTTTCTTTTCTATGGTGAAACCTCTATGAAAGTTGGCCATAGTATATTTTTATAGGAAACTAGTTGTTATCTCAGGTTCTATGAAAATAATTTGGGGTGGATAACCACTACCACTAACCACTACCTATTTTGATTTTATGTGAATAAATTATTCTTTGTTGGGTAACTATAGAGACTTTGTAATGTTCAGGTTTTTGTATTATTTTTAACATTGCAACTTTAAAGTTCTGCATGGCAAATCCTTGGGGGGATTTCGTAAAGCCATTCCTTTTTTGAGCATCTACAATCAAAGAGGATCCATCATGCCAAATTACAGGTTTGTTAATTTTTTAGGAAATTCGGTGTTACTGTTAAGTCTGTGATATTTCCATTTTACTTAGTTAGTTAGCTTATTGGATAAGATGAGAGACTCAAATATTAATCTTGCCTATACAGTAATAAAATACTTATTTTGTAATATTTATTTTGAATATGGAAAAACAAAAAATTTTATTACTTGGGCCCTATTTAGTTTTCAGTAAATTCTTAGTACCTAATTTTCCTTAGTAATTTCCATCATTAGTAATTTTGGTACAGCTTTTTAGTTGATGTCCAATCTCAGTAAGACATGGATGACTTCAGTGATGTCTGTTCTTCATATTTTGTCGGTATAATTGACACTTGAATCTTACTTTTTGGCCTGAAATGTTGATTTCTAATTGTGTGAGAACTCAAAACATACAATTTTCAGATGCTTTTTACAAGTTATATTATTGAATTTATAACTTAGTTATAATTTATAACTAGAGGCTTGAAGGGGCTAATAGCCCCTAAACATAATCCTTTTTTCCTATAGTGCAAAATACCTTCTTAGAAAATAGGCTTTTGGATCCACAAAATTATGATTATATCTAGCGTTTGGTTTTAAATAAACAAAGCAGACCTTTTTACATCCCAATGGTTTTTAAATGACAGCTATTTTACGTTATTTCTCATTTTATAGTAATCTTAAAGCAATTTCAGTATTTCCCCGCGTCCCTTGGATGGAGACCTTCAATTTCAGCCCCCCCCCCCCCCCCCATCATCCTGCGACCTTCCAAACGCCCACATTTTTGGCGCAAAAATTTCCCTTACACAATTATATATATATAAATCATTTGGTATTAAATCTGCATCGTTATAACATAAAGTAAACAAACGTACTTAAGACGTATTTGAAGCGTAGTCCGTCGGGCTGCACTTATTTGCGATGTCGCAGGAGCGCTTTCGGCCTCTCGCCATTATCAACTGCTACTAATTAATTAGTACTACTAACTAATTAGTAGCAGTTGATAATGGCGAGAGGCCGAAAGCGCTCCTGCGACATCGCAAATAAGTGCAGCCCGACGGACCACGCTTCAAATACGTCATGTGTCATCGGCGCACGGACCACAACATCTTCATCTAAACGTACTTAACTTTTTATAATTTTATATTATGAAAAAACTCAAACCCTTAATTCTTGTAAAATCGTAAAATCTTAAATTTAAATTTTTATTTGTTATAGTACATTGGACGTGCATAGTTAGCTGCATTTTGAAAAAAATCCCACATGTCAACATCTAGCATGTGGCTTTGAATCAAGCATTAGCACCACATGTTTAATGTAAACAAAGCAGACGTTTTTCAATCCAAATGCATTTTAAATGGAAGATATTTTTCGTTATTTCTCATTTTCCGGTAGATTTGGACATAATCTGATATTTTTCTTGACCCCCTGGGACAGAGACCTTTAATTTGAGCCCTCTCCCATCATCCTGCGAGCTGTCAAACTCTCACAATTTTGATTGAAAAAAATCGCTTACAGAATTAATAATATATAGATTCAGTTGAATTTATTTGAATGTACATAGTTCGTGTCAAAAATAGTATGAAAATATAGTATGTATCATGTGATTGGCTTTATGTATTTTGTGTTCATGCTACTGAAGGAAGGACCAAGTCCAGAGTATCTACTTGAAGTGGTAAGTGTTTTAGAACTGTTGTTGTAAGGCCCTTTTCACATTAGGCAACTTTCGTGGTCGGTCATATTAAGAGTCTAATGCCTCTGATCAGAATATCATTCTTTCAACAGTGTGCGCCGTTTACACGGTGGTTCACAACATTTTCAATGATACATAAATTAAAACTACCCTATTTAGTGACCAGTGCCAGATCTTCAGTCATTGCGGCACTAGGCCCAACCAGGATTCGGGTTTGGCCCCCCTGAAGACACCTAATATCCTCATCATAAGTGGTGACCTCATTTTACCAAAATATGTTCCACCTCGCGCCCTATCAAACCTTATCACTACTTGGCCCCAGGCCCGAGCTTGTTGGGCCTAGTGTTAACTTTACTGCTGTCATTGACGATACGTTGCGACATAGTGTGAAAAGAGCCTAACTTAGTGGGTAGTGGACAAGGTCCGTAGATTAGAAGAGAATAATAATATTAGACTCAGGTTGCCCATGAGGACCCACTGAGAACTCATGGGTGCAGATTGCCCATGTGACCTGTGGAACCAAAGCTTGTGACGTCAATTGTAAACCCGTTTCCAGTTTAAGCTCCACTAGCCCTTTGGGTAAAAATATAGCCTCGATTGATGTGTCAGAAATATGCTTCCTCTAATTGGTCAAGATTAATTGTGACTCAGCTGGAGGCAGTAGGTTTCTGGTCTATTGCAAACGTTACGATTTGTTTACATTGTTTCCGAGATAACTCGACTTAATACTATTATTCTTCTCTTCTCTACAGACCTTGGGTAGTGGAGTGATTTGTATTGGATGTCATCGTTCAACCTACGTTAAAGTTTTGGAAACTAGAAACGAATACCAACCAATCTCCGCTTAAACCTTCCTTTCCCCAAATAATATTTTACTCGTTGAAAACCAATGTAGGCGGAGCGAGATCTGCGGGTGGCGCAGTCGGAGTTCGACCGTCAGGCGGAGATCACGAAGCTACTGCTGGAGGGGGTGAGCAGCTCGCACACACGGCACCTGCGCTGTCTGCACGAGTTTGTGGAGGCGCAGGCGACGTACTACGCCCAGTGTCACCAGGTCATGGTCGAGCTGCAGAAGGACATGGCCAGGTGAGAGTTGAGTAATCATTGGTGATTAGTTAAGTTAAGTGCAAGGGTAAGGGGGTCGTTGGATTAGGTTGAGTTTGGGCTATTGGTTAAGTTTAGTTAGGCCTAGTCGTTAGGTTAATTCAGCCATGGATAGGCTAAGCTAGTCCCAGTGGTTGAGTTAGGCCTAGTGGTTAGGTTTAGATATGCCTAGTGGTTAGGATAGGCCTTGTGGTTAGGTTGAGGTTGGCTTAGTGGTTAGGTTGGGTTTGGCTTAGTTGTTAGGTGTGGTTGGTTAGGCTGAGTTATGCCTAGATGTTAAGTTGAATCAGGCCTAGAGGTGAGGTTAGGCCTTTTGGTCATTGTATGTTTAGAAATAAAATTAAATGAAAAATGAAATTACTGTATTGCAAAGTTAGGACTAGCAAGCCCTCTCTACCAGTTAACTTCAACTAAAACTAAAAGTAACAAGGTAATGAATAACTAACAAATCTGCAAAAACGTACATAAGTTTTGAAAACAACATTCAACATAAACATCCTTACAACACACAAGTCATCCTGTATCCCATCATTCCACTTTTAAACACCATCACCCCCCACTGACTCTAGAGGCAGAAACATGGAAGGATTTATTATAAATTGTTCTGTAGGGGTGGGCGAGTAGTGGATTTTGGAGTCGAGTCGAGTCGAGTCGAGTATTAAGTCAAAAATTCGAGTATCGAGTCGAGTCGAGTCGAGTAGTTGTTTGTGAAAAGTAATACAATTTTCATTTTTTAAAGTAAAATCTTTCTTCAATTTATTTATAAAATTGGTCCACGTTATTTAAGCTTATGTTTTTATATTTTTCTTAAAAAAATAAAACTCTGATATTCTAATACCCCTACATTGCATAAACCCTATTTTTAAATGAATAAGTTGACTATGCTAAATCACTCAAAATAACAAATAAATCACTTTATGTAACAAGATCACAAAATAAATTTATGTAGAATATGCATAGTTGTAAAATTTAAGCAGTAATAAGATTTAATTATTAGCCTATTATTTTTAACAATCAAAAACGTTAATTGTTGGCCCTAATTAAAACGTTAGCCAAGAAACTGTGGAAGAAATAATTAAAAACATCAGAGAGGACAGCTGTGCCCAGTTATTTGTTTACTTCTCTAAACCCAACCCCACCCCCTTGCCTGACCGCTGATCTATTGTTCTTTGACATCCAATCACTTGAGCATGAGTGACACAGCTGCGACCAGATAAGAATAAGGTATCCCCCCCCCAATACAAAAATTACAAAACCTCAACTAACTGTTTTATGAAGTCCACTTTACCAATGAATTCCACAATTTTCTTCTCATTTTTACAAATCAAATGAGAAAGAAATGAAGGCTGAGTACCATTCAAAAGATAAAATATAATTACAAATTTGAAGTTGTTAAGTGTTGGTCAGAGCTAAATATAGCTGTAAGTTTTCAATTTCCGAATTCTGAGACATCTCTCAGAATGTGGTATTTCTAGATAACTGTCAAAATCCATTTTTCTAAGAGTTAATGAAATATTTTCGAGGTTACTGTTATAAAAAAACTCGTGGACGGCTGCGAAAAAGGACAGCGCATGTCTGTCGGTCGCGGATAAACGTGGATGTAGCTTTTCAAAACTCGCGATCTGCCGCAAAATACAATCGCGTGTATTTGCCGATCGCCTATTATAATTAGGCGAAAATCGGCAAATGCAGCGATGCTAAAGTCGCGGTCGGCCGAGAAATACGAGCGCGCGTACTTGCCGATCGCCGAAAATCGGCAAATGTAGCTCGCTAAAGTCGCGGTCGGCCGAGAAATACGAGCGCGCGTATTTGCCGATCGCCGAAAGTGGGCAAATGAAGCCTTGCAAAAGTCGCGGTCAGCCGCGAAAAACGATCGCATGTATTTGCCGATCGTAAATAAATTAAATGCAACTTCGCGAAACTAGCGATCGGCCATAAAAAACAGTCGCGCGTATTTGCCGGCCAAAAATGAACAGAAAATTCTGCTGTATTGTGAAACTAGCGATGAGCCACGATAAACAATTTGCCGATCGCGGATAAACGGCAGATGTAGCTTTGCGTAACTCGCGATCGTCTGTAAAATTTGATCGCACAAACGTCAATCGCACGTAAATTTGGCCGCCGCGTAAACGGCGGGAGTAACTAACTACTCGACTCATTTGAGTTGAGTAGTTGGAACTACTCGACTCGACCTCGAGTAGTAGCAACTACTCGAGTAATTACTCGACTGTCGAGTACTCGCCCACCCCTATTGTTCTGTGTGTAGGAATGGATAGTAGATGGGAACCCCTAAATGTCAAATAATAGCTAATTTCAGAAATAAAAAGCAAATTATTTGAGAGATTCTAGGGAACTTTATTCTTGATTATCGAGCACAATAGGTGAAGAGAATGAAATTCATAGAGTTCTTTCAATTCAATAAAGAAAACGAGTTATGCTTGTTGGTTAGGTTTCTTGCTTAAGCTGAGTTAGACCTAGTGAATAGGTTGAGTCAAGCCTATTGGTTAACAGGATGGACATAATAAAATAAAAATAAGGCATGAATTGTATCGAACTTTAAGTGGTTTAGTTATTAATTTAAAAATTAACACGCTTTGAATACAAAACTTTTTTAATCGAATGTTATTAATATATTTTTATTTGGCTAAAATCTTAACCCCTGTCCATTTTTATCAAAATGAAATTATTAAATCATATTGTTGTTGTGGTGCAGTGAACGGAAGCCTGGTCCGATCATACGAGTTAACAGCGACGATACGGACCTTGGAGCCCCCGCGTACATTGATGTGTATGCTTTTTCTCTCAGTGGCATGACCCCCTCCCCCACAAATTTAGTGCTTAACACTCTGCTTCATAGAGTAGGAGGAGCTTCTGTAGTCATTTATCTGCTGCAACTGTAACAGACTTTGTTCTAGTACTGTGACGTTAGTTACGATTTTGTTTGGTAGGATTCAAAGGTCTCTCACAATTATTTTGTAAGCTACGCAACTATAACTTGATTATCGGAAGAAACTACCACAATCACGTTGTGGCCGCATTGGTGGCCTCTTATTTTATTTAATAACATTGTGGAGACATGAAACTTGGTGTTTGAAATCTGTAATAAACTATATTCTAATAAACTAAACCTTTTACTTAGCAAAATTTTTTAAATAACTTTTTTCCCCACCTACTAAAGTTGTCTTTAGTCCCGGAATAAAATACTAAAGTAGTGGGACTTACTTACTTTTTCTCCCTTGGGACTTAAAGTACCTTCTTTTTCTCCTATGTGACTGAAAGTATATCTCATAATAAATACATGGGGAGAAATCTGGGAACTCCGTGATGAACAGTGATTAGATATGGCAACACTGTTGATTTTCATTTGTGTACTCTAAATTTTGTTTAAGAACTTCAGTGTTTAACTTAAGAACACAAAACTGTATGTATTTAATAGCCTGGTGACAATTTTTTTGTATGAATTAAGTTGGCAACTCTGAATATAAAACACATGATCTACCGTAATATCGTCGTTAGTTCGCTGTTACCGGCATGACGATTTTTAAACATGATTGTTTCTAACTTATGAATTTTGGGAGGTTAATTTATAAAATTAATAAAATGTAGAAAAAATAGTGTTTAAAAAATAGTGTGAAAGTGTGAATGTAATGGTTGCACATATTTCCTAAAAACCTTACTTATTTATTTATGTGATTCTAATACAGTTTAATTAAGCAAAGGTTCATATGAAGTTAAAGTTATATTGTCATAGTTATTGTTAATGGTGTAGGTGGAGGAAAAATTTGGTGTGCATCAAGGGACTAAAGCACTTTTTCTCCCTTGCCAAAAATTGTCAACAATAGTTTCCCTCTGGAAGAAAAAGTTGCTCTTTAGTCCCTAGAAGCACAAATGTCTAATGTCATAGTCCTGATCTATTAAATCATTTTGCAGGTTATTTATTTTTATTGGTAAAATGATGAGTCCATTTGAAAATAAATTTGCATTGCCATAAATAATAATCACAGAAGTTAACAATTTTGAAGTATTTTTCCTAAAATATTCTTCAAAAAATCACAGACTAATAATTCTCAAAATAAGTTTTGGGTAACTTCCAAATGAAATTATTTCAAACCAAAACCAAGAAATTAAGGTTCTCTTTAATTTGTGATTTCTTAAAAAAATTTAATCTTCCAGGATAAACTAAGTGGATTGAGTTAAAAAAATATTTGAAACTTGTACTAAAAAAAATTATTTTAAGGTCTATTTGAATTAGGTTTACTGTAAATGTTTAACATAGATCACCAAGAAACTGTTTTGCCAAGTTGTTTCTTTTGATAATCAGGGTACACCACTTTTTTGTATTGTGTAGTGTGAGTGGGCGTTCGTTTTCTTAATGAATTGGCAGGTTTAGTCTATGAGTGACTAAATACGTGACCACAAACCACACTACCATATATGCTTTTTCCCTCATAACAGCCAAGGGGGAAAATCGTTGTAGTCTTCACATTGTATTAGTTTGCAAATATACCGAGAACACCCCAAGCTACATAGTTTCTGTTACAGCTATATTTATTTTTAACTTGAAACTTGCCCTGTCATTAATTGTTAATACTTTTTATTCAGTTTTAAGTTATGCTTTTGCTAAATCCAAGTTGTTCTTGCTTTTAGGCATTATAATAACCTAAGCGTCAAGTCGTAGTTGAATGATAAGTGTTGGTTTTTCATCCATTGTTTTGTCATTTGGGCGAAAATTAAGTCTCGTAATTTACTTAAACTGCTCAACAAGTTTCTCAATAAAACGAAATGTAATCATTGAGTGTATCTTAAATTTTTAAAGATTTTTTATGACTAAAACTTTTCCTTGGTGAAAAGATATGAATTAGAAAAAATTGTAAAGCAAAAAGTAAAGCTGTTAATTTAAATAATTAAATAGTATATTCGATTACTGGTACTGAAAGGGGCATTTTCCAATGCGTGCTTAAGTTTCATGTGTAAGGCGGAGCCAAAAACAGGAACTCCGAGTTTTATGCGAGAGGTGAAGCCCCAAGCATTTTGCCTCTTACGGAAATAATTGGAGCAAGTGCCAGAAAATCACTTTTGGTGCAAGTTAGGAATGACACTTCATCACAAAGCAAAAATACACACATACAGAATAAAAGACATCCGTGAAATGAAAACTTTTATACTTTTTAGTTCTCTTTTTTGATAAAAACAATTGCAAATAGATTAAAGCAAACCTATATATATACTAATGGAAAAACTAGTTTATACATATTTGTGTTTACATTTAGATTGTTAAACGGTAAGTACAGCTGATTTAAATTGTAAAAATAAATGTCAAGGAAACGTTAGTTCGCGTTGCGGACAAGTGGAAAACTAATCGAGAGCAATTGAATAATACAATTGTACCGCCATAAAACACAAATTGTTTACTAGTTTTTGAGGAGTCTTGAAGGATATTAATTGGTAAATTATGACTAAATTGCTTTAGATTATTGGATTTTATTGATTTACAGTGATATTTTTCATAAAGAATACCACACCAATAAAGGTCACCAGGTCCTCAAAATTCTGTAAAGTCGTCCGGAAGTCCTCTTTTTTACTGCATTTTGTGTGGTATTCACACTTGTGAATAATAGATTTTATTAATTTTTTTTAGTAGAACTAATACAACTATGAAGCGCGAAGTGAGGGGAATTTACTTATCGTTTACCAGCGCCAGGCATGTCCCTCAGAAAACAAACGAAAACAACGAGTATTATTTGCAAGATCCTGCTAAGTATATCAATGGCCGGAGCATTTAGGTTTTTTTGTCACGGCGTCGTATCCTGTTAGATGAATAATTTTGTTTGTTGTTGTTTTTATCTTGCCCTAAAAGTGTATTGATTGTCCACTAGATAGTAACTTCCACTTGTTACTGCATAGAAACTTAGACTTTGGAATTTTCGGATATTTTGGAACTCCTCGTGTTTTTCCATCCGCCTTCGAGGGGTTGGCTTGTCACTGGTGAATGATAGGTATATAAATTTCCATATCTTAGCCATTTTATATGACTGATTTGCCCCTGAACTGGATTTTGACAAACTAATGGTTTAATTTTACCTTCCGTCGTCCAGCTCGGTGTAGGTCAGAGTAGCGACCTAGGTTTTGGTGCGGGTTTGCACCATCTTCAGGCTTTTACGAGAAGTTCAGTCCATTGGACGTCGTTATTATTAAAACTTGCACATAAAGTTTGACAAAAAACATTTAAACACAACACATACAAAAACCGATCGGTACATATAGATGAATAAAATTTAACGGACACACGACGCAACTTGTTTACCGGCCGTGGCGGAGGACATCCAACTCACAACTCAACCGCGGCGGAGTTGTGAGTTGGATGTCCTCCGCTGCGGCCGGTAAACAAGTTGCGTTGTGTGTCCGTTAAATTTTATACGTCTATATGTACCGATCGGTTTTTGTATGTGTTGTGTTTAAATGTTTTTCGTCAAACTTTATGTGCAAGTTTTAATAATAACGACGTCCAATGGACTGAACTTCTTGTAAAAGCCTGAAGATGGTGCAAACCCGCACCGAAACCTAGGTCGCTACTCTGACCTACACCGAGCTGGACGACGAAAGGTAAAATTATACCATTAGTTTATAAATTTTCCTCCCTCTCAAAAGAAGTTGTATTAATTCAATATAAATAACCTGCTTTAGCATCAGAAAAGCTAAAATAAAAACAATAAAAATCATCATCGTCCGGTTTGAATTTAAAATATGCCTATATTTTAATTTAAATATTAAAATGTCGCTCATGCCGGGCCGTCGTGTTCCAGTATGAACGTGGGCAAGGTGAACAGCAGCCCCGCTCAGAGCCGCCCCGCCACTGCCGCTGGGACCGGGACCGGGACCGGGGGCACGGGACTGCGGGCCCGGGTCCTCTGCGACTACGACGCCAAGGACAGCTCGGAGCTCAGCCTCATGACTGACGAGGTTGGTGGGGACTTTATTTATTTATTTTCATATTTACAAGATAGTCACAGGTTTTACAGGTTTACTTGACCTTAAAACAGATAGCTTAACTGTCGTAACATAAAAAAGAATGAACAGTACAGAAACTAGTTAAAACTTATGAATAAATTACCAACATTATTCTTTCTTACTTAAAAAATATCAATAATCACATGCAACCACTAAATAATATAGAACTCCAACCACCACTCCAATTGTAACACAGTCGTTCTTCATTCTTGAGAAAGGTCCAAATACTTGGACATAATTGTTGGACTTTTTCCTGTGAACTCCTGTTTTTGTGTTCTGATGGCCTACTCGACAACATGTTTTTCCTCTATAATCCTAATTGAATACACCAACCCCTTCAGGTTTTTCCTGGATAAAAAGTAACCTTACAGTTCAAATAGAGTACGATAAGGGGAATCGGCAGGATTACCTGTTGGTTGACCTGCAGAACAGCACACACAAAACATAAAACACAAAAACAAAATATGAATTTTTGAAACCACTGGCTCCTTCTTCGGATAGGAGGGAGTTCATTGTATACTAGGAAGGAAGAACAGTTTCCTCCTTTCAGAGTCTAAAGAGCACTAACCTGTCTATAATTGTCTATGTTAATCATTCTTAATCATTCTTTCTGAGACAGGTACCTCATGGAGGACATTACCCTGAATATGAGTGAAGGATGAGTGTGATGATCGTGATGATAGTGGCGCGATCTTGTAGCCCTGTTAATGACTAAGGTTGGCACATTCCTTCGCTTCGGAGCCTACTGAAAGGATAGGCAGAGGAAAGTTATCTAAGGTTGATGTTTAAGGGTTCCCTGGGTTTTGTTAACCTCTGGTGGGCCAGCTCCCATCTTCTAAGTTCCGAGGAATTTGGGGAATACAGGTGGGGGAAGGACTTTAAGAATTTTGGTGGTGTAATAACTGAGTCTTTGTTGTTGTGGCTGGCAGCATGTTGCACTATAGGTTTGTCTTTCAAGTGATTTTTGACATAGACAAGTTAGTGCTCTTTGGGCTCTGGAAAGAGGATACTGTTCTTCTTCTTCCTTCCTAGTATACAATGAACTCCCTACTATCTGAAGAATGTGCCAGTGGCTTTGGAAATTAATATTTTGTTTTTGCGTTTAATGTTTCTTAGAGGTCTGCGGGTAGTGATTTTTCAAGCCGGGTCGGGTAGTGAATTACCATCAATTTTCGGGTCAGGTCAGGTTCGGATATTATAAGTGGAATAAAAATTCGGGCCGGGTCGGGTTCGGGTATGTAAGTTGAAAAAAAAATTTGGGTCGGGTTCAGGTATTTTAGTTAAAATTCGGGTCGGATTCGGTTATCATTTGTCAGCAAAATATTGATTTTTAAATTTTGATGGGCCTACCAAGCAGTATTAATGCAAAGTAAAATTCTAACAAAACATTCACCAACTTATTACTTACATCTATACAGTCAATAGATATTCATATTCATGACTAAACTTATTATTTCAGAATATATAAATGAAATAGTATTTTTATTTCAAATAACAACAATCAACAATAATTTATTTTCATCATAAAATAAGTTCTATTCTAAAACTTCAGTAAAGAAAATAGTAGTTGGTTTAAGAAAGATTTGGAAGAGGCATAAACCAGAAATTACCAGAATAGAGGAAGGAAGGAAAGAGAGAGAGAGAGAGAGAGCTAGAGCTAAAAAAACAGCTGTCTTACTCTCCTTATCAGTGGGAAGGGGGGAGTGGGGGAGGTTGTTTACTCATCAATTAGCCTGTCGGCCAGTCCGCTGTTATCTGCGTGCGTGCGTCTGAGTCCTTGACAATTAGGAGGTAAAGATTCCCTACTACGAAATGCGAAAATCCAAACCACTTGTCCTACAACCACATATGACGGCTCATATTTTTTGTCTAATTTTTATTAATCAATTGAGACAAAAATGAAACTTTTATCTCCTGCCGTTGAAGAGAAAATCTATGATTGAACAAGAGACTGATTTATATATTGTGGTTCTCCAAGGTCAACTAAACATAGCAAAAACTTTCCGAATTCCACCTAATTGGAGGTAATATTTATTTTCACCTGTCAACATTCTTTCCTTATCTCTTCAGGGACTTTTGTTTGTGTATGTTTTTCATGGGAAGGATCGGTTTAACGTGTACAAAAATAGATTGCAACAATTTATATTATCTCTCGTATCACAAGCTTGGATAGAAATTCAAGCTTATTCAAAGCTATTTTAGTATTGGTACGGCTATTTCATAGCGTCAAAAGGAGCAACAGTTCCGTGGTCCTTTAAGTTGCTATATGAGGATACGATATTAAGCAGTAAGCGTATGATAATTTTGAGCCGGCAAGGAGACGGCTGGTTGTCTGAGTGAGACGTATAGTGAAGATTGCTTCTAAGTTTGACATCGCGATCGCGACCATCTTTTTTAGTCATGTTGTAATATTGCGTGGATGCCGTGCCGTAAGCTAGAAGCTGACCGCGAATTGATTATTGTTGAACATTTTTTAAGTTTTGGGTTTCTCTCGGATAGTATGTCGAGTACCTTCAACCCGATTTCTTTCGGGTAGTAGGTACCTGCCCGACCCGATGTGTGATAAAAACCCGCCCGAACAAAGCCCGAGACGTGTCGAACCCGCCTGACCACTCGGGTTCACGTAATTATCCAAAACTACCTGAATTTTCGGGGACCCGCAGATCTCTAACGTTTATGTGTGTGCTGTTCAGCAGTTTTAACCACCAGTTAAGCCTGCTGATTCCCCTACCCTACCCTTATTTTTTACAACTCGGGCCTAGAGCCCAAACTTCACCAAAATGATATTACATTTGAAATAATTTTCTGATTTTCCCTCTGTCCAGGTGATAACCGTGCACAAGATCGAGGGGGAGACAGACTACATGATGGCGGAGAGGGGAAACCAGAAGGGCCGAGTGCCAACGGCATTTCTCGACCTGATCAACTGATCCATCCCGAAGTACCAGAGCATCGACTTGAAGTATGTAGGTCAATTCGATTTTTTTTTTCGGGAATTATGCTTCTGATCAAGTAGGTTAGAGTCTATCAGGTGGTATCGTGCAGTATATTCCTGCGGCCCTATGATTTTGTCAGGTTGGCAATGATGAGGGGGAATAATTTTGTTCTTTACTAATCAAAAACCAATTAACTCAGTAATGGAAGTCAAAGCATTTGATTGATCTAACATAAAAATAGATTTTCAAGTATTCCAAGATATTAAATTAGTTTAATCATGTTTCCGTTCTTCTACTTAAGAAAATACTTAAAAAGTGTTTTTTAATCAATCAATTTATTACATATTCATGTCATATTTGTTCTAGCATTTATGACATATTTTTAATAACTAATTTGAATCTTTGGTCATTCCTATAAGATTCAAATTGTTTTATATTACCGTTCAAAGAACGGTAGCTCATTACTTAATAACTGCATTACTCCCTCTCATCATTGCCAATCTGGCAAAAAGAAAGGGCCGTTTTTTCATCCACTAAAGAATTGTCGCGGTACCTCCAGTATAGACTCTAACCTCCTTGCTTCTGGTTGACGACGTTTGGCCAGCTGGTGTTCTCCATCACGGAGTGATCTCTCTTTCCTAGACGCCAGTACAGGACGTTCGACCGACAGGCTCTCTCCATCACTGCATAACCTCACACTCATAGACGATAGTATGAAACCGCTCGTCCGCTCAGAGCACACCGGCCATTCACCACTAACATCAAACCCTACTGGTTGCTGTTCAATAAGTTCATAATCACTATTCAGACAATAAACAAATTCTTTCACGACATTTCCGTTTCCATCTCAATACCAGAATAGATCTAACACGATGCAAACATTCTATCCGTTTCCATCTCGATACCAGAATAGATCTAACACGATGCAAACATCTATCCAGCCCATATAAATCCATTTTTATTTTTATTTAATTTTCCATCTTAATAAGGAATACTAAAAGTTGATAATTTTCATGATATTAACGAAAACCAAAAAGTCAGACCCCCCTCCTTCCTCTTGCTCAAAAGCTACGAACAGGGACTTTTGATATGTTCACCTTCTAAATAGTCCAAACAAAGCTGCAGTCAAAAAAATTCCCTCTTTACCTTTCCTTTGCCTGGTCTATATCTGCCTAATAAGCTGGCATTAGTCAAACAGGTGCCAAACTAAATTTGGATTTTTTGCAAACAAATAATATGTTAACAACTACATGTTTATCTGAATGACATAGTATTTTTTGAGAGGGTTTTTTAACTCTCTTTTATCTGTGTTTTTGTTGGAATCACTCGCCTAATTGGTCGAATAGCAATCAATTGGTCTTGTCCAACAGTTCAAAAACTCAAATCGACCAGTCATTTATTCTTGTAAAACGATGTTTTACCACTGGTGTCAATGAGCTGTGTTTTTAAGATTAATCAATGGTACACAGTCGCTTATCTGGTCTGATTTTCTAACCACGGCTGACTGACAAAAGCAGATGGCAGAGGGAGGGGGAGGCTCCATTATCAGGTCAATCTGATAACAACTTTTAGCTTTTCTTTACCCTCTCAATGAGCCCTCTTATTTTTCACTGTCCTGTTGTAAATAATATTTCTCTGCCACCGCTAGAGTCAGAAATGGTTTGAAAATCGGATCACATACGCAACTGTACCATGGATTTACTTCAAAACACCACACATTGGCACTGTTGGTAAAACATCGGTTTACAAGAGTAAAGAATATCTTTGTTATCAAAGTGCCACATTTTCTCTCTGGACAATTTTTTCTGATATTCAGCATAATTTTTTTATCAGTAATGACTTATGCTGCTAGTTCAAATTTATTAACAATCATCTTTTTTGTTTTCAGTGAACCCTGAGAACTGTATATTCCTATCATCAACGATGCTGGGATTTTTGTGTTAAGCATTTTATATATTTTAGTTAAGATTAGTTCTTACGTTGAGATTATTATTTATATTTAATTCATTAGTATTTTATCCATAATCTGTAATATTTTGTCTTCCTTTTATTACTTGTAATAGCTTCTGTATTATTGCAATAAATCTCACTTTTATTTTAACCATAATACAATGAAAATGAAAGCAAAACATATTTATTTACTTTGTTTTTGATATTTTTATATATTTTGAGCTATTATTGTGCAAGTGTGTTCCTTTTGTTAGTTGTTATAGAATATATCTAAGTCGATCGTCGATAGAAATTTATCACCACTACGAATATATTTGTTGACAATTAGACGTTTTTGCCTCGAATCAACAATTAATAGATACATTGTCGGCCACTTCGTCACTAATCCACCTTGAAGTCCTTAGAGGTTTATTAAAAGTAAAATCAAGTGTTTATAGTAACACCAAAGCTGCTTTTTAGTGATTTCGTGTTTGCATTTATCACTGTAATTGTTTAGGGGTGAAAGTTTCATAGCAGATAGTTTATGCCGTGTGCAAAATGAAAATTTATGACCCTCGTTATCACCAAATTTGTTTGACTGTAATTAACTGTCTTGTTTGAGTTTAATATAGGCTACAATATATACATAACAAATATTAAATGATCACTGAGTGAGTTAATGAGTGACATGTTTCATATCAATTGCAAATAGATCATAAAAATTATTTTTATTTTCCAAATAAGACTATTAGGTTTAGGAAGAATCTCTTTTATTTGAATAACTAATTTCTTTCTCGTATATCTTTGTTTTTATCCATTGGCTCCCATTACACAATTTTAGTGATGGTTGAAGGAATTCTTGTGGAGCAACACAGTGTATTAAACCCTTTTCTTGTTGCTGAACAATATTTTCTTTTTAAATTATTAGGATTTCCCTCAAACAATGGTAATTGGAATGTCGTACAATTTATTTAAAATAGATAAATCAAACATAAATTCAGTAGAACCTTTTTTGTTAAAAAATGATTGGGAACAAGCCTAGTTCGGATTGATTGAGTATAGTAGAGTTTGTCGTAGATCGAGTATAGCCTAAGTTTGTTGATCGTGGGCGTTCCTTTTTTTTAGGAAAAGTCTGCCGATCGCACTTGATCAGCCAAAGCCTTTTTTGGAAAAATTACATCCGCCAATCATACGCGAATGTCTGTTTACAGCAAAGTTGATCCTGGTGATCACATTGGTTTTTTGTCATTGGTGTTTTCTTCATTTCTACATGTTTTTTAAGTCCCATTTTCTTGACTTTTACAATTTTTTTGTTTTATTTTATACATTTTCCGAACCTCCAGTAAGGGTTAACCGGAAACTCGAATTACCGGGGTTTGGATTAGTGGGGTTCTACTGTAGATAGTTTCTCCTTAAAATATTACACAACTCATAGAAATATTTCCTTGATATTGTTCTGAAGTTCTATGAACACAACTATCTGTATATAACTTCTTTTCTTATTTGAATTAATAGGTAATATCTTGTTTGAGTGCATTTTAGCGGCCTATGGATTTGCTTTTGTTTTGTTTTATCGGAAAATATTTATGATGTTTTCTAATTTTAGGTGGGAAAAATGATTAAATGTTTAATCGAATGTAGTTTGAAAAACTTAACCTTTGTTGAAACATTCCAAAACGATACGACACCACTGCATATCTATAACAAATTAGTCAGAACTTGGAAAGAGTTTTCTAACCGAATTGTTCAATTACAATATATTTACAGGCAATTTGAATCGATGTTGATAAGTTGTTATTACAACCGTTGTTACATTTTGCCTTAGTGTAGGCCTAGTTGTGATGTAAAAAGATGTAAATAGTTGTTATGAAATTCTGTAGTCAATTAGAACTATTTAGTGTCAATTTCAAAATTCTAAAACAAATATTGTGCTTGTCAAGTTCTGTAGGCCTAAGTAATTTATTTTTCATGCAAGTGTAAGGGCTCTGTTAGATTAGGTGGCTAAGCCGTGTCGCAGATATAAGAGATGGCAAATATCCACTTTGTATGGTAGTGGAAAGGAGCTGTCGCAGCTTGAAGTTGTTAGAGATTAAACATAAATTATAGTGTTGTCAGTGATATATCCGTCAGGAGATCAGCTGGCAGTTTACAATATTGTTTATTTGTCACAAAAAACTGTTTAGGCTGCCCGGCTGGCAGTTTCTTTGACGTTGCTCAGTCACCTAGTTTAATAGCTCCCATTTAACTCAATGCCTAAAAACAAGCCAGGTGGGTCGGTGACATGACTTAGCCATCTAATCTAATCAGGGCCCTAAGTGAAACAGATTTTTAAGCTCTTTTGTTAATGTCCTAAGAAGCACTGATTAAAATTGGTTTTTTCTTTGTTCTACAGATTTTGTTGTGTGGTTTCTTTTACAATTGAGAATAAACCTAACATAGAGTTGACACCGTTAGCTGTTTAATCAAAGTTTATCCCCTGGTTATGTTAAGTTTTAAAAGGCAGGGATCTACGCTTTACCAAACAAGATTCTGAGAATTCATCCTTTGGTCAGGAAAAGAAAAAACCTGCTTTTGTTGCCATTTTCATAGTCACTCTTGTCTTGCAGTACAAAAACAATAGAAGTAGAAGAAGTGAAGTACTCCTTATAGTAGAAGGAAGGAAAATGCAGGAGATTCATGCATTACAACTGGTTTATACCATGTTAAAAAATTGCTTGTGAAATGTCATTTATATAAAAAAAATCCAGTCTAGACTAGAGATCATAACGCAAGATAATATGTTGCTTGGCTGCGATACGGCTATATAAAGCTCCTAAGGTGTCTCCCTATGTTTTTCTGTTTTAAATTGTATGGCGTAGGTTAATATATCTCAATACTGCCAATGAAACAAGGACAGGTTAAACCTATCAAGCCCGATATTTATCAGTCACTTTATTCCAAAGCATGATTTTTTTGGGTAAGGGGCAGAATTCAGCTTGCTATCACAAACGAACATTTTTCAAGTCAGCACCACATAGAAACACTTAAGGTACATAAAAAAGGAAAGAGACAAGGTATCAGTAGAAAACTATGTGTATATCTTTTGTGCTTGTGTAGTCCTTACATGAAAACCGTTTCTTCCGGAAGCTACCTGAATTTTCTCCTTTTCCTAACAAAATCTTGCTGAGCCCTAGGATTTTCACTAAAAACACACACTTTATTCTAAAACAGAGATCATATCGCAATAGATATTTTTGCGATCTTCCTCAATCCGAATCAAAATATGTAAATTATGTTTACAGGGGGTGTGGACATAGAAATTAAATGTAAGATGCGAACAAAAACTTTTTTTCATATTAAGGAAAAAATAAAGCATGAAAATGTGAAAAAAGTTATGTAAAATTGTTTTTCTCAGAAATTCAGGTCTTCACGCTACAATCATTCAATACTAATCTTGGCTTGTGGAAGCAAATATTGGTCAAGTCAAATAACATGGCCTCGCCCCCCATAAGACCAATGTTAATTTTAGCATTGGGCATATGGACAGCCTGGTCCACGTTATTTGGCATAACCTATAACAGACTTTCACCTTTCCAGCAAATTGCCCCAAAGTGACCTTAGTAAATCATTCCAACAGGCTTCTGTCTAAACTACTCAGCACATTTGTTCGCATCGTCTGTCTTCACGGGGCAGTCATGTGAATGACATTTATAAATCACCTTCCCACTCCCACTCTACCCGTTGCCGTTGTATGATGGATCACTACAAAAAACAAATGAAACTGCTAATTTCTTCAGCACTTCACCCGCCTTATTCTACGACCTACCTTATTTATCATTAATGAAGCTTTCCTCCTCATTCAATACTAACACTTTTAAACATAAACTAAATTTGTATACAAAAAATGGTCTCTGTTATTAATTTTCAGGAAATCAAACACTTACGCTAAACGAGTCATAATTTTATTACTTTTTAAAAAGTTTTGTAGAGAAAGGTTAACCTAAGATACCAGAACATAAGGGGGATTTACACATGTCAAGTTGATGGGTGGGTTGAGTGGGTTTCAGGTTAGGAACATTTTGAAGAGAGTAAAGCTGGCAACTGTGAAATGTACTCGTAATTAATTTCTAAAGATTCAGAAACCTAAACTCGTCTGCTACCATCCCAAAAATAGTTGTTCTTGTTTCTAATGCTTTATCAGTTTATCAGTGAAGTGTGGGTAAATGAAACCAAAAACCTATTTGACTGCTAACTCGGCCATCTAACTTAACCTGTGTAAATCCTCGTATAGATGCTAAAATGGTTTTCTTCTTCCTGAATGAACACAATCAAATCCACTTTATCTACCACACTAGTGTCCTAAGGTATAAAGCCTTCTCTAAACTTTGCTTGATAAGTTGGGTTAAGTTAATAATTCTCAAAACTATTATGTACTTCAATAGCTTTAAAACTTTGTCGCATATAAAAGCTTTACCGCATGTATAAGCAATAATTGATTGAGCTGTTGTATCATATTTATCTGTTCCATATTGTTGTGATGAAGACATTGAATAAACAATAACATTTAATTGCTCGATAATTTCTCTCTCACCCATTTTTTTAATACTAGCATGTATAACATCACACCTCATACAGGAAGTAAACTAAAACCTCAAGGCTAGAAGCGCCAACAACTAACTTGGCAGATGGATATAATCAGTTTGATGGCTACTGTTACATGAGCCAAATGGTAGCAGTGGTACCTTTCTAAAAACATAAACTTTTGAGTCTTAAGAATGGATACAAACATGCTTAATTTTTTCTAACCCAGGTGTTTTAAATGAGGCACATGCTGAATATGCATCCGCCACGTTACATGGCAAGGCTTTTAGATGTATGATGTTTGTTAAATTGAAGGGAGGCTCGAATTGAAGGTCTACATTCCAGGGTCTCGGGAAAGGTAATAGTATTTATAACAAGTTACTTTGCTATTACATCATACTACTCATTAAATATATAATTTTTAATATCCACACATTTTTGCATAACCCATGATGTTTCTCAATTCCTCAAACCTAACCTATAATAAATAAACATGAAAAACACTAAACATGTTATTGTTGCAATTAGCTGTCAGCTATTAACTTACATATTTCTAACCAGAAGGATTTTTATATAGTTGCTACCACTACGACTTTCTATTTTTTTAAATTAACTAATAATATTCATTAAATGTGGTTGTTTTGCAATCAGCTGATGGTTAACTTTCCTTTACTTCTATTTCCTAGTGCACGGTAAACTTACGGTGCAGTTGTTGGCAAAGAATAGTTTTCCAACCAAGGTGCATTAAAAAGATGTTTGTGCGTAGTACGATGTAAAAATGATAAGCTCTATTGTCAGTTTCCCCAACCCATCTTTTATTTAACTGTGCTACAGGGTATTTTTTTAATGCAAATCATTTTCAATATTAGATTGAATAATATAAATATAAAGATGAAATGAGTATTGTTTTGTTAATCTTTGCATGTATACAACCTATTATTTAATTTTGTTCACATTTAACTCACATTATGTGTTCAAACAATCCACCATTGATTGTTATACAAAGTTGTGCTATCTCCATCAAATTCCTGAACACGTTTTGCAAAGTACCTCTTTGAATTTCTTGTATTAAATTTGTTACGTTTGCTTTGAGGTGCTGAATATCCTGTGAATTTTTTTCATGGGCCTTACTTTTTATGTATCCCCAAAGAAAATAATATAGTGAGGTAAAATCCAGGGATCTTGGGGGGGGATCCTTTACTGATAAAATAAAGTTTTGGGTTGTGTTAAAAAAACCCTGTATAACGCTTTCTATAGTTGAGTTGGCCTAAATTAGTTCTCTCCCCACCCCAAAAATCTGGCTCAAACTTCTCATCGCAAACATCAGAGCTATAAGGGACGTAGGATATTATTTTATTCTTTTATTGTTAGGACATTTGGCCTCTAAATTCAATATTATATTATAGGACATGAAATAAACATGATGTTTTTATTGTGGTGGCTAGATTGCCTTAGAAGTCCACTAACAAAAAATAGCAAAATAAAAATTCTGGTTGCCTGCATATTTCTTCTAGAAATCAGCTGTGAATTGAGATTCAGTGTTTCATCACAGATCTAAACTAACAAAAACAAATCAAGTTGAAAATATTGTTTTAGTTGATGTCAAAAATTCTATAACCTCTGTAGTTGTTTGGATTATTTGATTATCTCCAAGCGATACCACCCTGATTCTAGATTCTTGTTGGTATAAAAATTTTCTCTGATTAATTACCATATAAAAATATATAAATACCATAACTTGACCTGCGAAAGCAAAAATTTAATGTATTAAAAAATGACTACGGGTAGTGCACATGAGGAACCTATCCACCACAAGAGATTTCCAGATTATGGCCCATGCGAAATAAAAGATTGGAATGAGTTTCTGACTGAAGAAAAGAAAAGGTTTTTAGGCTGCTTTAGTAGGAAAAAGGAGTTATGTTGTAAGGAGACACTGAACGATTTAGAAAAAGTCGCTCCTCTGGGAAGCGGTTCTTACGGCGATGTTATTTTGGTTAAACATAAGAAGGATGGAAATTATTATGCTATGAAAATGATGGAAAAAAGAAAAATCATCAAGGAAAAGCAGTTCACAAACGTACGAAACGAGAAGAACATCCTGAAGTGTATAAATCATCCTCTGATAGTCTATTTAGTCTATTGTTTCAAAGATAATAGCTTTATTTACTTAGTGATGCCATTCATTCCCGGAGGGGAGATGTTCACCCATCTCAGAAGGTTTGCAAAGTTCGACGAGATACAAGCTAAATTTTTTGCCAGTCAAGTGATTTTAGCCATCGAGTACCTTCATTATTTGGATTTGGTCTATAGAGATCTGAAACCAGAAAATATCTTGGTGGACCAAACAGGATATTTGAAAGTAGCCGATTTTGGGTTTTGTAAACATTTATCTTCGCCCCGGACGTTCACGCTGTGTGGTACGCCCGAATACTTGGCCCCCGAACTGATCTTAAGCAAAGGTTACGGCAAAGCGGTCGATTGGTGGGCGACTGGCGTTCTCTTGTTTGAAATGGTCGCAGGAATTTCTCCTTTCTTCGCAAAAAGCGATATGAAAATTTACGAGAAAATAGTCGCTGCTAAATATAAAATACCGTCATCTTTCAGTAGTGATCTGAAGGACTTGGTTCAAAACATATTGCAAGCTGATGTAACAAGAAGGTATGGGAACCTGAAGAACGGAGTTAACGACATTAAAGGTCACAGCTGGTTCAAGACGATCAACTGGATGGCGGTTCTCAACAGGAAAGCCGACGCTCCTTGGAAACCTAAACAAACGAGTGCCGGGGACGCTGGGAACTTCCTCCCCTCTAAATGGACCCCGCCTCTTATCTCCAAAACAGACTTGTATCACGCAGAATTCGCAGATTTCTGATGCGGTGTAACTGTATTTGGCTGTGGATTCTGTCGACTCAGCATTCCCACTTGAAGTCTATTGTATGAAGGAAATGTAATCAAGTAATGATTCTTTACGTTAAATGAAAACATTTTGGTGTAAAGAATCATTATTTTATAAAATTTACCTTAAACAATACTTTAAACATTAAACTTAGTGCAGGTATAGAATAAGTAAATAAAAACTTCAAAATTTTAAAAATATTTTTATTTGTCTAATGCTGTACAAGTAAGTTATCATTGTGTAAGATACAATTATTTTTACAATTATAAGGTTGATCCCTTATAGTGGTGAATAGCATGCCACAATTAATATTCTAACCAGTATTTTTATAGATATATGTTTAAGCCAATGCCGCGAACTAGACTTTGAAATCACACTTTTAATTTCATGAACTTGAGGAAGTTTTGGGAGATAAATGCCCAAATTTTGAGTTTTTTAGCCCAAAGAGTATAAGATAATGCTTGGTTATAAATTTAATTTATATTTTATCAAAGTAAATAAAAATACAACAATTTTATACCCTCTAAGTCATAGCAGCAAAAATAACCAATTTATGAACGAATATGTGAATTTCCTAACCGTTGTCTTGAGTGGACTTTGCCCTCTAGCGGCCGCAAATTATCATCTTATTTACTTTAAATTTGGTAGAGATGTTGTTTCCTATGATCTAATTGGCCAGTAAGTTGGGGAAATAAATCGGAATCCCTTAGGCCAAAATTTTAGGTTTTAAAATAACCTTAAAATACAGGTTTTTTTGCCCAATGTTCCTAGGTGGTAAGTAAATTAGTCTACCATATCTGTTAGTTTAATAAAAATTGTGAGTCAGAATTGTTTTTCTTCTGACTCAAGAAAAAGGTGTTTCAGTAGGTGTGTTATATCTTGAGCTATGAGAACTGTTAATGCTTGAAATAGTTGGAGTGAAGTGGAAGTCAGCTCATTTCTGTATAGCTCGTTTCTGAAGTCGTACTAGCCTGACACGTTTTAACAGCTCTCTATTTATAACTTTACTAGATACAATAACACGTAGCTCGAAATCGAGCAAAAAATCAAATAGTAAAAGAAAGAAGAATTAACAGCCTACTTGTATACTTTTGAAATTTAATCAAAGGGCTAAATCCAATAGCAAAATTATGGCTAAACCATTGAAACTCTCAAAGTTGATATGATTTACTGCAGGAGTTTCTGGTTAACGACTTTTGGGGAAACACCTTCATTTTCCATGTTCTCTTTATTCTGAAATGTATATTTTAATACCGGCAAAAGATCGAGTTCTGCTTTACAGCAACATGTAGCTGACCGAGAGCAAACACTGGCGCCGTGAGCTAAGACCTCATTTGTTTAGGGACTGCCCCTGCCCCTTATTGATAGTTATCGCCAAAGCGGAATCATAGGGGACGGCTGTCTTTGTAGGGATCAACGCTTAAATGACGCACTATCTCTCCCAGTCATTTAATTATTGAAATGCAACCCACCGCGATGAAAACATTGTAAGTTCATTGGTCTGATGAGGTTGGAAGGAGCATCAAATATTACATCGGGAGGGTGATTGTAGGCGGTTGCGATCATGTTCCTTCCAATCGGTCAATATTCGCCTTATTCTTATTGGCATTATTACCGCACCATATCAAAAAATAAATGGGCTCAAGATAATAAAACTTCAAAAAACACTATGCTGAAATGTATTGGGATTTCGTAAACTACATTGTAAAACTGGGAACTGAAATGTTTAAGCCCTTTAAAATCACTTCATAAACATAACCTAAATTACATAATAAATCTTTTTGTTGAAAGCCAAAGCAGCTGGAAAAACAAAAAACTTTTCTTTTCAAAAAAATAAAGTGCTGCAATCTGTGGTATACCTGTAGAACTATTTCAGAGCTTGACAGGCTTGACCATATGTTCAGTTTGTAAACATAGTGAACTGAGCTTGCTCAAATTTCGATGAATAGCGCCACTGTTTCGAAACTTCAGCCCTTTACTGTATTTTAGTGATGCCCTTTTTTAAAATTCTGAGACTTGTTGACAAATCTACATAAAATTCCCTTTAATTTGACACCTCAAACGTTAAAATCCGCCCAGCCGTTATTGCGGTTGGACTGTGAAAAGAAAACCGCTTGCGTATTAATATATAGATTGTAATTTGTAAACAAACACAGTTGATGTCTGTTGAAATTAATGCTTACATCGTTCATTGTCTTATATCATTGACAATATAACAATAATGTCTGACAGCTCCAGCTGTTGGAACGGGCTATAGCTCAAGATGTAATGCGCTAAATGTACAGAGTAACCTTGGCATAAGGAACTTCAATTTAAAATATCCGTTGGCACTAGCTCTTGTAATTAAAATTAGCTGGCACTGAATAGGTTTTTACTAAGGAAAAAAATTTTGAAAAAATATGGTGTTGTCAGATCAAAGGCATTATAACTAGAGACGGCCATGCCTATCTATCAACATTTATAAAAGAGAATGTTGGTTTTTATACAGGGTGTTTCAGAATTTGTGTCAGATACTTTAGGGTATTGTTCCTGGATGCTCAGTAAGCTCATAAACAATAAGCTTTTTTTTAATTATGTGTAAGTGGCTGTCTGTCTGTCTGAATGTGTTTAAAATAAAATGATTTATGATTTCAAGTATATTTAAGATAGAGCTTTGAAACTCGGTATATGGGTTCTAGGTATCAATGTACATAAGTGGAATTTTTTTCAAAATTTTAACTTTTAAAATTCAAAATGGCAGCAAGTTTAAAATTTCAAACTCAAACTATCTTAACACGGAGAATTTTACAAAAAATTTACAAGAACAACTTTTTCTTCTAAATTTGATTCTTTCTATATAATTACAGATAACTTTCACTCCAATCGGTTGATAAATAACAAAGTTATTCCCACTTGTGTGATTAATTACAACCATAACTTCTGGTGATAATTGGTAAAACTGTTATGTTTTGCTAATTTTAAACAGTTACAATAATCAGTCAGTAGTATCAATAATGTTTGGCTGATTAATTTAAAAATACCATTTTAAAATGCTTTAGTTACATGCATCACTTAACATTATTAAACAGATTTTTAATTGTTGTAGCTTGTAATGTTTTTTTTCTGTTATGTAATAAAAAAAAACATGAAGTTCTCACTCAACAGATTTTGGGGTGTATCTAACAGCTGATTCAATTGTTTGTCAGCTGATTTAGTCAGCTGAAACCGAATAATAAAAATAAACCTAATAATAAAACAACAGTGAGCATTTATCTGGTTTGTTTACTTTTAAGGCAATAACAGATAATTACAAGAGAGACAAAATCAGCAGACAAACAATTAATTGAATCAGCTTAAGATTAATTGAAAGATACACAGTAGGGTGGACCGAAAAAAGTAAATTTCATCCAATCAAAAACATGTATGTCTTAAAAGTTGTGTAGTAGGCCTAATATGAACAGCATAAAATATTAAGCCTGAGAGATTATATCTTTAGACTGCGCAAAGCATGTAAAGTTTTAATGTTTTGTAAAATAAAACTGAAATTTTGCGAAATTTTTTAAATATATTTAATTTTGTCCTATCGTAAACATGTATGTCCCCAAAGTACCATCAAAGAGTCACAATGCCTATACTGGAAATCAATATCCTCAACCAATAATATCTTTAGACTGCGCAATCAGCTTAAAAATTCAGTTATTTTGCGAAAAAATCAAATATACTCAAAATACAAATATAATTATTTTATCCTTATGTTTGAGCAATACTAAGCTAAAATGGTCAAAATAATGGTCTGGATCTTGTTAAAAGGTTGTATTTCCACCTCAAAAATTTTTTATGCAATTTTTTATTAAATTTAAAACATGTATTGACAGCTCGAATACTATAAATATAAATTTTCAACTACCCTCCATTTATTCGAAAAAATTTGGATTAATTTTTCACTATGATTTATTCTATGCTGTTTCCTCATTTTGTCTTTTCGTGCTATTTCTTGTGACTCTTCGTGCTATTTCATGTGTCTCTTCGCTATTTACGTATAAAACTACCCAGTACTCACTACCTAAATTGATTTTTGAGATCTTGAACTTCCTAACACCAGCATTTTCTATACCGAACTTATTTCGAGCTGCAATGATTTGCTTGATGGCAAGCTGGTGGATGTTTTTTCTGCTCTCTGTAAACATTGCAACTAAGACGTTTTCGGGTTGGCAAGGTAGCCACTGGCCACTGTCCTGTAAAAGGATTAGTATTACTTTCTTGTGTTATATTTCGTGTAACTCGAGAATTGGATCATTTTCCAAATTGGTTCATTTTGGCCCATCTTGTAGTTTCGAGTTATATTTTATTATGAACGAGCTTAATGCATACAATCTTACAGCTTATGTGGCCAGCTCTTTCAATATCTCACTTGTGATCTTGTAGTTTCGAGTTATATTTTATTATGAACGAGCTTAATGCATACGATCTTACAGCTTATGTGGCCAGCTCTTTCAATATCTCACTTGTAATCCAGAACAAATATACAGACGCGAAATTCGGTTGGCAGTCGTAACCTGACTAGTGTGGTTTAGCGTTCCTGGAACTCCATCTCCGAATCCATTGGGGTTGTTGCCTGTGGAACCCACCTTACGTAACTTATATCAAACGTGTTTTCCAATTAGTGCGGAGGTCTTTTCTTTGCACTATAATCATTGCAGGTCGAAATAACTCGAGTAATGTACATAAAATACTGGATAAAAGTTCTAAATGGATAAAAGTTCTAAATTCCAAACATAATTTTTACTACGGCAGACATCATTGATTTAATCACAACACAGTCTCTAAAAGTAACAGAACAATCGATAAAAATGTATTTTTCGTAAGATCCATAACAAATCCTGGAGCAAAACAATGATGTGTCTGACCACAGAAGGAGTTTCTTTGAAGCTGCTAACTTGTACACAAGCTGTGGGGAGGTCTGTCAAGGAAGTGACAAGGTAATCAAGACTTGGTAATTAAGACTAAGCAAGTATGTAATCAAGAAAGAAAGTATGTATAGAGAAAGAAAGTGGTGTGATAAGAGCCCGAGTACAGGGCGTAAGAGCACAGATTAACTCCAAAAAAGTTTGAAAGGTTTATAGTAAAAAAAAGTACTGGCGGTAACGTGCTCTCATGGTTGGGTGGTAGGGAGAGCACAGATCGGACTCAACGACTCGGCATTCAACCACCTCCCTTTGGTGAATTCTGGGTAGTTCTACATGAACTAGCAAAGAGGTGCTTGGTATGGCACTGTAAAGCAGACAGTAAATAACACCGCAAAATATAAATTATAGTGAAACAATGAATCCCGATTTATTCTAATAAAAGGAAGGTGTATTCATAATATTCGAGCTGTCTATACATGTTTTAAATTATATATATAAAAAAGGTTTTCAGGTGGGAATACAACCTTTTAACAAGATCTTGAGTATTATTTTGACCATTTTAGCTTAGTATTGCTCAAACATAGCCATAAAATAATTATATTTGAATTTTGAGTATATTTGATTTTTTCGCAAAATAACTGAATTTTTAAGCTGATTGCGCAGTCTAAAGATATTATTGCTTGGGGCTGTTGATTTACAATAGGCATTGTGACTCTTTGGTGGTACTTTTGGGACATAAATGTTTACAATAGGACAAAATTAAATATATTGAAACAATTTTGCAAAATTTCAGTTTTTTTTTTATAAAACATTAAAACTTTACACGCTTTGCGCAGTCTAAAGATATAATCTCTCAGGCTTAATATTTTATGCTGTTCATACTAGGCCTACTACACAACCTTTAAGACATACATGTTTTTGATCGGATAAAATTTACTTTTTTCGGCCCACCCTAATACACAGCCCCCGAAATCTGTTGAGTAAGAACTTGATGTTTCCTTATTACAAAGCAGAACAAAAAACTTACAAGCTACAACAATTAAAAAACTGTTTGATAATGTTAAGTAATGTGATGCATGTAACTAAAGCATTTTAAAATTAATCAGCCAAACATTACTGATAGGTACTACTACAGACTGAATATTGTGATTTAACTGTAAAAAATTAGCAAAACAATAGTTTTACCGTCACCAAAATTTCGAAAAAAATCCACTTATGTACCTTTTGCTGCTTGGAACCCATATACCGAGTTGCAAAGCTATATCTTGCTTGGACTATATATTTTTTTTGTACATAATTAATGGTAGCATAGTAGCAAGGCCACACTACACTACAGGCCGGAGTCCTTCTGTGGTGACGTCACATTATCAGATGGAATAGCAGACGCTTTTGTAATGCATTCTTATGGTGATTCATTGCTACACTCTTAAAACTATCCGCGCCCTACATAATTAGTTTAAGTTTTGTGTAAAAACCATTAATTGTTTTTAATATGCAAAAATTAGTGAATTATTAAACTGTTGTAAAAATTATTTTAAAAAACAAGAATTTATTTCTTGGATTAAAAAACGGTAAACATCACAGGAAAGTAATTTGTTTACTTTTCATCAGATGATTTATTTGAAATTTGACAGTTGAGATTCTCATTGTTTTCATTTTGTTTTTTCTAATGTCATGTTTTGGTAAATGTATACGATATTCATATGATTTTAGTTGATATTTCTAACACAGCGCTAGGAGTTCGGCCGGTGTCCTGACGTGGCGCCAGGGAGGAGGGGGGGAGACTCCGGCCTGTATTGTAGAGTGGCCTTGATAGGAGCCACAGCCGGCGATGAAATGTGCAAACTGTACTCACAAGCTAATGGCATGTTACTTGAACATGTGATCTTTAGTAAATAGTCAAAAATTATTCATAACAAAAAATGGCAACACAAAATTTCTCAATTTCCTGCTAATTCACTTTATGAATCAGGTGTCAAAGAAGATCCAAAGTTTCATCTCAGGCCAAAATTTACAAACAAAAAATATAACAAATCAGTCGATCTGCAAGTTTAGGTTTTAGTGAATTATAGAAAAGTATTTGAGGAAATATGTTGTTGATCTCTGTAATTATAAACGATTATATCCAACCGAATACTTCTGACCACAGTTACCTGTTGGTAAGCAAAATCTTGTTGGATAAATTATCGATAAAAAAATATAAACAACCTATACTAGCAGAGATTAAATCCATTTAAAAAAATGATAAGTGGAGCTGAAACTGTCTGCAAACGATTTCCAGATTACGGACCATGTGAGATAAAGGACTGGAAAAAGTTCCTGAAAAAAGAAAAAACCAGGTTTTCAGACTCGTTTAATGGCAAAAAGGAGTTAAGTTATGGAGAGAAACTGAGTGATTTGGAGAAAGTGACACCCTTGGGAAGTGGTGCTTTCGGCGATGTTATTTTGGTTAAACATAAGAAGAACGGAAATTATTATGCCATGAAAATGATGGAAAAAGAAAAAGTTATCAAAAACAGACAACTTGAACACATAAGAAATGAGAAGAAAATTCTGGAGTGTATAGATCACCCTCTGATAGTGTATTTAGTTTGTTGTTTCAAAGATAATAGCTATATTTACTTAGTGATGCCGTTTATTACCGGAGGGGAGATGTTCACTCATCTGAGAAAATCCAAAACTTTTCCCGAAGAGCAAGCTAAATTTTTTGCCAGCCAAGTGATTTTGGCCATCGAGTACCTTCACTATTTGGATTTAGTCTATAGAGATCTGAAACCAGAAAACATCTTGGTGGACCATACAGGATATTTGAAGGTGGTCGACTTTGGGTTTTGTAAGTATTTAACCTCGCCACGAACGTTCACAGTGTGTGGCACACCTGAATATTTGGCTCCAGAGGTGCTCATGAACAAAGGTTACGGCAAAGCGGTGGATTGGTGGGCCATCGGCGTGCTCTTGTATGAAATGGTCGCGGGGGTTTCTCCCTTTTGTGCCCAATGCGATTTGAACATATACGAGAAAATACTGTCTCTTAATTATAAAATTCCGCTGTTTTTTAGCGATGATCTCATAGACTTGGTAGATAAACTATTGCAAATCGATGTATCAAGGAGGTATGGGAATCTGAAAAAAGGAGTTAAGGACATTAAAGGTCATAGTTGGTTCAAGACGATCAACTGGTTGGCAATTGTGAACAGAAAAGTCGACGCTCCTTGGAAACCTAAACATTCAGGTGCTGGAGATGTCAGGAACTTTTGCAGACTCGATTGGAAGCCACCTGCGATCTCTGAAATAAATTTGTATGCTGAGGAATTTGAAGATTTCTGATGTGTAAGTGGTTCTGGCTTTAGGTGCTGTTGGCAACATTCGGTAATTAGAAATGAGCATTCTTTCAATGTAAAGATTCGTTATCATAGAGCATTCGGACCAAAAACTTAGAGCAGTTTTAAAATGTAAATAAAGACATTTTTATAAATTTATTCTTTTAAATGTTTGATGTACATATAACATGACATTGTTTTCAAGGGTTGACCTGTTATATTTGTAGTGTTGAATAGTTTTCCACTTGTAAAATTTTTAAAAGGGAGATACAAGACTACATAAATTAGTGATGGACTAATAGACTACTGCTTTAATTTATTGGTTGGTCATTAATCATTTTTCTATTGACTATTCTGAATAGTCAATATTTCTATAAACTATTCTGAGGAGTTGATATTTCTGTCATCTGTTCTATGTTCTGACTAGTCAATGTTTCTATCGTCTATTTTGAAAAGTTGATATTTCAACAGACTATTGGTTATTTCTATTGTCAATTCTGGCTATACTAAACGTCTCAAAATTGAGATGGTCAAAATCTTTTGAACAACTGATTCCCTATTTATAATTAACTAGATAGCTCGAAATCAAGCAAAAATCATATGGTAATAAAATGAAGAATAATCAAAATATCTTATTCAATCATACACGTCAAATGTACGTACGTGTCAATAAAAAACATGAATCTAGTCATACTTAACAAAATGAATACAAGTAGTAATGTTTTCGTACTTTCTAATTTCCCAAACTTGTTCCGTATTATTTACTTCTTTTGGGGAATTTCCTCTTGATTAAGCTATTACTGTCGTCTTAACAGAAGGGATAAAAATATCTGTTCAGGGTAACCTCAGCAGTCATATTAATATTTATATTAATAGCTTTTTGTGTACTTTCTGAATATGAAGTGAGTTTATTATGAAAACATATTTTTACCTGCACTAACATAATCTGTTTCAAAATTTAACATGGGCTTACATGGGAAAGATAATTTAATTTTTTTTTAGTGATTTTAAGCACAATAACTCTTATAAAAAATTGTGTGATCGTAACAAGATTTGGTACAGACATATAAAACTAGGTTCTCTTGGACGAGTTCGTAAAGCAGTCAGATCGACAAATCCAAATCGTAAACCAGTCATATCGAGCCTTTACCATTTTTTTTGGGGTAAAATGGTAAAGGCTCCATTTTACCCCCCAAAAATGGGGTTTTCAAATCGAAAAATTAAATATATCCAATTATTGTTTTTACCATTGGATTTAGCTAAAAAAAAAATTAATTAGTATTGTGAATCATTTCTCCAAGTCCATTGGTCTCCATGGTTTAGCAATTTTTGTCATGCATTTTTGAATCAGGGCAGCAGAATGCAGAATTTCTCATTCACTTCCTACTGATCTTCAACGAATCCCGTGGAGAATTAAATGAGTTTATCAAAAGAATGTTTAATAGGATTTAGGCTTTATTAACTTGTTAAATGATTATAATAACAAAAAAACTACCCTAAAAAAGGCCCATGTGGCCCTATCTTTGCCTGTTAAAATAAAGAATTTTTCATTTAAGTTTCATTTTACCCTAATAGTCCAGTCAATTTACGTGATGACCTCAAAAAAATTGCAAGAAAACGTTTTTTGATGGAATTCTACTTAAAAAAATATGAATTTTAACATATCCAAAGTTTACCAAAATCGGACCATCGGAACCTCACTAAAATCACGTTTCAAAATGGCGGCTTTTCCCACCATACAAATTTTTTGAAAAAAGACATTCAACTGCATTTTGTATCAATATTTTTCGAGATATTGACTTTGGACCGCCGCCAATCATTGTTGGGTGATTGGTTTTAAATTTTGACAGAGTTTACATTTTCGGCCGCCATCTTGGATCCGCCATATTGGACATAAATATTTTTTTCAAATGTAAAGATGGTGTTGTGACGCACCATTATGGACTAGATTTTTACCCTGAACACAAAGCTGAAATCCGTGTTTGAAAATATGCATTCGTTAAAAAGATATGCTCAAATAAAAATTCATCCCTATACATTTCTTATGGACGTTTAATTTCTTTTATGATTTTTTAAGAATTATCTCTTATATCCCCGGTTCTATATAAGATATGTAGTTCGTTTTGGTCTTAAAATACTCAGTCATTTAACGGCTTTTTAATGAGCTATTGATCTTTAAAATCGGACGACTGCTGGACGAGCGATAAGGCTAAAGTCGACACGAAAATCCATTTTTTATAAATTTGTTTTTTGTCAAAGATGATATAAAAGAATGTAACTCATCCTATATTTGCCAGATTTCAATTATCATTATGTCAAATGAAAGCTAGTAGATCAGCGTGTGTTTTAAAACCAATCCAACTTGCAGGCAATGTTTGGGACTGGAGATACAAGTCTTTAAATAATCATGAAATTTTGAAAAAAATTGAATTTTATGTTGGTTGTAGGTCTATATCTCACCTCAAACTCAACCGATTTAAATGATTAAGAGCTTAAATGAAAGCCAATGATGTACTGAGTTAATTAAAATATAAGACTGTTTTGAATCTCTGTTAGCTTTCTATGCATGAGTCATTAATTATAGACAATTTACAAAAGTGAACAGATTTTATGGTAAATGAAGGTTCATAACTCAAATTAAGTAAGTCCGATTTTAATGAGCCATAGCTCATATGAAAGCCCAGAATCTTCTGAGTAATTTGAGGGGAGTATGAGCTTTTTAGTCCATTTAGGACCTCCGATAAGAATCTTTGACAAAAAACAAATTTAAAAAAAAATGGATTTTCGTGTCGATTTCAGCCTTATAGCTCGCCCAGCAGTCGTCCGATTTTAATGATCAAAAGCTCATTAAAAAGCCATTAAATGACTGAGTATTTTAAGACCAAAACGAACTACATACCTTAATTAGAACCGGAGATATAAGAGATAATTCTTAAAAAATCATAAAAGAAATTAAACGTCCATAAGAAATGTATAGGGATGAATTTTTATTTGAGCATATCTTTTTAACGAATGCATATTTTCAAAAACGGATTTCAGCATTGTGTTCAGGGTAAAAATCTAGTCCTTTATGATGCGTCACAACACCATCTTTACATTTGAAAAAAAATATTTATATCCAATATGGCGGATCCAAGATGGCGGCCGAAAATGTAAACTCTGTCAAAATTTTAAACCAATCACCCAACGATGATTGGCGGCGGTCCAAAGCCAATATCTCGAAAAACATTGATACAAAATGCAGTTGAATGTCTTTTTTCAAAAAATTTTGTATGGTGGGAAAAGCCGCCATTTTGAAACGTGATTTTAGTGAGCTTCCGATGGTCCGATTTTGGTAAACTTTGGATATGTTAAAATTCATATTTTTTTAAGTAGAATTCCATCAAAAAACGTTTTCTTGCAATTTTTTGAGGTTCCCCATGTTAATTTTCGTAGAATGACTGGCCTATATTTATTTCAAAGTAATCTTTATTTATAAGTAAATAAAAAAATATGAACAGTCAGAATAAAAAAATAAAGCAAATTCTTCATAAGTACTTCCTTAACCCTCGAGCGGGCGCATGCCGAGTTTTCCGACGCACGTGTTATCTTAATTAAAATAAACAAGCATGATGGGTGTCAGCCGCCGTGTATGGCTTTGTGTCTCACACACCTCATTCCAGGAAGCCCCGAAAGCTATTTATACCTTCCCACACTCCCTTGGTACCTTGTGATTCCCTTGCAGTGATGCCGTGTCAGTTTATGCAGAGTACCCTCTCCTTTAACACAGACAGTGATTCCTATCTATAGTAGAAAATTACTTTGTATGTTCAATTGCACTATTACACCTATTAAGTTGAACAATTAATTGTATCAACGATGAAATGTGATTCCTAATGAAGTTTATCAACATTTAAATACAATATTTTGGTATAAAACAAGTAAAAAGGGTTAAATTGATTCAATTTAATGTTGCAGAGTAAAACTTTGCATGTGCCCGTTGCCGTTTTACCAGTGAAGCACCCGCTCAAGGGTTAATTACTGAAGTTTACCCAAAGAGCTTAAAATTTCAAAGATAATATCAGCAGGGCTTGTAGCAGTTCTTGAGGTTGAAAAAAAACTATAAGGAAAAAATAACCAAAAAAATCTTTTGTAAACAAAAAATATTGTTAAAAATTAGAAAATTAACGTTTTATTGGGGATGATATATTCTTAACCTCAGTAAAAAAGAAAATCTCGACAGACTAATCACAAATCTGCTTAGGTTTTCGGCGAGACTCGGTTTTCAGGCTACGAGATTTGGTTTTCACGCAATGTAGGATGACGAGATTCGTCTGCTGTGATGCTGCTACGAGATCGTCTGACAGACGAATAGTGTGAACAGGACTTGTAGCAGTTCTTGAGGTCGAAAAAAATAAATAACCAAAATTCAAAAAAAAAAACAAAAATAACCAATTTCTAAAAAATATATTTAAAAAACCAACAGCAAAAAAATAACCAAAAAAACCCACTACAAGCCCTGTATTAGTATACAAAAACTGGGAACATTTAGATCCTCTTTAGTTATAGGCCATAAGCAATCCAACCATCATTGTGAAAAATTCTAGAAAAGTGCACGTTTTCTCAGTTATCCCCTATTTCGAATGTAATAACCCATTGGATGTAGAACAGCATAGATATTGTCTGAGTAAATCAACTACAACTACCCTTATAGATAATATTGAAACTGTTTTAGTAACTTTATAATTATTTTTTTATGAAGGAAATTATATGTCAGAAAATTCTTAATTGTGGCTTTTTGTGTTACAAAGGGTTCTAATAAACCAAAAAAATACCTACAAGACTGAAATATTAAAAAAATCATAAAACCGACAAATGGATGAAAGCAAATAAAAATGTTGGAATTGCAAAACACAATTTATTTTTAAGATAAAAGCATTTCACAATTCGTATAAAAACTTAACAAGTTTACTTCTTCTTGGAGACACCTACAGTTCTGCCTCTTCGGCCGGTGGTCTTGGTGTGCTGACCTCGCACCCTCAGGCTGCAAAAACACAGTTTACCGTAAAAAATGTCTTTCGAAAGTAGCATTAATTCTGCTAGACTTTTAAATTAAGAAGGCTATCATCTCATCTAATATGAATGTTTTTAATGTAAATGTTTTAAAAGTTCTAAAATTTGAACAAAATGCTCTCACAAGAGGAACTTTTAACATTAATATTGCACAAGCTACCAACACTTTGCACACCAATGCAGAGTGCCGTTTAATAGTGCCTTAAAAAATGAAATGAGTATTTCCCATTGGGTTTTCATGTGAGTCTTAGGACGGTTGAAAGCTTCTTTGCATCAAAACTATATACTGTGATTTTGAAATTTAAACATAGTACCACCTCCTCCATTAGACAACTTGCTGTTTTACAACAACTTTTTACCCAAATACAACCTTTTTTTTGGAAACCGTAGTTTCAGAGATAAACACTTTATTTTATTTCCCTGAGGTTAACAATAAAATCTGTATACCGGTATTCCAAAAACTATAACCTTTGTATAAACTATAGTTCAATACAATTACAAATACGTGCAAATTCAATACATGATCTATTTTTTGACGAGACCAAATACTGTCCCGCAAACACACTTTGAATGTAACATGCATATACAAACTCCAAACAACAATAATATGGAGCCCAAACAGCTTGTGTTAATGTTGCACGATGACCTATCAATGTTCCCATTAGAACATCAACACAAGGCCAATGTGCTACCTTAAATATTTTAAGGTCTGGTCTAAACTACGTTCAGTTAAATTAAACTTGGAAAATTTAAGTTTGCTTACTTCATTTCAACATTTAATAGTATTTGAGCAAAAAAAGTAGAATTAAATGAGACCGAAAAAAAAACAAATCCATACGGTGAACAGACCTATCATTACAGAGAATATCAGGTATAGGCCTGTCAATTACGCTTACAGTAGGTTGCAAATAAAATCAAATTAATTTTACTCCAAGTGGTAACTCATCTCTCTGTGAGCTTGGGTTTGTTTACTTCTTGATCAAACATCTGGTCGAGTTTGAGCAAAAAACATTGAGAATCAATGAATCAAATGAGACTTTAATGAAAGACTTTTCTCGTGGTAAACAAGCCTACCTCTACTGAAGATAATGAGGCCTAGGCCTATCAAACATGTTTACAGGTTACAAATTACATGACTTACCCCCAGTAGTGTCGCATGCCTCTGTGCGCCCTGATCTTCTTCAGCCTCTCCAGGTCATCACGGAGCTTGCTGTCCAGGGAACTTGACGTCAGCTGGGAGTACTTGCCGTCCTGAATGTCCTTTTGTCTGTTGAGGAACCAGTCCGGGATCTTGTACTGCCTCGGATGTGACATGATGGTCACAATCTTCTCCACCTGGTAGAAATATTTACATTGTGAATGTTTCGAGTAAAATATCACTAGACAGTAGGGATGTGTCGGTACCACTTTTTTCTAAGTCGGTACCGGTACCGGTTCTTGACAAAATCAGTTCTTGGTACTCAGTACCAGTACCATCTGAAGGCTACCGAGTATTGGTCAAAACCTGATATATAATGTGATGTACCCACAAACCTAGATGCAATATGTTGTGTTATAATGTTTCAAAAATTTTTAATTTTCAAGTATAAGTTTCGTCCAGACATGAAATACTATCTCACTTATTAATTCAATGTTTTATTGTTCTGTTAACAGATAATACAAAAAAATACAATGTGAACAAAAGAACAAATTCCAAGGTGAAAAATAACAGTTTACAAATTTGTATCCATTGATAATTTTACAATTCCCATAGAAAATAGCCCCATTCCAATTAATTTTAAAAATTAGAGAAAAAACCAACCAAGAACAAATTCCCAGGTGAAAAATTAGAGTTTCCGAATTTTTTTTTAAATCTTACAATTCTCAAAGAAAATAACCCCATTCCAATTAATTTTAAGTATTACAGTAAAAATCAACCAAGAATCAAAAAATTTAAGATAAATTAGAATCAAAAGTACTTTAAGAAATGTTATCGACCTAGGTACATGATGGCATTTACCACCGGCGCAACGCCCGCGGCGATGCACGGCTCAATCAATTGTCTTTCCTTGATGGTAGTTACTCCCGCCGATTACCCTGGGTACCGACTTAAGGTACCGACACATCCCTACCAGACAGTAATGTCAACCTTCAATTAAACTGCAGCATAAAAATCGGCGTATTCATTGTAACCCAGATTGGAATATATGACAAATAAATCAAAATTAGGCTACCTTATACAAGCACCACTAACTATTTAAAATAAGACTAGTTCAGTTCCTTGAAACATATACAGTTCTTCCATACATTGATTAATGTGGCTGCATAAATGTTCTATGGAACGAAACTAGTCATTATTCAAATAGTAGTGATTTGATAAAGGTAATTTAGGCCTATTTCATTTGTTCATAAAAAACTGTTGACACTTAAGCCTCTTTAGCATGACGGGTCAGTTTCAAATGTAATTTAGTAAGTGCTATTAAACAAAGCAGCGGGCTTCTGGGCTTCTCTTGTGAAAAAGGCAGAAACGTTAAGACAGAAGACTATTCATATAAATAATTTATATTATTACAAACATCAACAACACAGAACAATGAAAAAGAGCACAAGAAACTTTTAAGTCACAATTTAAAGGTAGAGGCCTACTGGAAACAACTCCTGTTAGGTCCAAATTTTCACTCACTAAGAGTAATAAAATAAACCTGCCAAATAACTTAATAGTTTGAAATCAGAGCATGTCAAAAACACAGTTGTCAACTAAGTCAAAATTTATTTAGGCACGTCTGCTTAAGCAAAGTGACAAACTCGGTTGGGGCAGTTTGACTCTGACTAAAGGGTTGGACATTGGACGTGCTCTCTACTAAACTAATCTGCAAACCAAGCAACACTGCTTCAAATAATCAGGCTATCAGAGCCAAAAAAATTGACATTACCTCTTCTTCAGAGCACTCTCCAGCCCTCTTGTCAAGGTCAATGTCCGCCTTCTTCAGGACAATGTTGGCATATCTTCTACCCACACCCTTGATGGCCGTCATAGCAAACATGACCTTGCGTTTGCCATCAATGTTGGTCCCCATGATACGGAGAATGTGCTGGAACTTCTCTGGAATAACTAACGACTGAAAAAATAAGATACAAGCTTGTTATTGGCCTGAGCATCTTCCATTTCCATACTGCAGAGCAACCCCGTATGAAGTTAGAACAGTTGCCCTGATAATTTATGAAAATTCGCTGAAGTAAACAATCTAAGAGTTAACTACCTATATATATTTTATTTTACCAGTTGCTCGTTTACAAACCAAGAAATTATTTAATTAGTACAGTAGGCCTAGTTACTTTCATGAGAAATACAGCCTCAGAATGTGGGTAATAGGCTAGTGTACTAGGCAAGGTTTAAGCTGCGGTCGCATTTGTCGCAAAATGCGAAATGCACCACGAAAATGTGACAATATTCGGACAGGCTGTCGCCTTTTTGCTACAAAGTAAAGAGTGGAAATTATTTAACTTTATTGCAGAAAATCTGGTTTTAACCGATACAAATCTCAAGAAAAGTCCATTTACTTCCACAAATTACTTTGCACTAGGCCTACTTTAAAATAAAATAAGAGTTAACTATGAAATGTAGTCTGCAACGTAACCCTCGATTAGATGCCGCATCAATAAGATCCACAGTTAAAAAGAAGAATAGATAGACACATAGACACGTAGCACATAGAGAACGTATAGCACGTCTATACGTTCTCTGTGCCACGGATGAAGAACTTCATCTATGTCTGTGCTAAAGAACAGTTGGCGCGCACTCTGTAGTGGCCGAGTCGCCGAGTCTCTCCGAGCGGTGGCGAATGCGAGAATGTGGAGGGCTAGTTCGCCACCAATTGGAATGATATGGAGTCGAATGATCAATATAGTAATTTGATAATTCTAGTTTCAAGTCATGAATACCCTATTTAAGGGGCAAGAAACGTTGCCGTGGATTATGCGGGAATTTTGAAAGATACTGCCGTGTAAATTCGGGGATTTTCGAACTCACCTTAGGTAAAATCTCATGGCCAGTCTGGCAACACAAGCGAAAACAGACGTCACGAAACCTCGAAAACGGTGATACGAGATGCGAAATATAGTTTGTTTTTGAGGTTATGTTGTTCGATTAAGTTGGTTTGATGACATGTGCCATAATTTAATGACATGCGATACAAATGCTAAAAGGAAAATAATTTTGCTACAAGTTTCAAAGAGCTTGTGGCATTTTTGCTCGAAGAAATTTTTTCCCAGCTTAAACCCTGGTACTAGGCCTATACAGACCATATCACAAATATTGTTTTTATAAAGTAGGAAATGACACCCTGAATCCAGAATGGTTTAGGCCTCCACAAATTATTCCAGGTAGTTGGGTCTTTAATCTGGGTGATATTGGGGTTTTTAAGGTTTCCAGGTAAAGAAAGCCAATTGTGATTGAAAACACTGAAAGGGAAAAGCATTTGATGATGTGGTTTGTGGAACTCAGTTTTACAATCTTAGCCTACTTAGCGCAGAACTGAATAATAACAGTATATAATATGGTTAAATTAATTTAACGATATTGGAAATGGCCAAGACAGTAAAATCTCAGACACTATTTAAAATAACATAATTATGCTGTAGATAGGCAATAGACTTAACCTTAAACCATACTTGGCAGAAGAAAAAGTAACTAAATAAATGACGGTATATCAAATAATATTCTAAAAGGTTAGCATAACTTCATTATACTTGGACGTAATAACTTTTATTATTTCAGGAGAAGATTAAAAAGGATTACGTACCATTTTTGATGTTTACTCTCCTATCCTATTTCTGGAAGGCAGACAAACCGGAAGAAAGACTCAAACGATAAACGAAATTCAACTTCACGGCCCAGAGAATAGAGAGGAAGAAGTTTATTGCTGCCAAGGCATTTAAATTAAAAACAGTTACGTTACGTAAATTAAATAAATAAAAATTCCAAATACGTCAAGCTATATTTACTACCCGTTTATCGATTTATCTTTGGAAAAACATTTTCCTCGATTCTCAGGGGGGTCATCCATGGATTATTATCATTGACAAACTTGATAATAAATGATACTGTATTTTTATAGTATTTGAAAAAAATCCAATATTATTGTTCTCAGAAATCTGGTAGCACATAATAACTTAGTTCTGTGTAAATTAGTTTAGTTTTATTGAAAGCTATTTACGATATTTAATAGTGCTTTGAGGTCTTTCCAACAAAAAGAATCTGAATAGAATTTTTGGTATACCCAAAAAAGGCCATTAGATGTATCTCTTTGCTTCGGCCAAGAGATTCTTGTAGAGATAGAATTGCAAATTTTACCAGTTCCGTACTTTTTGTATATGAAGCAATTTCTTCATAAATAACAAACTATTTATGTTTAGGAAAATAATCTGATAGGCCTACAGGCTTATTAAAACATCCACATCTCCCAAGAAATAGGACATTAAATCCATCAATTCAATAAAGTCTACCACTGTTTGAAACTAAGCCCAGTTACATAGGCACCAACTATTTTTCACTATGTTACCTTTAGAAGATTAAGGGAAGTAGAAAACATCAAGAAATTTGAGAAGGCATTAAATAAATAAAAAAGGCCTAAATTCACATTAATTTAACTGTTTTATTACGATCGACCTGCCTAATTTTTCCTGGTATCAAATGCATCCAATCTCTCTGCCATTGGGGATGGCAATGGGAGCAAAAATGAGTAAAAAGCGATGACGTAATTTATGGACGGACCCTCGTTGGCACAACCATAGATAAAAACTATGGCACAACGCTCTCAAACACGGCCGCACTGAAAAAAACTATATATTACAAGAGGGTATTCTTATGGTATTGTATTCCATATTTCCATATTTCTTCTAATTATCTGGTCTTCAGAAAATTAGTCACTTAGTTTTTTACCAAGTAAATGGGCAAGGGACATATTGGAATAGCATAAATATGGTAATAAGGAAAATACGTAGGGATTAATAAGGAATATATATATATATATATATATATATATATATTATCAATAAAATATAACAAGTGTACCCTTTTTTCATTTTATTTATAAACTTGGAGAATGTATTTTTTAGTTGTTACTCCTTGTAATTCGTTTGCGAATGAATGTCAATAACAGCTGATAATAGTGATAGAAATTATTGACTGTCAGTGAAATTGTGAGGATAAACAACAAAACAACTAACAAACAACAAACTAAAACCAAGTCTAAAGAGTCAGTGCTATTCAAGGAAAGTGGAGTACATCTAGTGTGATTATGTTCTGAAGTAAAATTGTCTTTATTGATCAGATTTTTAAGTAATGTTTGTTAATGCTGGGCTTGGCTTGGGCATCAGGGCGTTATTTTATTACAACTTTACCTAAGATATAAACATTGCCATGCAGCCTGAAGATGCAAGATATATTAAAAGGTAAGTTTAAATGTAAGATCATAAATGCAATTATTTTCATAATCAAAAGTGAAGAATGAAATACACTTTACAATAAGTGAGAACAAGTGAGAGAAGTTGGCAAAGTTCGGATCCCACGTTAAACTGTAGGTCCTCTAGTTGCTATTGGCTATTGTTTATTAATTAACACGTTCGCTGCGTGCCACCCAATGGCGGGGGTTTGCAAAGTGCGGGCGTCGCGGGGGCAGCGGATTAGCGAACCCAATTTATTTCCATTTAACTTAACAAAAAACACTGCACGGTAATGGTACTGTGTAACCACGACAGTCGACGTAGTTCCTTGGAACACTCACAGATAGCAGCACTACCTGGATTGCACAAGTCTTCTTGTATTGCCAAAATGAGAGGAAAAATCCCAGAAAACCTGACAAAATGGTGGATTTTACAACATTTCCAGAGGGAAATTTTTCGGGAAAATTTAGTACCAACCTACACCAAAATAAAGCCCACATTCGTAGCTACAAGCTGGCAACAAATCATCGTTCCCGAGCGCCACGCTGGTGCACATTTAAGTGGTAAAGTTTGTGTGTTGTGCCTACGGGTAGACCTGTAGTACGCGTCGCGAGAACAACCGCAACCACGGGTATGCCCGTGCCACACCGAACGTGTTAACAGACATGACTAAGGAATATGTTGGCCTTAGTCAGTAACAAGACTACAAGATCACGCCACAATCATCCTACACTTGTCATCATTCACAAGTTACTTGGCTCAAAATATCTACCTGGGTAGATTGCCATTTCGACAAAAGGATAATTAATAATGTATGGCTATAGGGCCTAGCATCTTATTACAACACTCAGACAGCCAAGATACCTTTTATTACATTCAAAATATTACTTACTTAATGCCTATAAGCAGATTTCACAAATTAATTTCATTATTGTTCTAAGGCTATATGTTATGAAGGCTTGATCCTCTCATCTTCAGCAGCACTCTACAAATTAGCTCACATTCCTGTATTTGTAGGCTTAACAACAACCGGCCGGGAATGATCTGTCCATGAATTTCCCCCATGTCGTTTTCAATGTTTTCAAGACAAATACAATAATGTAAGATAATTTAAAGAGTGCTGCTGAAGATGAGGGGTCAAGCCTTCAATTTAACATTTACAGCTCAAAAAAGGAAAAAATTTGCAAAATCTACAGGCATTATGTAAGTAATATTTTGAATACCTCATTATACTGAATACTTATTATGCTAGATGTTATGTTAAAAACTTCAAAAGCTTCAAGCTGGATTTTTCCAATAAAATCATGTGGATAAATGACCAGCTGTTTAGGTTTTGAGAGTGAAAATTTTCTGTGGCCAGTAGTAAAGGCCCTATCTTAATGCAGCGATTTGGCATTTAAAAGACAAGCGTTTCTGTATTTGTGTTTTTGGATGATTAACAGGGCCGGCTCTACCATATAGGCGAACTAGGCAACCGCCTAGGGCGCCAAAGAGGGCGCTGGATGGTCGCGTTTGTAAAAATAGCAGAGTGCAAAAATAAAATAATAATCATGAACGTTGATAATAGACTTAAATTCTGGGTTTAAATTATAAGCTTGTAATTCAGGAATAGCTTTACATGCACTGCTCATGTAGTTACTCTATAAATCACTTCAAAACTTATCACCAGTGGTGGAAACCCCCGACCTGCCCTTTAACTGACTACTTTTACCAATTATTAGCATTCTTCATTATACGTTTTCACAGTGCCCTCGTCATTTTGTAGTTTGGGTTTATACTTTTAGCCAAAAGTCAAAATATATGTGAGTCGGGCTAGGTTTTTACACCACAACTATCAAACAGAATAAGGATGAATATGGGGGGACATCTCCATGTTAGCAAGGCACTTCTTGTCAAGGGAACATGTTTTTGTTTTTATAGCTTTTTGTTCATCATAATAATTTTTGCCTAAATGTTTCTTATTGAATAGCGCCTTTAAGTATACATTAGACACATTTCTTGAAATAGCGACCTACAGTACCTACAGTAGGTACTGTAGGTATTTCAAGCCAAGTATGAATGACAGATGAGTGAAGGATGATTGTGGCTTGTCAGAATGACTGGGACGGTGGCGTGTCCTGTAATCCAGGTACTTGGAGGTCACGAATTGTGGATAGTTATGAGCGATGGCTTGTGGACGCGGTGTTCCTTAGTGGGGATTAACGTCCGCACTATTGAGTACTCGTTCATGGGACCATCCTCATAATTAGACCAGTTCGTAAATTGTTAACCGAGGTGAAATCATGGTTCGGATCCCACGTAAAAATGTAGGTCCCTTAGTTGCCATTGGCTGTTGGGCTATTAATTGACAGTCCTGTCTAAGGAATATGTCGGCCTTAGTCAGTAACAAGACTACAAGATCGCGCCACAATCATCCTTCACTCATCTGTCATTCATACTTGGCTTAAAATACCTACCTGGGTAGGTCACCATTTCAACTAATGTATCTGATGTATCTAATGTGGTGTGATCTTGTAGCCTTTTTACTGACTGAGGCCGACATGTTCCTTGGACAGGACTGTTAATTAATAGCCCAACAGCCAATGATAACTAAGACAAAAAGTATAGGCCTATCTAAAAATATATCTAAAAACACAAAAAATATATCTAAACTATTTAGGTATATACAATTTCTTTTACTTTTTTGAAAGAATCAACTCCATGTCAAATCTTTCGAGCCTCATTTTATGAGTATAATTTGTCAAATGGTATCATGTCCTTTGAATTCTTGATATGTAGTCGAGCTTCACTTATTAATATTAATGAAATAAAGTAAAAACATATGGCTGAAAATTAAGAGCTATGACAGTGCTTTTCTTTGATCTCGTTTTTATTTGGAGCGGGGTTGCCAGGCAATTCTCTCGCCTAGGACGCCAAAAACTCTTAAGCCGGCCCTGATGATTAAATAGCATATTGGCTGGAATTAGAACCAACCTATTTAATATCTACCAATTAAATTAAGATACCGGTAAAAGTTCTTCTTTTTTAATTTATCCCAATAAAAAGAAATATTAACTCAAAGACCTTTTTCCACAGGCGGGTGCGTTCTGGCTCAATTGATGTTCATCCCACAGAGACTGCACTGATTGTAAATTATGAGCTGGAAGCAATTATTTTGGGTGAATGCGGTGAACCAATGGTCAGCGAGAAAAAGGTAATTTATAAGACCGAAGAAATAGGTGACCTTAACTTCATCATCTAACTTAAAGGAGTTCTAGATTTAGGCCTATTTATGTCATGGAAGCACCCTTGTATTATTTTATTGATATGAGAATAAGTGAGTGCCATAAAATAGACCTAACATATAGGCTAATGTAGATTATCTTTTAACTTTGTGTTGTTACATTTGTTCACTCTTTTCCTGGTCACATAACGGGATAGAGTGACCAGCGTATTATTCCAGTGGAAATATTGTAAAACGTCTGTACTGTATTATTGGAATGAACATCATTATTCATTATTCATTTTTATGGCCGCAGGAGTGCCAGAAGATCATTCGCCTCAAGAGGCTTGATGCCTCGACTGACTGTGCAGCTCTAGCCAAGGAAGTCGTCCAGAAGTGCACCCTTATTCACCCCTCGAAAACGGCCGAGGTGGAACACCTTATTTATTACTTGCAGAGCCGCAAAGACAATGCTTTTACAGGTAACTTAAAATATTTTTAATGGTCATGTTAGTATATTTTTTGATAGGGGAGCGGCCTGGCATAATGGTTAGAGCGGCCTGGCATAATGCGGGCTTTCGATCTCGGAGGCCCAGGTTCAAATCCCGCCAATCACCAGTGGCATTTTCGCTATGTGATGATGCCGTGACCCACTAGGCCTAGCCTGAAGTAATGTGTAAAAAGGGTTCCGGGCTAGGTCTAGCGTCCTGAGATGTGAAGGGAGGACAAAAAAAAGTATATTTTTCCACTAGAGAAATTAAACTTGAAAAGCCACTTCTTTTAAACCTTTCTTAAACTAATAGCTACATAAATACTCTAGCCATTATACATAGCACAATAGGATTCCAAAACACGAATTATTAAGACACAAATGCAATCAAAAATCCAATGTGGCTTACAAGTTGAATGTACTTAAATCCACCCTTCGTTAATTTTTAACAAACGTATATTTTCAAACAACTTTTGTGGACATTACAAGCAATGACTTGAATATTTTTTGAATAGTTTGGAGGTCCTCCTCACTCTTTAATAGTGAGTGTTAAAAATATTTTCATTTAACAACCCCAAGGTGTTTGCCATTTTTAAGAGATAGAAAGAAAGTACCATGTACCTATATAAGGCTTCCAAAAAAATTTAACCTCTGGCGGGCGCATGAGGAGTTTTCCTCTCAACGTGTTTTTTTATCAAAATAAACAGGCATAATGGGTGTCGGCAGTCGTGTTCGGCTCCACACCTCACGCGCTTCATTCCAGGAATCCCCTAAAGCTATTAATACCCCCCACCCCCCTTGGTACCTTGTTATTTGCAATCCAGTGATGCCATTTCAATTTGCGGAGCGCCCTCTCCTGTAACACAGACAGTGGTACCTATTTCATACTATAAAATACTTAGCCTACAACATTCAATTGAAATATTACACCTATAAGTCAAACAGCTAAAATCACAATGGAATGTGATTCCTAATGAATTTTGTCATCTTTTAAATACAATATTTCGTTATAAAACAAGTAAAATGAGTTAAATTTGTGTGATTTAGTGTTGTAGATTAAAACTCTGCATGTGCCCTCTTCTGTTTAACTGGTTAAGCCCCGCTCAAGTGTTAATCAAACCTACATAGCCTACCTATCTTTCTTTTCATCTCAATTCCTCAACTCTCTAATCCAACCCTTCTATATAGCGTTGTTCGCCAGTAAAAACATACTTAGATACTTGTTTTCTGTGGGAAGGCCCTCAAAGGGTAGCCTTTATAAAGACTTTCTCATTTGCTGTGTTGGCAGAACTGCACTTTTTCAATTTCAAATTTCACCACCCGTAACAGTCTTTCTCCATCCTTCCAACCTTGAGAAAGGTCCTACTAGATGGATCGAAATATTGGGACTTTTCCTGTGTTTAGTGTGTTGTGTTTCTGATTGCCTACTCAACTTCAGGATGTTTCCTCTATAATCTTACTTGGATACTTGGAGATTCGCATTGTTGGCTAGTAGCGTGAGCCACCCCTCATAATGTGGCCACAGGCCAACATTCAGTAGGTGGTGAATATATTTGGATTTAGGCTTTTGAGGGGGAAAGATGTAGGTTTGGGCTACAAAGTTAAAAAATTCACTCAAGCTATAAAAACTATTTTGTAGGCTACAAGAAAGTTTTTTAAATCACTCTTAACACTTTGAACCCTAAGCCCGAGTATAGCTCGGGGCATGGCGTATGTCGCCGTGTACGAAGCCCAAGTATGGGTCGGGCCGCGAAATTAAATTCCATAGCAACGTATATTCGACGTATTTTCGCTAATCGTTGCTAGGGAACTCTTCCTTGATCATCTGGCATTGATTATAGTATCCAAAGGTCTCAAAATCCATCTATTTAGCAGCAGAAAAATAAATCCAAATGTCTGCAGCTGATCCTTTGCGTCACCGGCTGACGACGCTTTGTTGTCTGCAGTAATGGCTGACTTTGTTTACGTTTGTGTCGGCGTCCAATAAAGTGTGATTTTACTTATATTTACAAGTGTTTTGAGTCTAAGATTTGTTATTACTTTATTACGTAATGTTTTTGTCATGTTTAGTGTAAAATATGAGAGATATATTTTGATGATGTATATATTTTGAGTGATGTACGTGACTACCGTCGCAATTTTGTTTTCTTCATTTTTTTATGTCCGTTTTATGTGAAATCCTAAAATTGTTGTTTGTTGTATCTGTAATAAAATCTATATCATTTGAAAGGTTATTTTGTTCTCTTTATTTTGATATATAATTTATATGGATAACAAATATATGTATTAAGCTACGAATTTTAATTTGAACCCCAAAATTGGCCAGTAACGCACGTAAAAAGAGATTTTAGCGCCCAGGGTTCAAAGTGTTAAATTTATTAAAGTTTTCCAGTAGTTTAATGTTTGTCGGCAAAGGCTAAAAAATCTTTAAATTGGAATATTTTGGCATTCTTTCAAACAAAGACAAGTTATGTTGGATAGAAAAGTTGTGTATGATTCGTGTATTACATCTATAACTTATTTTTTGGAGTATGTAAATGACAACTTCAAAGGTTTACAAAGATGGATCCAAACCAGGTAAGCAAACCTAACCTGTCCCCTGTGATATGTCGCGGGCCTTCATCCTGCCGCCTGCATCCCACCTGAGAACACCCGAGGCTTGACTGGTGACCGGCGGCTGGTCGATGGTGGATGAGACTGACTCCGAGCAGACAGCCGGCCAGCTTCACTGCGATCGAAAGTTACCTAGAGCTACTGTACGAACATACTTAAACTTACTGTCAAAATTTGGCACACTTATGATGAGCGGTCTTGGCGTTCTGTCTCCCAGAAGGTAGCAATGTTGGAGGATTTAGTTGAACGCATCGTTGCTACTGCTGGCGGCCACTCCCGATCGCCACCCTTATTCAGCGTGCTGTGGCGGTTATGTTCGGTTAGGTTATTATAAATTTGCTAGGAGGACTTTCCTCGTTTCGTAATGAATCGAACGATACCGGATGAGTCATACTTTAATCCGCCAAATATCCTTCAAGCAGGCCAAGGTCAGGTCGTTGACAGGAGCACACACATCACCTGTCAACGGGATTTGGCAGGCAAAAGTATGACTCGTTTGGAATCGTTTGATTGATAACGAATCGGAAGTATTTTGTACATATTTATGATAACCTAACGTAACATAACCGCTGCAGCGTGCTGTATATGGGGGCCAATGGGGCGAAGTCGCTAGCGGCGGCGGTGACGCATTCAACTCAATCCTCACCGACATCACTGCCTTTTGGGAGGCAGTAAACAAAAACCGCTTATCATAATTGTGTCAAATTTGGACAGTAAGTCAAACAAACTATGTTCTTTTCGATTATGAAATCACTTTTGGTATTCAGTAAAAAAATCTCTAAAAATAGTAGCCTCCGTATAATACCAAAGTACCAGGGTTTTTTCACCAGTAAAAACATTTATTTTCTCCGCGCACTGTCCAGAGAGCGCAGAGAGCTGGACGGAGAAAGACTCGGGGAGCGAGAGCCCATCGCCGGCGCCGACGCCAAGCGGACAGCCGGCGAGCTTCACCGCGATAGAGAGCTACCTGGAGCTGCTGTATGAGGACCTGCCCGACAAGACGAGGGGCTCGGCGCTCATACTGGAGCTGGCCAAGGATCCGAACAACCTGGAGGACTTGGCGGGCAGTGGTGGGTGTTATTTAGATACTCTAATGCTTTAACACGCTCAGCCCGACAGAAGTCAACAGTCAGTTTTTGTACTTTCCATAATCCCGACGTGCGCCACCGGTGGCGCACTGCAAACTTTCCAAAACTCCATGTGTATCACCAGTGGCTAATTCCCATTTGATTCAGTGCAGCGCTTTCCTAGCTTTGCTGGGTTATATTAATAGTGTGTTCGTATTGTAGGGATGTGTAGACGCACCATGACCACCGGTGGCACACGTGTAAACCCTTTTGTAAAAAAAATGTTGAAACGATCAAGGTGAAGTAAAAACGCCAAAAATGTTGGAAGGGGCGTAAGAAAACCCGGGAATTGCTTTACTCATATGGAGGTTATAATAACTAACAGTGTATCGTTCGCCACTTTGCCGCCTACCGCGCCAACGGCGAATCATTCTTGTGCCACCAGTGGCATGCGTTGGCTGGCATGTCGACCCGTGGTGATTTCAGTATGCCCACCGTACGACGTTCACCACCGGTGGTACACTATTAAAATTTATTAATTTCACTCAAATTAGCAAGGTATACACAAGGTAAAATCAACGGATATTTTTAAGATTTAGTTAAAAATACAACTTAGGCTAGTTTCGTCTTTTTGGTTGGTTTACTGATTATTGCAACGTCGTTTTAATAATTTTGAAATTCAGTCGTGTACCACTGGTGGCGTATTTCGGGCTGAACATGATAATAGTAAGACTAGACTAGGCTGTAGGCTACTAGTTAAGATGCTATTAAGACCTGATTATGTAAGCTGGATTAGCTTTTGCTAGTCTAAGCTAGGTTAATCATCGGGTAGCTGATAGGTTTGGTTAGCCAGGTGAGGTAGGGCTAAGCTATGTTTGGTATGTTATATGATAGCAAACTAAGTGGAGATGCTACGAAGACTTGCATAACAAGGCTAGGCTATATGAAGATCTGTCAGGTTAGGGTAGGTTAGTGTCATTGGGTAGGCCTAGCAGTTACATTTGGTTAGCTAGGTGAGGTTAGGCAAAGCTATGTTAGGCTTTTAAATACCCTATTTATTGGGTGAAAGTTTGGTTAGACTAGGTTGTACATGTTCAGATGCTATAATAAAACCTGTAGGTTAAAATAGGTTATTCTAGGCAAGGTTAGGATCATTGAATAGTATTAATTTAAGCTTCATAGGCCAGGTTAAATTGGGCAAAGCTATGTTAGGTTAGGTTATATTGGCTGACAAGCAGATAACTAACCTTTTGTAATTAGTCACAGAGCATGATTCAGGAAAACAACACCAAAATGAAAAAATACACAGGTTGCTTCTCGGAAACCCTGACAAACTTCTGGAAATGGTTCTTTGAGTTAAAAATAGGAAAAAGTCCTGGAAAAATAGGTTCTAAACTCATTGATTTTCTATTTATAAGGGAAAGCAAATTTTGTCTGCTCTCAGTGTATCTATTGAACATTTAGACCTCTGGATTGAAAAATTAGCATGATATTTCGACAAAACCTTTGTACCTATAAAGAATAATAATTCCAAAGAGATTTCATAACTATTTTGTTCAACAATGTTTAGTGTAACTGACAAAAATCATCTTGAAATTTTATTAATTCAAATTGTCATTAGAAATCATCATTATTAGAAATAACAATATTTTGTCCACAGAAGCTGTTTTAAGTGCTCTTGCTCGAGTTCTTAGGGAAGACTGGAAGAAAAACTTGGAACTGAGCACAAACATCGTCTACACTTTCTTTTGCTTTTCAACATTCAGCCAGTTTCATCCTATCATTCAACAATACAAGGTGAGTGCAAAGGTTGACGGAGGTTCGACATTCTTATTGCCGGTGCATTACTAAAAGGAAAATGAAGTAACATAGGCTTTTAGCCTGGTCCCATTTTCAGGTGGAAATGATTCTAGAATAAATCAAGATTTGTAACACACAGCCAAGAACACTTGGACAAACAAAAATTAAAAGCAGTCAAAAACACTAATGCTGTAAATAAAATAGTATGTTTTGTCCTGGTCCTTATGGGTGTGTGTTATAAATCTTGTAATGTTCTAGGATTTCCACCTGGAGACGGAATCAGATTCCAGATCTTGAAACGTCGTGAAACTTGTTTTTACTAATCAGTGACGACAAATAAGAAATTGAAGGGTGTCTTGGGCTCTTCCCTTTAGTCTAGCCTTTATAAATTTGATTTCCTGCAGTCTTTCATGCCGAGCTCTTTTCAACGTTACCTTCAGTATAAAAATTAGTTCAGAACTGTAGCAGGAGTCATGATCACAAATCACCCCTAGCTTATTTAATAAGTTATCCTATACTCTTATATGAGCAATGTTATCTTGTGTGTATGTTTGCTTGCACAATTATCTCAAAAACGGCTCCGTGGACTTCCTTCAAAGTCTGGAAATAAGTAATTTATGACTCAAAAACCTGTTTTATGCAGAAAATCATAAAATCATCCGGCCTGTTACTTGGCCAGAGAAAATCTATTTTATAGTTATTGGATGAAATGGTAAACATGAAATAACACCGAGCAAGGCTCGGTTCATCAGGTAGTATAGATTAAATAAAGATATTTAATAAACCTAACCCGCAGGTCGGCTCGCTGTGTCTCGAGATTGTCGAGCATGAGCTGAACCGTTACGCGCAGCTGCGGAGGGAGGTGGAGGCGCGAGGCAGCTCCGCGCCGCCGCCGCCCGTGTCCCGGCTGCCTCTGCCACGCAGCGCACGGCGGCCGATCAAACCGGTGGCCGAGGAGAAGAAGAAAACACCCGGTAAGTGCAAAGCCGTAGCCAGAAAAAATTTTTTGGGGGGTTTTGGCTCCGCGGGTACAGGAAGTGAAAAAAATAACTTTCTAACCTTTCATTTAAGCGTAATTTCAACATTTTCAGGGGGGGTTTTCACCCCCTGACCCCCCCCCCCCCATGGCCTTGGGTAAGTGTATCTGATGGTAAGCTCACTTTACTAGCCCAATGAAAGCTGAGCCACTAAGCGAGTTTTTACCGGGCATGTAACGTACGATACTTTACATCATACTACACAGAAAAAACTTTAACCATTAAACATGCGTCAAATTTGCTGAAATCAGCTGATTTTTTTGTTTGTTTACTTCCGTTTCCTAGTGCACGGTAAATTTACCGCAAAGTAATCAACAAAGAGTAACTTTCCAGCCAAGAGTAAGGCACAGAAAACACATGTTTCTGTATAGTATGACATAAAGCAAGATTAAAATCTGTACTTAAAGTTACTATAGTTCTTGGTTGCGGTTCAGAGTGAATTGTAGAGAAATGTAAAATATTTATGTTTTTAGTCCTTCACACTAATTTGGTTTTGTGATTTCTCTTCTGTGAAATTAATTATTGCCCATTACCATACCTGAGTTCAACTAGAACACTCAAGTCCAGTTTTATTTCATTTGTATAATTTTATTAATTTGTATTTTTTTAAGAAGAGTGGCTATTAAAAATTCAGTCCCTGAGCACAGGCTATACCCATGCAAGGAATTCTCTCTTGACTTATGTAATCCTGTATTTTTTTAGGATAAATTTATTTTTACTCAACTTTTTCACTTTAAAATGGCAGACAGAGGGATCCAGGCGTTCTGGTCCTGGATTTTAGAATCTTTTGTGAGTTTGAACTGGTGAAATATATATATTTCAATAAAAATAAACCATGAAAAAAGGGTATTTGTTCTACTTTCTGATATAATTATATATATATATATGTGTGTGTGTGTGTGTGTGTGTGTGTGTGTGTGTGTGTGTGTGTGTGTGTGTGTGTGTGTGTGTGTGTGTGTGTAAATTGCAACTAAAATTACACTGCTGGTATGGTAACAGTCAATTAACTATAAATTTTGGGGCCTCCAATACCAGAGATTTTTTTCCTTATATGAATGGTCTATTTTCTTGTAATCTGAACTAGTCAGATTGTTATGTTGATCATTCTTTTCAGACAAGGTGGAAGAGCCTACAATGAACGTAAGAAAACTGGCAACACTGGCCAAGAAACAAGACCAGCTTCTCAGAGGTAGAGTGACAATAAGTAGCCTATGTCTAAAAAAATATGAATGGTGTTTTTGGCATCTGGGGACCTCAAAACAAAAATGTATTATGGTCCTGGGCTTAAGACTTACTATGAGACCTACGGTAATAATATCTTCCTTGTATGGGAAATTCACCAAAAAATTTAATTTTATGTAAAAGATGGAGAATTTTTTTGTAAATTTCATCTCTTCCCTCCTTGGCTTGATTAACACATTTAAACTTACAACTACAGAGATGACTACTGAAGGGTTATTACTGAAGTTTTCATTAGACTTTATAAGTCACTAATAAATAAAAAAACAACAGTACCACAGTTCATTTCTATCAATCAATCAAAACCATTATAATGTTTTAGAGTGAAAGTTATTGTACGTTTATGCTCTAATTACATTTAAACGAGTGGATCAGTTGACCTCGTGTCTGCAGTAAAGAGGTAGCCAGTATACTTTAATAGCATTCAGGGCTATTTTATCTTTTAAACTCCCGTTTGCCGCAGCATCCTATATATTGCGTCCAGAAAATCAATACAGGCTAAATGTACATTTTACTACATTTAAAGTTAATTTCCATAGCCATAACAGAAAATCCGCGAATTAATCATGAAATAACTCTGGTGTGTATTTTACAGTTTGCTTCTACTTGTTGCTGAATTTGTCAGAAAACGTGAAGGTGGAGGATAAAATGAGGAGGAGGAATTTGGTCGGTTTGCTGGTGACGTCGTTGGAGCGCAGCACTCTGGAACTCCTCGTCTTGGTCGCGTCTTTCCTTCTTAAGCTGTCGGTTTATAAGGAAAATAAGGATGAAATGGTGAGTTTTGTAATATTGATGATTTGGTAGAGATTTTTTATTTCTTAGCCATTTAAAGTTCTAGTTTTTTTAGGCACCACACATTTAACAGTATGTAAAGGGTAAAGTGCACACCTGATTTTCAAGCCCTGGTTACCCATGATGTATAAAGTCAATTATTTGTGGGAGTGTGCAAGTACTTGATTATCAAGTTTTTTCAAGCCGAGTTTACACTACTCGACTCGACTCGGAGTTTTGAAAAATACTTGGAAGTTCGAGTCGAGCAGTTACTCCCACCATGTACAGAAATTGATACGTGCAATCACAGTCACCACTATTTCATTGGCTATTTTTCACAGTCACCTCCAGTTACGAATATCCACCATAAAACTTTTGTTATTTTACTTGAATTGAAGAGTTTGAGATATTAATATCAATAAATTTAGTTTTGTCTTTTTTCCTCTCTATAATTTGAGATATTTTCTTACTTAATGCTCAGCGAGACTGTTTTAACTTCAATTTTTAAATCTATAAAATATGTTACAAAAACTATTTTTTTAAACAAGCAAGTGCAGATGTAGCTTTGTTTTTATCTCCTAAGGCTAAAAGTTCGATAAAATACTGAGTAATGATATAAATGTCATGGCCGAGTTGGTGGGTGTGGGAGCAACACAAAGAAACGGCGTAACAGATAAACTAAAACTTTATTAATCAATATTCAAATTACACGAAATGAAGGCGAGAGTTTCGCACGACTCTTTACCGATGTGATAAAGTATTAGATATTTAGTTTAGAAAAGAATTTTGAATGTAAACGCGGGAGGACGAACCGGCGCGGTGTTAAGCAGACGGCGGTCGAGCAAACTGGTGTCGACGGCCTGCGCCACGGGGGTCGACAGCATGCTGAGTCTGCTTATCAGCACATTGCAGCCGACTGTCTCCTTGCTTCATATCTTGTTCACTTCGGTTATAATAAGTTTTACAAAATTATTTGAATTGGGTTCTGGGCCTCGAGTTAATGTTAATTCCCTGTTGATAGTCATTAAGAGTTGGCTAAAAAATTATATCCTTGATTATCCTTTATTGGGTACTCCACTTTATTTATCTCCAATATTATTTATTTATTTATGGAAATCGGCAGCCATATCAGGCTAAACAAAATTTTGGGGAGCGGGTTGTCACATTAAGTTACGTTAAAGATGGCCTGAATTATCGTTTCATTTAATTTGAAAAAAGATTGATTTTACTCATAGGAAAACTTCTTAGATTAATTCGAAATTGGCGGGTATTTTTTTAAACTCGTCTCGACTTGACTTCAAAAATCACTACTTGTACACTCCTAATTATTTCAAAAATGATGAAAGGGTCCTCTACACTCTGTTTATTGGATAGAAAGTATGTCTTGGTATTACATTGTGGTCTTGTTACAGCAATAACCTGAAAATACTAGTGGCCTCAGCATTAACTATGGTTCTCTGTATTAATTAAATTCAAAACATCTTTATTTGTCAGTTAGCACATAATATGATGTACAAAAAATATTGTCACAAAAAATAACACAGTGATGTAACATCGTTTATATAAAACTTCCAACAAGAGTATGTAAAACAAGTTTAGCTTTACGAGCAAAAAATATCATTAATTGATTGTGAATGTTTTTAGACCTTAGCCTCCATTTCAACTTCACTTTAAGCGTAGTAAAAGCCATATTTATACTGCAAATTCCTCGAAAGAATATTTTTCTTTGCTGATGAGAAATTGTTAAAGCTTCAATTTAAGGTTATGAATTTAAGGAGTGAAGCACAAGGCTTGGATATTTTTTGGGAGTAGAAGATAGGAAGTACAGCTAACTCACCTTGCAAATAAGCTGCAGAGACACACATAGATATTACACATTATATTAGTGATATTTCGGCTGTGAAGCCTTTGTCAAACAAAAGAGAACTGACAAAGGTTCTCTTTTGTTTGACAAAGGCTTCACAGCCTAAATATCACTAACATAATGTGTAACATCTATGTGTGTCTCTGCAGCTTATTTGCAAGGTGAGTTAGCTGTACTTCCTATCTTCTCCTCCCAAATAATAAAGCTTCAATTTGAATTTATTGTAAGATACTTCTGCACAAATTTCTACAGGAAGTTTTTTATACAATTTTGACCCAGTATATTTAGGTTTCTTTTCAAAAAGTTGTAAATTGTGAAAACTAATTGCTAAATTGTCCCGATTTCTAGCAAAGTAATCGAGGTTATCTCCCATGAGCTCTATAATCCTGCAATTTATGTTTGACTGATAGAATTGCCTCGAAAATATACATGCCATAAACTGTCATAATTTTTTCGGACTTGAAATACTCTTTGACTGAGGTTCTGGGGTGGAGATAAAAAATTATTCTTATTGCTTTTTTCATTTTTAAAATTGAATTAAAATTGTACTCAGCTGTAGCACCTTACAGTGATATTCCAAAAGATATAATTGAATAAATTTGAGAGAAATAAACCACTTTCAATGTTTCTTTATCGCAGAGGTTTTTCAGCCTAACCAATGCATACAATTAATATCCATCTTTTAGCGATTTTTTTTTTTTAATTGTATGTACAATTAACACATCATCATAATACTAGAAATAGAAATATTAGTACTTCTGTAATGCACAACTTAAAGCTTTTTGAGTCAAAACCTGAATATGCAGGGGCAAAATTTTTCCAAAAGCTTCCGAATGAAATTAAGCAAATTGAAAATAAAAATAGATTTAACCTCAAACTTAAGGACTATCTTGTTGAAAGGTGTTTATATACTCTTGAAGAATTGTAAGGCCCCGGAGTATTTATTGGGAAATCCCTAACCTATTAATTTCTTTTTTGACTGGTCTCATGCCACTACGTGGTCAATCGGGACGACTCTTCAGAAGTAAGAAGGAAGAAGTAAGAAGTAAGAAGCCCCTGAGCTGTGCGATTTAAATAGTAAGACTAAACTACTTACATCAACCTGAGCTGTTCTGACGGTTGATGTAAGTAGTTTAGTCTTACTATTTATTTCAATGCATACAAACCTAATGAGATTTTTTTGAGAAGCTGTTCTTCATAAAGATTCCATGAAAGCGATTTATCAGTTTTTAAACCCAAGAATTTGATGTAATCTTTGCCTTCAATTTTGCTACCATTTATTGCAATGTTAATTCGGTTGTTACCTATATTCCGTGTTTGAAAATTTATAAAATTTGTTTTTGCAGGGTTTAAAAGTAACTGGTTAGAATTTAAAAAAATTTGCAAAACATTGTCCAAGTCAGCATTGTTCCTGAAGACTTCGGATAATTGAAAGTCTACTGTATTGTACACAAAAAATGGCTGAATGTTGATATACCCACCTAGTCCAATTAAGGCCTTGAATATAATTTATGTTTGGAAAAGTTCTTTTAAAAAGTAGCCTTTAGTCTCATATTATGTTGAACCAAAATGCTTACTTGCAAACTGTCTTCTATACATCCAACCAGGGTTTAAGCTGCGGTCGCATTTGTCGCAAAATGCGACATGCTCCACGAAAATGCGACAATATTCAGACAGGCTGTCGCCTTTTTGCTACAAAGTAAAGAGTGGAAATTATTTAACTTTATTGCAGCAAATAATGTTAACCAATAACAAAGTTAACCAATACAAATCTCAATAAAAGTCCACTTACTTCCATAAATTACTTTCAGATGCCGCGTCATTAAGATCCACAGTCAAAAAGAAGACTATAAATAGACACAGAGAATGTGTAGACGTTCTATAAGTTTTCTGTGCTAAAGAGCAGTTGGGGCGCACTCTGTAGTGGCCGAGTCACCAAATCTAGCCGAGCGGTGGCGAATGCGAGAATGTGGGGGGCTAGTTTGCCACCGCTTGGAATGATATGGAGTCGAATAATCAATATAGTCATTCGATAATTTCAGTTTCAAGTCATGAATATCCTATTTAAGGGGCAAGAAACGGTGCCGTGGATTATGCGGGGATTTTTAAAGAAACTGCCGTGTAAAAGCGGGGATTTCCGAAACTCACGGTGGGTAAAATCTCATGGCCAGTCTGGCAACACTGGCGAAAACAGATGTCTCGAAAACGATGATGCGAAATATAGTTTGAGGTTATGTTGTTCGATTAAGTTGTTTTGGTTTGATGACATGTGCTATAACTTAATGACATGCGATAAAAATGCTAAAAGGAAAATAATTTTGCTACAAGTCTCAAAGAGCTTGTAGCATTTTTGCTCAAAGAATTTTTTTCCCAACTTAAACCCTGCATCCAACCTTTTTTAAATTTGCCCATCGCTGAAAAATAACCTGTTGTTCTACAACTGTTGGACATACCTATTGTGTTGTTTGGAAGGGTCTGAAAAATATTGATTCTCAGATTTCGATTGGATACAATTCCTTAATCTTTCCTGAACAGATTCATCCGCTCATTTTAGCAAAAAGAATCGGAGAGACATTAAAAGTAATTGATTTACCACCCAATGTCATGCAAACGATAAGGGATCTCAAGTCGCTTAAATAAAAAATAACATGGCCAGCGACTTTAGGTCCCTTTACTCTAATGCGCAGGCCCATACTGACAGATTAGTCGGCAATAACTCAAACTGCAGCTTTAACTTTTATTATGACTGCCATTACAATAAAGGGAAGTGGAGATTGGATGTATGTGGTTGCATCATTCCGTGAAATCTCAGTCTCTTTCAATTTTCTCAGTGATTTCACACTCTTTTGGTGTAGAGACTTATTGGATTATTGGCCCCTGTCGACTGTAGGATTCAGGTTTACTAGTAATAATAATTGTTTTTAATTCTTGGAGAAACTGGTAGATTATGGAAAACTGTGATAATGAATTTCACTCCAAATGACATGTACACTTTCAGCATTCTAAAATCATATTTAATTTTCAAAATTTTGGTCATCCCCTTAAAATCTGTTGCCTGGCAGAACTCTTCCCCCCCCCCTCAGTTCACCATCTGGTGGGGACTCCTGAGCCTTTAAACATCTAACATAATATTTATATTATTGCTTTCATTGTTGGAGCTTATTTAGTTTCTTTAAGGATTTTGTCAAATATAAATTTTTTGGCCTGTTTTGTTTTTTTTTGTTACAGGCAAACCTAAACGTGATCGAGAAACTACCAAAACTATTGTTGATGAAAGACAAAAACCTTGAGCTTGTGACTTTGAATCTTCTTTTTAACCTTTCGTTCGATACAAATCTGAGGGAGAAAATGGTTCGAGTTGGGTTCTTGCCTAAACTGGTCAGCATGTTAGGTAAGGGTTTAAACCGTAATACGTTCTCTACCAGTATGCATAAAAAATCCCTAAATACATACCAGCCAGCTCTTATACAAGTCGGCTGTTGTTCGAAACTGTACAGCAGCTCATATATGAGCCAGCTACTTCCGTTAACATGAAATTAAATGTAATAACACTTTACTGTTTCAAAAACATGTTTCCAATATAGCTGGTGATACAGGTGACATTGTCATAACCAGCAACACTGGTTATGACAAACCAAGAACCAAACCAAGAACTTGTGTGACTGTTCTATCCTAGCATAGAAAGAATAGTGTTAAATACAAAACTTACTTTAGTTATTTAAATTTTACTCATTTCTTACACCTCGGGTACTCTGAAATTGAATATTAATTTAATTGTTTTCAATAAGGTGGTTTTAATATATTATTTACATTTACCTACATTAGCATATTTTTTAAATTAGCAGGCTGACAGTTGGAAAATCTAAGACTCATACTGTACCACCGCCTTTTCTTACAGATAGAGTATTGGATTCTGTAATTGATTTTTTAAACGTGTTGTTTACTGGTGATTTAATTGTTTCAATATAACTCTGTTTGTTTCCTTTTTAGTGAACCAAATCTTGATGGCAAAGTTTTGTACTTTCTCAGAAGTTGATTACATATGGTTCTACTAGATAAAATACTAAAAATAAATATCATTAGAATTTTGAACCTTTTGGTGGTATACGAGGTTGAGCCCCACAGTAATTCAATAGTACACATAGCCGCATGTCTAACTCACTCATTTATATATATTCTATTACAAATCCTCGACGAGTTAGAATTTTGGTATGGGTATACTTTATTTACTGGATGTAAACATAAAATGTCTTACAACACTTAAAAATATGTTTTTATACTTTATAAGAAGAACCCGTGGCTTCGCTCACGATAAAAATTAAACATACACTATCACCCATCAATTATATTGTTTTGCTTTCCCATTTATTTTTCTTGTTGTAAAATCTATTTCTTTAAACATATCAAGTGTACTTCCATAAAACAAAAATAGTTTTTAGAAATTTGCTCTTAGTACGCATATGCTACGACGGGGGTATTCTATTCCTGCCTAAAGTGCCTGTCTATATAAAAAATGTGACCATATCCAGCGCCCCACCGACAAAGCCCCAAATGGTGTTTCTGCCCTGGGTAGGCTCATGCCCAATATCGGCGGTCCTTCCTCTTGCAAGTGCTGTTTGCTTGAATCAGTTGTCCAGTCGATCTTGCTATCAGGTGAAGAGGATTGCGCTCACACACTCAAGAAGCGAATTTACAGAGACTGGCTCACCCGAGACAATCACCGAGAAGAATATATGGTCTTTTCTGCTTAACGCACGGTATCTGAGCTTGCCCTGATGATGACCATGGGGCACGATATAAGGAATGGCGCCATTGGCTTTTTTGACGGCTTTGAATCTGCTCGCATATGTAGCATAGCAAGGCCACACTGTGGGGCCTTGAGCATAGTTACCCTTAATTATTTATTGCACCCCCGTCACAGCAGACCTGCGTATTAGGAATCCTATTTCTTTCCTTCATGAAGGCGTACGTGTTAGAGGAACCATAGAACATGACTTGAAATTTTATTCACTGTAAAAGATCATTTTCTTAAGGTTTTAGGGTCTACCTTGAACAAAAAATTACAATTCCACTCCAGCAATTATTAAAAAGTGCTGTCTTACGTTTTTAGACGCTATATTGAACAAAAAGATTGAATGAGCCGTCCTGGCAATTTTTTTAAAGTGCTTTAGACAAAATTAATACTTTACAGTAGCACACTCTTCCTCTTTAAACAGTAGTTTGTTGTCATAAAAAAATAAGTCCTTCAGGTATAAGTGATCAGTGATCACAGAAGTCCTTCAGTAATATCAATTATTTAGTTTATTTTATACTACATACCAACATTGTATATAGTGTATTGCACTTAAAATATATTCAAAAGTCTTAATTCATTAACCATCTGGAACCAAGTAACAAATCTTCATGTAAACAAATACAATTAAATAGTAGAAAGAAATGCCATTAATTTACATCACCTATTTTAAATTTTACTTTCACATGTTTTGTTAGTAAACAAATCTATTTCAAATTCTTTCAAAATCCCTGACATGGGTACCTTTAAGACGGTCCCAGGGCTAAGCCCTGAAAGTTATCACGAAATTGAACGTGTATAAACCTACTCCATGAAATTCTACATGTATCTACCAAGTTTCGTGGCCATCGGTCCAGCGGTGTCTGAGATTATCAATGCTCTCTCTCTCTCTCTCTCTCTCTCTCTATATATATATATATATATATATATATATGTATACTAGAGGCTTGAAGGGGCTAATAGCCCCTGAGCATAATCCTTCTTTACTATAGTACAAAATACCTTCTCAGAAAATAGGCTTTTGGGTCCACAAAATTTTGATTATATATTTTTAGTTTGACATTTGATTTTAAGTAAACAAAGCAGACCTTTTTGCATCCCAATGGTTTTTAAATGACAGCTATTTCACGTTATTTCTTATTTTATAGTAAGTTTAAAGCAATTTCAGTATTTTCCCCGAGTCCCTGGGATGGAGACCTTCAATTTCAGCCCCCTGCTCCCATCATCCTGCGACCTTCCAAACGCCCACAATTTCGGCCCAAAAATTTCCCTTACGTAATTATATATATATATATATATATATATATAGATAATTTGGTATTAAATCTGCATCGTTATAACATAAACTAAAAAAAACTCAATTCTTAATTATTATAAAATTAGAAAATCTTAAATTTAAAATATTTTTTAATATACTACATTGCACGTGCATAGTTAGCTGCATTTTGAAAAAATCCCACATATCAACATCTACCATATGGCTTTGAATCAAGCATTAGCACCACATGTTTAATGTAAACAAAGCAGACGTTTTCAGTCCCAATGCATTTTAAATGGAAGATATTTTTCGTTATTTCTCATTTTCTGGTATATTTGGACATAATCTGCAATTTTTCCCGACCCCCTGGGACCGAGACATTTCATTTGAGCCATCTCCCATCTTCCTGCAAGCTGTCAAACTCTCACAATTTTGATTAAAAAAAAAATCGCTTTTAGAATTAGTAATATAGATACCAGCATCCTCTTTTTACTTACCATCTTGATTGTATACAAGATGGTAAATATACACAAATGGTGGAAAATAGCAATCGATTTTGATTGGTCACACCAATCATCATCAGGCCCAATGAGAGACTGGCAGATCCATTATGGCGTCCGTCCTTTTATCCTATTGGCTACCGGAGGTTTCGCTGGAAACAGGTTTTTGAACGTACCACCATGTTCGTGTTGTATGATTTTTTTTATTTACATCCAGTGTATACAATAACACGTTTTGTGCTGATCAAGAAATTATACTTTATTTAGCAGTTCCCAACAATTTTGATCACACTAAAGTTCCTGAAAATGTTGAAATTAGCTTCCCCCTTATCATTTCACTGTAGGCAGATCTATGTTGGACTGATTGTATGCATCGTTTGCAGGGGACGAAGAGCCGCAGGTGAACGTCGTGGTGTTGAAGTTGCTTTACCACCTCAGTCTGGACGATAGAGTCAAGGCCATGTTTGCCTACACCGACTGCATCCCCAAGGTAGACCAATGTTATGCTGGTTTTCTCCACAACACTTTGTCTATTGGTTAAAAATTTTATTTTTGAAAAAATTATTAAAAAGCTGAAAAATTAAGTTGAAATAGTTTGATTTATTAGTGAAAATAAATTGCAGAATCATAAAGTACCGGATCATAAAGCACAGGATTATCATCACTGCTTGCAATTTGACAAAAAAAATTGAGTCTTTGTTGTGTCATTGTGGTTTTGTGCTCAATTTCCCAAAATTTGTCAGATACGTGTTATTGTTTCTTCACTGACGAAATATAGATGAAACAGTAGTCATAGTAATTAAAATCTCTGTCGAGACCAGGAAAACCAAAAAGTACTCATCCCAAGATAAAAAAACCACTAAAGAAATCACACACTTTATTCTGCTTCTGTCGCGGCAGGTGGTGGGGATGATGGTGGGGTTGGACCCAGGTGAGGAGCTGCACACACTCACCGTCGCCCTCATGGTGAACCTCGCCCTCCACGCCCGCTGCGCCGCCCAGCTGCTCGAGGGCAACAACCTGCAGTACCTCATAGAGTGCGCCTTCCACCACCAGAGCAGCATCACGGTCAAGGTGCTGCGGAACGCGGCGACACATGAGAACACCAAGCATCTGTTTGTGGTGAGTAGGCCTCGTATGATTGTAGTTGATAGCTGCCTTTGGTACGGAAAGCAGGGATTGTGGATTGTGGCAACGCTCTGCTACCAGTTGTGGCAATGCTCTGTTACCATAGCCGCCTCTAACGAAGGCCGTGGCGAGGGAGAACTGGCAACGCCGCGCTGGGTGCCTAGCATTTCCCGCCACTCTACTGTAGTTGCATGGGGATTAGCAAGCTTGCCCTTGTTTATACGCTTTTTTGTGCGAAAAATTCGTTTGTTATTTAATGTATGATCACTACAGTGACAGACGGCGTTGCCGAAAACTTGTGTTGTGCCAAATTCTAAATGTCAAGCACAATTATTAATGATAAACGGCCTCTAACTTTTTAAACGTATTCACCTTCAAACGCCCTTCACAAGTTTAGTGGATAAAAACTTAGTATTTTTGCAAGTTTGCCTTATGTGGCTATAAATTTGGAAAACAAAAGATAAACCAAATCCAGATAGAAAATTCTTAAAAAATAAGCCATACGGTGCACTTTATGAAACTACAGTACTTACGTTTTACGGGAGATCATAATTTATATATTAAAATTGTAGGCATTAATTAAGTTTAGGCTTGGAAACTACACCAAACATTCATATGTATTAACTGTTAAATTTCAGACAGATCAGTTAGAATCAAGATTTGGTCAATACCGACAGTAAACAGGGGGAATTATAATATTTCAGCTACGAAAGTGCCACAAGTGATGGAAGCCGAGAAGAAAATACGCTAAGAAAGTGAGCTTGGTCCCTTCCACTAGGCACGGGGAAATTAGGTTTTATAAAGAAGTGATTGTATCCTCTATTGATTATGGAAAAGATAGCCTTTCTTCAGGGGAAATTTTAAACCAAAGTTTAGCTATTCTTGAGGATACATTATATATGATATTCTAGAAAAGAGTTTGTTGAGAAATCCAGTTTGATGAATCAGGTTTAATTTATGCTCGTGGTTATATTGCATTTAAGCATTGTCGAAAACAAATTCGAAGAAAGCTTAAACTTACTAAGAAAAATGAAAATCCCAATGAAATGTATTTCTATGAAATTAAGAGGGCAGTCTTTCAGTACCTTCTGATTTTTTCAATGTGTAAACATATTGGGATTGTCCAGATTTTAGTTTCGCAAGAATATGAAAATATTTTTTTAATGCTACAGTCGAAAAAAATTCCAGAAATTAAGCTCATTAATGATTTCTTCTGATGTTGTACATACAAAAAGTCTAGGGAACTTGTGTTTGTGGAATAAAAGTTAAGGATGTGGTTTCGAATATTGTCCTTACAATGGCATACATTTTATTAAACAATTGACTCAATAGTAAGAAACGAGAAAATGAGCTTTCAAAATAATCGTGGAAATATTGTCATTCCTACTTAGATTTAATATAGTTTGTTTCACTGACTTTACTAACGAAATTTGTTTCTTATGAAATGTTATTTGGTCTTTGTACTAAATGGTTTAAAGGAATTATAAAATGTGTTAATATTGATTCCCTTGCTTCCATCTTTAGAAAATCAAATGAAATGTGCACTGTAAAATAACTAATTAAGTATTTAATCGCTTTAACAAATCGAAAACCTTGAGGTTGTTAGCATTACGGCGCCCGGGGCAAGCGTAGAGTAGTCAACCGCTCCAGCGGCAGCGCGGCGTTGCCACTTCGAATGCCGCGGCCTTCGTTAGAGGCGGCTATGCTGTTACACAATGAAGCAACGCTTCACAATTGTGGCAACGCTCTTCTACTAATTGTGGCAACACTGCCAATGAACGACAACTCTAAGCATCTGTTTGTTGTGAGTAACCAAGTCTGATTGTAGTGCTAATCTGCAGCGAAGTGTCTGGGGAACATATGACAGTGGTCTGTCGATTGTGATAGCCCTCTGCTACCAATTGTGGCATTGCTGCCACTCCCAACAAAGCCAAGCATGGTTTGTGGCATATGATATGTGTGGGCAGTCAGTACCTCATAGAGTGCGCCCTCCTTATTCTATCACCAGAGGTGACATATGAGATTATGAAACATCTGTTTGTAGTAAGTAGCTACAATGTATTTGAGTATGTAGTGGGTAGTTAGGCGAAGTGTCTTGGGAGAAGAATGTAGACTTGTGGATTTTGTAAAAACACTCTGCTACCAGTTGTGGCAACACCAAGCATTTGTTTTTGGTGAGGAGGCGTAGTCTTGTTTGAATATGTGGTTGGTAGCTTTATTAATGTGTCTTGAGCACCTTGGAGTGTAAGAGATTCTTGGATTATAATGACACTGCTACCAATTGTGGCAATGCAGCTGATCACAACAGCACTAAGTAAGTTTGTGGTGAGTTTGCCTAGTCTGTTGAGTATGTAGTGTGTAGCTTCAGCAGATGTCCTGTGCACATATCACAGAGTTCCGTGGCTCTTTATTATGCTCTGCTATCAATTGTGTCAAAGCAGCAATACACAAAACACCAGGCAAATGGTTGTGGTGAGCAGACCTAATCTATTAGAGAATTTATTGGGTAGCTTCAGCAAAGTGTTCTAGCCACATAATCAAGAGCTCCTTGGATGGTAGTTATGTTGCGTTACCAGTTCCCGTGGATCTTAACTACGCTCTGCTACCGTGTTGGCAGGACTTTTTGGGAGACCTAGCCAATGTGGTGGCCACCCAGCCTCACGATGACTTCACCCTGGAGTGTGTCGGACTGTTGGCCAGCCTGACTCTGCTTGCTACAACGGTACAACCTGTGACGTGGATCTTAACAACGCTCTGCTACTGTGTTGGAAGGACTTAAAGCACTTTGTGTGGGAGACCTAGCCGACGTGGTGGCCACCCAGCCTCACAATGACTTCACCTTGGAGTGTGTCGGACTGTTGGCTAGCCTGACTCTGCCTGAGCTCGACTGGAGCATGCTGTTACAGCAGTACAACCTGGTGATGTAGATCTTAATAACGCTCTGCTACCGTGTTGGCAGGACTTTGGTGGCCACCCAGCCTCACGATCACCCTGGAGTGTCGGACTGTTGGCCGGCCTGACTCTGCTTGCTACAGTGGTACAACCTGGTGATGTGGATCTTACCTACGCTCTGCTACCGTGTTGGCAGGACTTTGTGGGAGACCTGGCCAATGTGGTGGCCACCCATCCTCACGATGACTTCACCCTGGAGTGTGTTGGACTGTTGGCCGACCTGACTCTGCCTCAGCTCGACTGGAGCACGCTGCTACAGCGGTACAACCTGGTGACGTGGATGTTAACAACACTCTGCTACCATGTTGGGAGGACTTTGGTGGCCACCCAGCCTCACGATCACCCTGGAGTGTCGGACTGTTGGCCGGCCTGACTCTGCTTGCCACAGTGGTACAACCTGGTGATGTGGATTTTAACTACGCTCTGCTACCATGTTGGCAGGACTTTGTGGGAGACCTGGCCAATGTGGTGGCCACCCAGCCTCACGATGACTTCACCCTGGAGTGTGTCAGACTGTTGGCTAGCCTGACTCTGCCTGAGCTCGACTGGAGCATGCTGCTACAGCAGTACAACCTGGTGATGTAGATCTTAATAACGCTCTGCTACCGTGTTGGCAGGACTTTGGTGGCCACCCAGCCTCACGATCACTCTGGAGTGTGTCGGACTGTTGGCCGGCCTGACTCTGCCTGAGCTCGACTAGAGCATGCTGCTACAGAGGTACAACCTGGTGACGTGGATGTTAACAACGCTCTGCTACCGTGTTGGCAGGACTTTGTGGGAGACCTGGCCAATGTGGTGGCCACCCAGCCTCACGATGACTTCACCCTGGAGTGTGTCAGACTGTTGGCTAGCCTGACTCTGCCTGAGCTCGACTGGAGCATGCTGCTACAGCAGTACAACCTGGTGATGTAGATCTTAATAACGCTCTGCTACCGTGTTGGCAGGACTTTGGTGGCCACCCAGCCTCACGATCACTCTGGAGTGTGTCGGACTTTTGGCCGGCCTGACTCTGCTTGCTACAGTGGTACAACCTGGTGATGTGGATCTTAACTACGCTGTGCTACCGTGTTGGCAGGACTTTGTGGGAGACCTGGCCAATGTGGTGGCCACCCAGCCTCACGATGACTTCACCCTGGAGAGTGTCGGACTGTTGGCCGGCCTGACTCTGCTTGCTACAGTGGTACAACCTGGTGATGTAGATCTTAACAACACTCTGCTACCATGTTGGGAGGACTTTGGTGGCCACCCAGCCTCACGATCACCCTGGAGTGTCGGACTGTTGGCCGGCCTGACTCTGCTTGCTACAGTGGTACAACCTGGTGATGTGGATTTTAACTACGCTCTGCTACCATGTTGGCAGGACTTTGTGGGAGACCTGGTCAATGTGGTGGCCACCCAGCCTCACAATGACTTCACCCTGGAGTGTGTCGGACTGTTGGCCGGCCAGACTCTGCCTGAGCTTGACTAGAGTACGCTGCTACAAAGGTACAACCTGGTAACGTGGATGTTAACAACGCTCTGCTACTGTGTTGGCAGGACTTTGTGGGAGACCTAGCCAATGTGGTGGCCACCCAGCCTCACGATGACTTCACCCTGGAGTGTGTCGGCCTGTTGGCCGGCCTGACTCTGCCTCAGCTCGACTGGAGCATGCTGCTACAGTGGTACAACCTGGTGACGTGGATGTTAACAACGCTCTGCTACCATGTTGGCAGGACTTTGTGGGAGACCTGGCCAATGTGGTGGCCACCCAGCCTCACGATGACTTCACCCTGGAGTGTGTCGGACTGTTGGCTAGCCTGACTCTGCCTGAGCTCCACTTGAGCATGCTGCTACAGCAGTACAACCTGGTGATGTAGATCTTAACAACACTCTGCTACCATGTTGGCAGGACTTTGGTGGCCACCCAGCCTCACGATCACCCTGGAGTGTCGGACTGTTGGCCGGCCTGACTCTGCTTGCTACAGCAGTACAACCTGTGACGGGGATCTTAACAATGCTCTGCTACTGTGTTGGCAGGACTTGGTGGGAGACCTAGCCAATGTGGTGGCCACCCAGCCTCACGATGACTTCACCCTGGAGTGTGTCGGCCTGTTGGCCGGCCTGACTCTGCCTCAGCTCGACTGGAGCATGCTGCTACAGCAGTACAACCTGGTGACGTGGATGTTAATAACGCTCTGCTACCGTGTTGGCAGGACTTTGGTGGCCACCCAGCCTCACGATCACTCTGGAGTGTGTCGGACTTTTGGCCGGCCTGACTCTGCTTGCTACAGTGGTACAACCTGGTGATGTGGATCTTAACTACGCTGTGCTACCGTGTTGGCAGGACTTTGTGGGAGACCTGGCCAATGTGGTGGCCACCCAGCCTCACGATGACTTCACCCTGGAGAGTGTCGGACTGTTGGCCGGCCTGACTCTGCTTGCTACAGTGGTACAACCTGGTGATGTAGATCTTAACAACACTCTGCTACCATGTTGGGAGGACTTTGGTGGCCACCCAGCCTCACGATCACCCTGGAGTGTCGGACTGTTGGCCGGCCTGACTCTGCTTGCTACAGTGGTACAACCTGGTGACGTGGATGTTAACAACGCTCTGCTACCATGTTGGCAGGACTTTGTGGGAGACCTGGCCAATGTGGTGGCCACCCAGCCTCACGATGACTTCACCCTGGAGTGTGTCGGACTGTTGGCTAGCCTGACTCTGCCTGAGCTCCACTTGAGCATGCTGCTACAGCAGTACAACCTGGTGATGTAGATCTTAACAACACTCTGCTACCATGTTGGCAGGACTTTGGTGGCCACCCAGCCTCACGATCACCCTGGAGTGTCGGACTGTTGGCCGGCCTGACTCTGCTTGCTACAGCAGTACAACCTGTGACGGGGATCTTAACAATGCTCTGCTACTGTGTTGGCAGGACTTGGTGGGAGACCTAGCCAATGTGGTGGCCACCCAGCCTCACGATGACTTCACCCTGGAGTGTGTCGGCCTGTTGGCCGGCCTGACTCTGCCTCAGCTCGACTGGAGCATGCTGCTACAGTGGTACAACCTGGTGACGTGGATGTTAACAACGCTCTGCTACCATGTTGGCAGGACTTTGTGGGAGACCTGGCCAATGTGGTGGCCACCCAGCCTCACGATGTCTTCACCCTGGAGTGTGTCGGCCTGTTGGCCGGCCTGACTCTGCCTCAGCTCGACTGGAGCATGCTGCTACAGTGGTACAACCTGGTGACGTGGATGTTAACAACGCTCTGCTACCATGTTGGCAGGACTTTGTGGGAGACCTGGCCAACGTGGTGGCCATCCAGCCTCACGATGACTTCACCCTGGAGTGTGTCGGACTGTTGGCCGGCCTGACTCTGCCTCAGCTCGACTGGAGCATGCTGCTACAGTGGTACAACCTGGTGACGTGGATGTTAACAACGCTCTGCTTCCGTGTTGGCAGGACTTTGTGGGAGACCTGGCCAATGTGGTGGCCACCCAGCCTCACGATGACTTCACCCTGGAGTGTGTCGGACTGTTGGCCGGCCTGACTCTGCCTCAGCTCGACTGGAGCATGCTGCTACAGTGGTACAACCTGGTGACGTGGATGTTAACAACGCTCTGCTTCCGTGTTGGCAGGACTTTGTGGGAGACCTGGCCAATGTGGTGGCCACCCAGCCTCACGATGACTTCACCCTGGAGTGTGTCGGACTGTTGGCCGGCCTGACTCTGCCTGAGCTGGACTGGAGCACGCTGCTTCAGCGGTACAACATGGTGACATGGATCACGTCGCAGCTTGTGCCGGGTAATGCTCCCGACGACCTGGTGTTGGAGGTAGGTTTCAGGATTGAGTTTCTTAACATGATTCTAAGGTGAGGAAACAGAGGAGATTCAAACAGAGGTATCTTCTAATGTTGCGTTTAGAATGTGTCGAGCGCTGCCCATCGTGTCGAGGACTTTGTTTGCCATTAACTAGCAAGAGAGCAGCACCGTCGCTGCCCTCTCCTAATTTAACCCAACTGTAACCGTAACTGGATTTAACTGTAAATAGTACTTGGGCGCAACAGAAGACCCATTTAAAAGCGACCTCTGTCTGATTCTCCTCTGTTTCCTCTGGTTCCTGTGAGGAAGTTTTTTAGATTCTTATATACTAGTGGATATACGCTGTTAAGCAGTTTTCAAGTTTTTGTTATTTATATTTTGTAGATCGTCCGCTTTATTTGCGCTTTATTTCCTTCAAATTTGCATTCCCATTCATAACTTGATGGACAAATACTGAGGGTTAGAAGGGCATCTAGGGCTCTTCCCTTAAATCTAACCGTAATAAATCTTATTTTCTGAAAAAAATCACACCAAGCTATTTCCAATGGCATCTAAATTATTTAAATCGGTAAAACTGTTGGTGGAGTCTTGATCACAAAAATTCCCAAACATGTTGGGTCTATGGATTGTTTTAGGCTTTACTCATATTATCTAAACATGAGTAGACTGATGGTGTGATAAATTCAGTTTTCGAAACACACTTAACCAATTCGTGTTCTTCAAGTTGTCAAAATATTCACTGTAAATTTTCCAGAAGACTTGCTTTTGATTAGCGATTATTAAGTAAGCAAGAAGTCCTTGATTGTAACAATGCTCTGCTACTAATTGTGGCAACCCGGCCATTCAGGAAAAAACCAAGTATCTCTTTGTGGTGAACTGGCCCTAGTCTGTGGTGTGTATGTCTGTGTATATTTTAAAGAATTGTACAGTGAATAAGCGACAGATTTCAAGAATATAGCTTTGTTTGGTTGGTGTCTTTGGCAACTGAATTTATCATACTTTCAATGGAATTTAGATAAGATTAGTGGAGCCTAAAACAAATTGGACATTGTGTTGCTGTTTCCTAATCTGTGATTTAGTAAAATTTCTTTGAATGTAACCATGATAATAGTGGGAGCGTTTTTGCACTAATTGTATTTGATTTAGCGACAGTAATGAAAGCGAAAATTTTCCCAATTCTTATCGTGACAATACAGGGTGTCCACATACCGGGAAGAACGGGGATTCAGGGAATTACACGGGAATTTTCTGTACCAGGAAATATGCGGGAAATATATGTGAATTTTATCAGAAATACGGGAACTTTGGTTTTTGACGTTATGACGTTATTGCGTAATGGTGATGAAGGGACTGTTACATTTGGCAACAATTTTTTTCTGTCCACAAGATCACGCTCGAAAGATAAAAGGTATTATTTAGTTTTTACTCTACCAACAAACTATTCCAGTAAATATACTTTGCGCCATAGTTCTATTGAATAGAAATTATTGAATAATTGAGTATGAAGAAACTGGTGGTACTGAAACTTTGGTACTGAAGCTTATGTTGTCCGCAGGTTATCATGTTGGTGTCCACGGCAGCCATGGATGAGTCGTGTGCTTCGTTGCTCTGCAAAGCCGACATTCTCCTGAGCCTCATAGAGTTGCTGAAAGGTTAGGGTTTCACTCTACACTCTCCGTCATTAAAACCCTAGCTTCAAAACTTAAACAGCATGAGTTTTTCCAACCTAGTTATATGTGTGTATGACCAGCTGTTTAAGTTTTGTTCACTGTTGTTTGTCTTTTTGCTCGTACTTTTATGACAGATATAGTAGTTTGATTTGTGTTGATTGCTAATAGTTTATTTAGGTCTAGTTTAGAATATTGCTAAGATAATCATTTTGTCTTAATTTTGTATAAAATGCCCATTGCCCAAACGTTACCCCTTCTCTATCCATAAACGATACTTACTTCAAAAGTAAGCCTCATAAATAATATAAAGGAAGGATTAAAATTTCATTGTGTTTCTCAGAAAGACAGTTAATGTCAAAGAGCCTGAACCTTTTACCAAAGTTAGATAATAGTTTCCAGTTGTTATTAATACTGAAAATAATAGAACAACTATTCAGAAACAAACTTACATATTTAGTTTAACTCGGTACTCCCTACTATAAGAAACACGGTAATCTTTAATTTTGCATTTACAAAGGGAAGGGGGCGGGGTTTGTTGTTGTTACCTCTTTAAATTCTAAATACTTAGAACTTAAGTCTAGACTATATTTTTATCTTTTGAACCTTGATGACATGTCCTTTGTGATTTAGCAAGGCCAATTTTCTGCATGATTATACGAAAAAACAAATCAAATTGAATCATCGATGTAAATCGTTTCACAGCCAAGCAAGAAGACGATGAGATCGTTCTGCAGATTGTGTACGTGTTCTACCAAGTAGCCCGACACTCCTGTACTCGGGACTATCTCATCAGAGAAACTGGTATCCTTTCATTGCAGCTCGGAATGCCAAGGGTTATTAAAGGCGTGGGTATCGGATTGAATACTTTTTAAGTTATAGTAAGTGCATGTTTGGTATGTTTCTGGTGTCGAAAATGTTTTTAGGTCTTACAATAATAGTTTGTTTGAATATCTGTTGTTATTTTTTGGTTTTAGCGAATTTCCCCTATAGGGAAGAAGCTATTACCGTAGGTCTCATGGTAAGACCTAAGCCCGAGACTATGATAACTTTTTGTTTTGGGGCCACCAGAAGCAAAAAACACTATTCGTTAGAATTTATATATATATATATATATATATATATTTTTGTCTGTTAGCACGATAGCGGCCGTAAAAATGGTCCAATCTTAATGAAAATTGGTACATACTTGTAAAGTGGTAATCACTCGGACGAGTTCGTGAACCAGCCCGATCGGACCACTGGAAGGGGGGGGTAAAGGGGGATAAACCCCCCAAAAATGGGTTTTTTTGAGTTTTTTGCATAGAAAAATCAAATTTATCGAATTTTTGTTGGTACCATTGAATTCAGCTCAAAAAAACAAACAATTTAGTATTTTGAATCACTTCTCTATGTCCATTGGTCACCGAGATATTGAAAGTGGTAAACACAGTACGTTGTCCCAATGTTAACCTTATGAGAAATAAGTAAAATTCTATACCTCGGTTATTTCTCAACATATCTTGATAAAATTTTCTTCTAGTTCAGATCTACTAAATAATGAATTAAAACCACACAGTTTTAATAAACCTGTAGCAGCAAACCTGCACACTCATTCCCCATGTTATTCTTATGGAGCTTACCAAAACATATCGAATCTCGCTATGTTGGATTGAAATATGTTGTTTTGCATTTGAAATTCGCTGAGTATGCAGGTCTGCTGCAACGGGGGTATTTGGTTTTTGTTTTGCCCAGAGATATGGTGAATTAATTCTTAAATATGTTTAATTAAAAGGGATGTAGGTTTGGTTTATGTTTAAAGATAGTTTGTAAATAACTTGCTGTTGTGCTATTCTTCGCACAGTTAGATAAATAGCTGGAAATTAAACAGTAGTTTTAGATCTACTGTTATGATTTTCTTTTTGCTTCTCTTAGTAGATCCAAATAAAAAATATGGAAACCCAAAAAAAGCATGAGGGTATTGAAGAAAACTTGAAAAGGCCTATGTGCTGTGCCAGGTTTAGCTGTTTCTGATTCTGCAAAATTTCAGCTCATTCGGTTTGGTAGTTTTCGCGTTTGAAAAAACAGATTCACATACAGACAGACACAGAGACACCATAATTGTTTTATAATACAGATTATTATAGATGTTCTTGGAAATTTCATGTTATGTGCAACCTTAACATCGTCACCAGAGGCTCCAGCCTACTTGATAGACCTGATGCACGACAAGAATGAAAACATCAGAAAGGTGTGCGACGCCTGTCTGGAAATTATAAAGGTAAAATTCTATAAATTTCCATTATGGTAGATAGTTTATGAGACTTTTATTCTTAGGAATATATTAATATTTTTAAGCATCATAATGAAAGAGAAGAGATCTGTAGTTCTTACTAAAAGTGGTCTTTTTTGTTAAATTACATGCCGGGCCCAAATTATCACCTCAGATTCACTCACAAACACATAATTTAGACCTCTCAAAGCATGGCCCTAAGTTTGAACTCGGTTGACCTATTGGTAAATCCGGCACTATTAAAAAATGCAATCTTCACCAGTGCTGGGTTTAGTCAAGGCCACAGCCTAAGCTGTCTCTGCACCCGACTTCCTGTGTTTGGAGAATTTAAATTTACTCGTTGTTTTCTTTAGGGATTTTTTGAAAATGTACTAAAAAAAACTTGTTGTCTCCTCTCAGCCTCCTGGCTATAGCAGTGTCAGCCTGGTTGAAAATCTGGTGCTGCACTTCACATGACTAAAAAGACATACATTATAGCACATACAATAAAAAAACATACATTAAGAAGTTAAATTATTAAACACATAGAATTAGTTAGGAACTTTAAACATTTACCCTTCTTTGTTTGGAATTCATTGTTGGTGATGGTGATTTTATATTTTGATTTTGATTTTTGCGACTTTGCCATCGCTGATTAGTCACACTGGACTATTTTACCGTCATTAGTTCACTGGATAGTTAGAATCATAGTTAGTTCTTTCCAGCACACTGGTAAATTAGTCAAAATTGGTTCTTTCCGGCATACCATTGCATTAGTGTGTTTTCTACTAATCAGTGATAGCAAATGTCCTCAAAAATCCAAATGAAAACATTTACCTGTTTTGTGGCAGGAATGCGACGAGCTGTGGGCAGAGAAGATCAAGACAGAGCAGTTCGAGTGGCACAACTCGCACTGGCTGTCGATGGTCGAGAACAAGGCGCTGGACTCGGCTCTGGGCGACGACAGCGACGCGCTGCCCCACTACGACCTCCTTGGACAGTCCCTGCTGCTGCACACTGGTTAGTCAAAGCTACAGTCGGATCTGTCCAGCTCACTGGTGTGTTATTCAAAGTCATAGTCGGTTCTTTCCAGCACACCAGTACTTTAGTCAAAGTTGTTTTTTCCAGAATACCATTGCATTAGTCAAAGTCATAGTCAGTTCTTTTCAGCACACTGGATAGTCAGAGTCATAGTCGGTTCTTCCCAGAACACCGGTACACTAGTCAAAGTCATAGTTAATTCTTTCTAGCACACAAGTGCCTATTGGATTTATTCACTCAAACTCAAATGAACATTATGTGGTTTAAATTACTTTGATTGATGTGGAGGTTACATCAAGAGTCCTGAAAGAGCCATTTAGTGCTTTGTGAACCAGCATTTTAATGTTTATGAACGATTATGAATGATTTGTAGCTACGGATTGATGTGATATGAACCTATAATTTTACTTACGTCTTCAATCCTTAAGACGCATTACCGAGCCTGCTCCCAAACGCGTGTGTAGGTCCGGTTTTTTAATGTTTTTATATTGTGTGTTTTGTGTTTTTGTTATGTATAAAAAATCAAAAATTTTATTTGGATCAATGACAAAGAAGCCAAGAAGATAGGGAACTAAGTGAACCTGCAGGTGTTGAGATAAGTACTGAGGATGGCCTAGCGCAAAAACGTTTCTAACAACACGATTAAGGATTGAAGACATAAGTAAAATGTTAGATTCATTTTAATGTTTGCCACAAAGAAGAAAGAAGACAGAGGACACATCTAATGTTTCGCTAAATATGTGTCGAATAGTGCCATAGAGTGGGCGCGGGGGGAAGGGGGCGCCCGGAAGTCAATTGTATCCCTATTGTTTGACTTCCTGTGTGTGGAGCAGTTACCCGAAACACTACTGCCATATGAATGCGTTCTCTGCTTATTTCTTCTCTGTGTGTTGCCTGTACTTCAAGTGTCTGACTCACTCATAAACTTACAGATACCCATAGCAAAATTATTAAACAGTCAAATTACAGTTAACATGCTGTTTGAAAGAGCCATTGGAATTCACATGTGAAATCTTTTGTTTCAGGTTCTCACTCTTCCCTTAACGGCGATGATATTGAAATTGTTTCCAACAACCCACAGTCCGATGAAGGCAGTCGTCCCATCAGCGGGTGAGTAATCAGTGTTTTTATATCAAATCTGAGAATCTCTGCAAGCTATTTTGTATCTAGAGAGCTCAATTAAGTGCTGCACAACTACTGAAACAGTAAGAACTCTGATCATCATGTAGTGCTTCTGAAAAATTAATTTAGTTTTCTTAAATCAAACAACAAAATTTAATATTGCTTAGTTATCTGGGCAAAATGTAACTAAATGCATGTAAGCCATTTAAATAGTAATCACTAAAATAATTTACTTTATGTACTTTTATGGAATGGTGACCTGGCAGGTATTTTCCTGGTAAGGTGACCTGGTTAAGGCCGACATTTTCTTTAGACAGGACTGTTAACCCTTGAGCAGGCGCTTCACCGGCAAAACGCGAGCGGGAGCATGCAGAGTTTTACTCCGCAACAGTAGATTGCACAAATTTAACCATTTTACTTGTTTTATAACAAAATATTGTATTTAAATGTTGACAAACTTCATTAGGAATCACTTTTCATCGTTGATTCAATTAATTGTTCAACTTAATAGGCGTAATATTTCAATTAAACATAGTAAGTAATTTTCTAGTTTAAAATATGTATTATTTACATTTTTGGACTTTTCCTTTTGCTTCTTTTTTCCGAAAGCAAAAGGAAAAGTCCAAAAAATTAATAATAATTACAAATCCATTGCTATTATGAATTGTAAAAATAGGTATCAGTGTCTGTGTAACGGGAGAAGGCGCTCCGCAAACTGAGATGGCATCTCTGAATTGCATATAACGAGGTACAGAGAGGGGTGGGGGGTATAAATAGCTTAAGGAAATTCCTGGAATGAGGGGCATAAAGTACGGAGCCGGACACGACCGCCGACACCTATTATGTCTGTTTTTTTAACATAAAAACATGTGCGGAGGAAAACTCTGCGTGCGCCCGCCCGAGGGTTAATAGCCCAACAGCCAACGGCAACTGAGGAACATCCAGTTTAATGTAGGGACCAAACCTTAATTTTACCTATGAATTATGAGTATGGTCTTATGAATGAATGAGGTATTCACTGATGTCGACGTTTATCTCCTCCAGGGAATATCGTACACTGCCACACTCTCGCTTACTCCTCGTCACAATCTGTGACCTCAAGTAGCTGGATCCCAGGCCAGCTGGATTATAGCTGCCACTTTAATAGACATGACTTAAATTTACAATGAGGCTTAGCTGCTAAATGTATTGTGCTGAATCAGTAAAATTTGTTTACATTTGTGATGTGGAATGTGAAAAGGGACCTCAAGTCGGAATTTTCTGATTTTGAGTAAATGAGTTATTAACATCCTGAAATTAAGCATTAAATTGCGAACAATTTGACGTATAATTTATAGTGCTATGATTTTTTTGTCTCTAAGTTATTGACATTTGAATTTTAACTAGTAAAAATGGGTATTTTAGGAAATCAAGGCCCAAAACTTCAAACGTTCACAGAATATTTATCATTAATTAAGAAATGAATTTGGTATCAAAATAAAGCTGAAAACTATATCTTTATATCTAAAATGAAACAGACGTGATATACTTACAATTTCATTGTTTAATCAAATGATAAAGTGAGAAGTCTGAAAAGGAACCTCAAGTCGGAAGGCAGAATACCGAGGAATAAAAGATAAATACACTGTCAAAGACGGTGATTTTTGGACTTAAACAATACTGGAAAAACTTGAAGCAGTTTACTTATCGACTGATAGATGTCAGAAGAGACCAGTTTTGTGATGCCCCTGACGACTCTGTCAGTATGGGCCTGCACATTTGGGACATTGGACCTAAAGTCGCTCGCCATTTTACTATTTCCCATTTAAGCGACTTGAGGTCCCTTTTTGTATGCATGACATAGGCTGCTAAATAGATTATTTTTTTATATTTCTCGGATTCTTATCCTTAAAATAACCGAATGAATGTGTACAGGAAAGATTAAGGAATCAGTGATTTTACTTAGTGATTTGGATTTTTGCGGACATTTACCATCACTGATTAGTAAAAAACAAGGTTTCACGACGTTTTAGGATTTGGAATCTGATCCCGTCTTCAGGTGGAAGAAAATCTAGAACATAACAAGATTAGTAGTGAGGATAACCTGGACAAAAACACAGCTAAAACAGGGAACTGTAAAAACAGTCACATAAACTCTATGCTGAAAAGAAAAACAAGAAACACAAAGAACACAGAACTCACAAGTATCAAGAATCACCAGTCAGGAGAGAGCACGTTCACACCCAATCAGAGCTGAGCTGAGACTGCTTTTACAGTTCCCTGTTTTAGCTGTGTTTTTTGTTTAGGTTATCCTGGCTATGTGTTACTAATCTTGTTATGTTCTAGGTTTTCTTCCACTTGAAGACGGGATCATATTCCAGATCCCGAAACGCCGTGAAACTTATTTTTTACTAATCAGTGATGGCAAATTTCCGCAAAAATCCAAATCGAAATACAACTACCGGTTGGTCGGCAGGTACGCATCGTCGGAGCTGGACGACTTTCTCCTGCAGCGCGACAACAAACGCAGCGAGGAGAGTCACGAGGACGCGCTCAACAACGCTCTGCGCAATCTGGTCATCACCGAAGACAACGGAGACGACTTCCACGTCAACCAGTGAATAAACGTGTCGGGTTTCGCACCAAAAAATCAGTTTATTTGTTTTAATCGATCAAACGTATTAATTACTTGAATTGTAATTTACCTTGGAGTATAATTATTCAATGCCAGGTGGATTTGGTCCTTTATGGCCAGGTTACAATGTGTCCAGTGACGTGGAAAGTGGATATAAGGGATTATAGAGCCTGGTTTCCACAAGGACCAGTACTACATTACCTTTAAACAAATGAGATCTAAGAGTTTTGTTTACAAACGTCTAGGGCATAGCCAGTTTGTGAGGAGCCCTCCCTCCATTCCTACCACCACGCAAAGCCGACTGCAGACACAGCACTTGGAATCAGAGCAGATGTCATCATTGTTTGCATTATATTTATAAAATAAGGTAGGCTGATGGATGTTGAATGACTCGTCAGTCCTTCAGTGCATTATTTGTCCGTTGAATCATTTAAACAGTAATTGTTAATTTTACTAATTATAAAGTACTATTTGTTTAAGTTGGCAATTGTTATTCGCACGTTCGTTATGCGCCGCCGCTCCCGCGCCCTAGTTTTTATGATGTCACAAAACGTTTCTGCTTGAGTGATTTTTTAGGAACAGGTTTCAAACAAAGGATACCTAGTTTCAGGAATTACACCTCAAAGAAGGAATTAACTACATAAAGAGAAGTGAAAAATCCAAAAATTGCTATCAATGGAGACTCATTTGTTTATCACTTAGGTAAACGGTATACAGTTGTGTATAATATACATGTTCAAAACGACCTGCTGGGAAATAAAAATTGTGTAACTTCCTAACCTGTTGAAACCTCATATTACCTAACCTAACCTAATATTATCTAACCTAACCTAAGTTTACCCTACCTAACCTGGACATTTTAAAACGTTTTCCTGTACCTCAATTATCCTTGACAGTTCAACTTACAATTGATTCTGCTCATCGTTTTCCTTAAATAAAACAAATTCTAATATTTGAGTGTAAAATCCATCTTGAAGTGGTCAAGCAAACATATAAAAAACAAACAAAACAAAGGCTTCCGAAAATAACTGTTCTGTTAGCAATAGCAGCAATAATTGAAGTTGCAACGGGAGTGTGTGGGCAGCCACAGTCACAGATGAGAAACAAGTTCTGCTGGTGCCATTGATGGGGATGGATGTAGGGCAGAATTTTGATCCCTAGCAACTTCCCTGGCTATGCCCTAGACTCTAGTGTTTTGTTTTTCACTGTCCTACTGTCTGGTTGTCTTTGACACCAGGCTTTTAGGCCTTGTTTGCACGACGACCAGACAGTAGGACAGTAGAAAAAAATTCTTTTGTTCTCTTTTTTTTAAAGGTGTTACTGTCCACTGTACTGGGCGTCGTGCAAACAGGCCCTAAGTCTGGTTTACACGACGACTAGACAGTAAAACAGTAGAAAAAAAATCTTTTGTTCTCTTTTGTTTATAGGTGGTACTGTCCACTGTACTGGTCATCGTGAAAACCAGGCTTTGGAAGAATCCACTCTCCACCCTGCTGGAAGCTGTGTGAGAATTAGTTTACAATGACAAGACATATTTTTTCTGCTATTTGGTCCATGAATAAATTTTTCCTTGAAATGAGGAAGTTAAATATCACGTTGTCTCCTGGTGGGAGGTAGAGTAATTCCATGAGAACAACTCTGAAAAAATCACTCAATCATTGAACACCTTCAATTCCCCTTACATTCATGCAATTATGTTGCATCTCAACGAATTACAGGCACTTAAAGCCGATTAGAGGCAATTAAACTACAATACAACCAGAACAGCTGATACTTTAAAACTATTAATGATTTTGAGGTTATGTCCATGAATGAAATATGTACAACTAACATGTGTTGGTTACATTAGTGCTAATCAATGTATTGTGTAGTCATTCATTCGTACAGGTGGGGTATTTGCTACATGTCGTATGTATTATGGAAGCAAAGTGAGTTTCTAATACTCCCCAGTAAAACTGATGCCCTTGGGAACCCTTAGGCGTCAACCATTTTCCTGAAGAGGCAATTTTGCACTTTATTCCCTTAATACTCAATTAACCATTTGATTATGATTGGGCAAACAGTACATTGTTATGTTGATGGTAAAAAATATCCAGTTGATTTGTTAACTCGTTCATATCGTTGCCTGATTGAAATATGATATTCTTTAAGCACTCCAATGAATCTTGGCGTAATTTGAAATTTATGGAATGATAAATAATAGCTGCTTTAAAAAAAATTTCCATCTTATATTATTATTAAAAAAAGAAAATCAGTTTTGATATACTGCCAGTTAATTGTTATTATTTTTTAAACTTTGTTTTCTGATAATTTTGTGTATTTCGTGAATCTTTTTTAGATTATTAGCAAAAATTGTCTTTATTTTTTCAGAAATTTTTTTTACAATTGGAAATGTTTGTTTTATTTTTGTAATATCATTCATGATCCTTGACGATCCCAGCTGCTGGGATAGTGTACTGCATTATCTATTCATCTCTATTCTTGCAATTTCGCAGTGGTGTATATCAAAATAATTGTGCACTTTGAAGTGATTTACAGTTAATCATGCATTCCCTGTGGTAGTGTTTATTTTCTTACACTTATGTGATTTAACCAAACTAGTTATCATTAGTCTAGTCATTCCTAAGACATAATTTATTCTTAAGTAAATATTTATTGTTTTATTATTTTTTTCTATTAAATTTGCAACTGTTAACCTCTTTTTCCTTTCTTGAATTCCTATAATTTGGCTGACTTTATCTATAATGAAAAACTATATCTAGAATCAAGAATTAAAAAAAACTTCTCTTAAACGGAAGAGTTCCATGAATTGGGTTCATAGTTTTTTTTAATTGTCAAAAATTCACTATTGGTTTTTTTAAGTTTGTTGAGAAAAGCTAAGGGCTTAATAGGTCTTTAGGTTAGGAAAGGGATGGGTTTTCAGCTAGCTTACCGGAGAAATAAAGTTCATGGCAGCAGCAGATAGAAACAAATAAAGAGTCATATAAAAACACTAATATTTTGTCCCTCTGGGGGACTTCTTCAGAGTTGCAGAGAGACTGCACCTCTGCAACTTTGAAGAAGTCCTCCAGAGGGACGAAATATTGGTGTTTTTATGTGACTGTTGCTATCTGCTGCTGCCATGAACTTTATTTCTCAGGTAAGCTAGCTGAAACCATATCCATTTCCTTACTTCAAGACCAATTGGTTTTTCTAGTTTAACACGTTCGCGGCGGCACTATTTTCTGTGTTCCTCGCCGCCATCCTGGTCCTCTAACTTGTAGTTACTGTAACTGCCACACCTATCATGACAGCAGCACTGTACACTGCACATAATACAATATACTATTGAACAGTGCTGTTAACGTTTCAGATTTCAAGCTCAGATCCTGGTTTAAAAATAAATCTTACTAGAGGACCCACGCTGCTCCGCAGCAGTAAATTTTGGTACTACGACACAAAATCAACTCAAATCAAATAATTCTTTATTTACAAAATTAATGTTACATGTAATGGATCTTTATAACTTCAATGTGACTTATCCGACACTTGCCTAAGTTGAAAAAGAGGTGCATGTAACTGGGCCCGGTTATGTTGGAATTTCAGAAAACCAATTAAACCACGATTTATTAAATAATTTGTTCCACAAAGGAAAACGTAGGACTTTCATGAGATATTCTGTACTTAAGTTTTCGGGACAGCGACATGTCAGCCCGGCACATACGACTTTACAAACTAACTATATACCATGCTAAAATACCCTCGTTGCAGACCTGCATACTCAGCGAATTTCATGTGCAAAAGAACATAGCTCAAGCCAACACAGCGAAATTTGACGTGTTTTTGTAAGCTCCATAAGATTAACTTGGGGAAAGAGTATACATCAGGTTTGCTGCTATGAAAATGGAAAAATCGGGTATTTTAGACTATTATACATCAGATCTCATCTAGATGAAGACAAAAACCAATTTTTATCAAGATGTATATAAAAATATAAAATGTATATAAAAATCAGTTCTTCCGCTGAAGTTGTATGTTGAGAAATAAGCAAGATATAGAATTTTACTTATTACCCATATAAGGTTAACATTGGGACAACGTACTGTGTTTACCACTTTCAATATCTCGATAACCAATGGACATAAACCAGTGATTCAAAATCCTAAATTGTTCTTTTTTTAGCTGAATTGAATGATTCCAACACAATTGGATAAATTTTGTTTCTCTATGTAAAAAATTCAAAAACCCACTTTTGGGGGGGTTATCCCCCTTTAATCCCCTTCCGGTGGTCCGATCGGGCTGGTTCACGAATTCGTCCAATTGATTACTACTTTACACGTCTGTACCAAATTCCATTAAGATCAGACCATAAACGGACTCAGAAAAAGAAAACCTAATTTATATATTTAAAAGATTTGTGTTGTTTCGGAATTCAGCAGGGTGCTCCAGGTACGTCCGATCATAATAATCAATAGCTCAAATGAAAGCTGGTATCTCACTGAAGGTTCTTAGCATATAGAAGGTTCTAAAACATATAGAGTTACTTAATTAGAACTGGGGAAATATACCTTCAATTGAATTCATAATTCGCGAAATAATCAAATTTATGTTTTTTGGTTGAGTAATACAGTATATTAATGATTGCCGATCCTTGATGACAAATCTTTGCGTGCATACTTTTAATTTAAGACCTTATTTATGAAAATCGGTCGAGTAGAAGAGCCAAACAGACTCGGAAAAGAAAAACAAATTTTTTTTGTGCTGTTCGGAATTCAGCAGCGTGCTTCAGGTACGTCCGATCTTAATAATCTATAGCTGAAATGAAAGGTGGTATTTCGCTAAAGGTTCTTAGACCCAAACATACAGATTTACGTAATTAGAATTGGGGAAATATGACTTAAATTGAATTCAAAATCCCAGAAATAATAAAATTAATGTTATTTGGTCGAGTAATACAGTAGATAAACGAATGTCGATGCCTGATGGCAAATCTGTGCGTGCATACCTTTAATTTAAGACCTCAATTATGAAGATCGGTCGAGTAGAAGAGCCAAACGAACTTGGAAAAGGAAAACCATATTTAACTCCCATAAGAAATGTACAGGGAGGAAGTTGCTTTTGTGCATAACTCGAGTAATACGGCAGATAAATGAATGCGGATGCTTGATGGCAAATCTGCGCGTGCATACCTTTAATTTTAGACCTCAATTATGAAAATCGGTTGAGTAGGAGAGCCGGATGGACTCGGAAAAGAAAAATCAAATTTTTTTAATATATAGATTGTAACACTTTGCAGCTTGGGAGCGATCGCTCCCACTAGGATGGCAATAGGGTTCTCCATGGGAGCAACCGCTCCCATGCCGCCGCGATCGTGTAAACTTGGACTCAGACAATAAATTCACTTGGAGACTTTCTGTTACTTGCTCTTTGTTTTACAAAATGCTTTATTACAAAATGTAAAGAGAGACATGGAAATGCATAGAGAACACGGTATGCATTGTATAAAGAGTAATGATACAGCAGTTACATTTGATAATCTTTAAAATTAAATAAAATTCTTATAATAATAATAATAATAATAATAATAATACAGGGTGTTTTTTTTAAAACGCAACCCATTTTTAAGATTGAATAATGCACATATAAATATGAAATAATTATTGTTTTATGGTTCTTTACGTTTTATACACTCTATTATTTTATTTTGATCACATTTAGTTCACTTTATGTGCTCAAAAAATCCGCCATTGGCATTTGTATGAAGTTATGCTGTCTCTATCAAATTCCCGAACACTTGTTGCTAGGTACACCTCTTTGCATTACATTTGTTTTGTTTGTTTTGGAGTACTGAATATGCTGTGACTTGTTTTTTTAGGCCTTACTTTTTATGTATCCCCAACGAAAATAAAAATATAGTGGCGTCAAATCAGGGATTTTGGGGGGAAATAATCATTCACCGATAAAATCAAGTTTTGGGTTGCGTTTTTAATGTGTGTGTCTTTAAGCACGATAACTCACGTAAAAATGGTCCGATCTGAATAAAATTTGCCACAGACATGTTAAGTAGTATTATTCTACGAAAACAATTCACGATATATTCAGCACCTCAAAACAAACATAACAAATTTATTGCAAGAAATTCAAAGAGGTACCTTGACACATGTTCGGGAATTTGATGGAGAGAGCATAACTTTATACAAATGCCAATGACGGACTGTTTGAGCACATAATGAAACTTAAATGTGATCAAACTTAAATAATAGATTGTATAAAATGTAAAGAGCAATAAAACAATCCTCATTACACATTCATATGTGCATTATTCAATCTTATAAATGGGTTGTGTTTAAAAAAAACACCCTGTAATACTAGTACTAAAAATAAAAAATACTAGTACCAAATAATATTACATGGTATATTACTAAAAACACAATGAAACTGGTTAAGTATTACAATATAATAATCCTTACTAGAGGCTTGAAGGGGCTAATAGCCCCTAAGCATAATCATTCTTTATTGTAGTACAAAATACCTTCATAGAAAATAGGCTTTTGGATCCACAAAATTACGATTATATCTAGCATATGGTTTTCAATCAAGTATCCGCACCACATGTTTTAAGTAAACAAAGCAGACCTTTTTACACGTCAGTGGTTTTAAATGCAAGCTATTTTACGTTATTTTTTCTTTTCTAATAAGCTTAAAACAATTTCGTTATTCTCCCTGGGATAAGCCCCCTCCCATCATCCTGCGACCTTCGAAACGCCCACAGTTTTGGCGCAAAAATTTCCCTTACGTAATTATATATATACATATAATTTGACTGTACTGAGACTCGCGGTAGGGGAAATCTTCACTGTGCATGCGCCCCACAGGACTTCTGGGCTGAAGAGATCTGTATTTTCGTTATTTCTCATTTTCTGGTAGAATTGAACATAATCTGCTATTTTTCCCGACCCCCTGGGACCAAGACCTTTAATTTGAGCCGTCTCCCATCATCCGGCGAGATGTCAAACCCTCACAATTTTGATTGAAAAAAATCGCTTACAAAATAATAATATAGAAGATAGACAAACCTTAAAAATTCAATCGGCCTAAGAATGAATGTTTACTTGTGGGTCATATAAACCTTCTTATAAGCTTACAATTTCACAAGAGTGAAAACTAGGAACTAGGAACTTAACCCTATATTTTTTTACATTTTATGACTTTAAATAAGAAGTTCTTCTACAGGGGTACGTTCCAAATGTCCCAAACTATAAAAATATTAACTAACATTATCATTTGCCCCACGTTTTATTTGTCCCCAAAATTCTTATAACATCGGTATATATATATATATATATATATATATATATATATATATATATATATATACAGTGTATAGATCACTTGGTATTAAATCTGTATCGTTATAACATAAACTAAACAAACTTACTTAACTTTTTATAAATTATGAAAAACTGAAACCCTTAGTTATTATAAAATCGGAAAATCTTAAATTCAAAATATTTATTTGTTATAATACATTGAATATGCGTAGTTAGCGGCATTTTGAAAAAACCCCACATATCAACATCTAGCATATGGCTTTGAATCAAGCATTAGCACCACATGTTTAATGTAAACAAAGCAGACGTTTTTCAATCCCAATGCATTTTAAATGGAAGATACAGATCTATTCAGCCAGGATGTCTTGTAGGGGTGGAAGTGCGAGAGAGATGGAGAATACCCCCACCATTGTTTTTCCTTCATCGGTTGTGTATAGTCAACTTAAAATCCCACATGGCCTATGACAACATTACAAATATTGTTGCAAACAAAGAATCATGTTTTGACAGATGAGTTATTTTGAAATTTGACTGTACTGAGACTCGCGGTAGGGGAAATCTTCACTGTGCATGCGCATCCCACAGGACTTCTGGGCTGAAGAGATCTGTATTTTCGTTATTTCTCATTTTCTGGTAGAATTGAACATAATCTGCTATTTTTCCCGACCCCCTGGGACCAAGACCTTTAATTTGAGCCGTCTCCCATCATCCGGCGAGATGTCAAACCCTCACAATTTTGATTGAAAAAAATCGCTTACAAAATAATAATATAGAAGATAGACAAACCTTAAAAATTCAATCGGCCTAAGAATGAATGTTTACTTGTGGGTCATATAAACCTTCTTATAAGCTTACAATTTCACAAGAGTGAAAACTAGGAACTAGGAACTTAACCCTATATTTTTTTACATTTTATGACTTTAAATAAGAAGTTCTTCTACAGGGGTACGTTCCAAATGTCCCAAACTATAAAAATATTAACTAACATTATCATTTGCCCCACGTTTTATTTGTCCCCAAAATTCTTATAACATCGGTACTATCATATATCCCGATTTCATTTGTCCCAAATTATTGTTCAGTTGTAATTTTCAGTTGTCCCGGGTCACATGTCGAGAGGAGCACTCCTCCGGAATTTTACTGCTGGTACAGCACCGGCCGATTCCCTCTACTACCCAGATAGCAGAAAAAGTTTTCAAAACATTCAACAAAAAGTATCAGGACAAACCAAAATGCTTGCAACAAATATTCATTGAAAACGTTTTCGTTTGAAAAAGGTTTGCTAGAAGTATAAAAGTGAACACATCTCGCACTTCCTGATAAGTTATACTGGATATTTGAATCAAATTAGCAAAGAATGTTTGTTGAAGATTAGCAGGGAATCTTTTCAGATGATTTGCAAAGATAACTTTCTGCAAATGTGCACTAATTTCCCACAAGTTTCAATGGGAAATTATATTTATAAATATGTAAAAAATCCAAAAATTGTAATAGCAGAAATGTATTTGAGGGAATGCATTTCTATATGGTTCCTACACACTTTACCACCGTACAAATTCTATTGACCTATATTGGGATTTGAACCCGAGACCCTTGCCTTCGTTAGCTTAGCCTCTATCCACTACACCACCAGACCTGTCAGTGACACAGCGCAAAACGTCATCTTAACCTTTGAGGACTGAGAATGGATTATAAAGTGCCTCTTGTCACTTTTTCCCCATTCACACTATAATAATATTTTTTCAGGAAACAACTATTTTAAAAAGTATAATGACTAAACGTTTTACCTAAAATTTACCAAGTCTAATTGTTTAAATATCCAGGAGCTGAGGGGTTTGAGCATGCATGAAAGGGTGACGCAATTAATTGTATTGCTGATTATTGTATTAAACAATGGTTATACGTTATTACGTTTGTGATACTTGTAAAGAAAAAACTTAGTCCGATGTGAATATAAAACATCACTTATTTTAAGTTTCCACTTTTCTCAATAAATATTTACACATTCAAATACTAATTTTTCAGTACAGTGGTATTTACTTAAGTAAAATCTGGGGTAAACTTAACACACGCAGTAATTCTGATAAGAGTTTATAGGTGCCAAGGGAGGAACAATTGCATACTGGTGATTCGACAAGTATTCATAAGTATTTACTTATATGCACTTAAACAGCACGCTTTGACTGAGATTAATATAATTAAACCTAATAAGGAAGGAAAGTAAATAAATTATTGTTATTCTCCTACAAACAAGTTATTTGTGTAACAAGTATTGACTTTACTTAGGCCTAATAAGTCTTTACTTATAAATTTATTCACACTGTTTTAAGCATTTTTTAAATAATTTTAACTTTAAAACCAAAATATTTTTCAAACTATAAGTTTCCGAAATTCTAATACTGCGCAAGGCAGTCCAGCGGCGGTAATGACGGTCGGCCTCTCAATAACAAAAGGCGGCCGATTCCAAGAAAGGTCCGCCGGGTCCTATGCGTTTGGTGTGTTTTTCGTTCCATGTAGAAAATCTGCATTTGGAAATTCGGAGAAAATTTGATTTTTGTTTAGCGTGAAAATCTTTAGAAGCTTATTTACTGCACGCTCGAAAAAACTTTGCCTATAATCGCCTAGCGCTAGGAACAAATGCGGAGCCAACGTGAACTAGTTGTATGTAGTTCACGTTTGCCCCGGACTGAATCGTAGCGCTAGGTGATTACAAGTATGTTTTTCTCGTACGTGCAGTAAATAAGCTTCTGAAGACTTTCGCGGTAAACAAAAATGAAATTTTTCCCAAATTTACAAAGCAGACTTTCAATATCAAATGAAAAATAAACCAAACGCATATATGCAGAAACCTTCCATGCTATCTGGGTAGCGTTACTTAAATTTTTAAAGTTGATTACATTTATAATTACTTTAATCATTTAATGACTTCAAAAGTAATATAAAACAAGTATATGCATCAACAATTTGTATTTAAAATATCAGGATTAATCTCTACCGGTCAAAAGCCAGAAAGCTCAACTTCCACAATGTTCTTATTTCTTTTTTCAGTTATGCGCCAGGTACTGTATAATGATTTTTGTCTATAGATCTTTAGATTCTTTTTTATGAAATATTTTGAAAATTCCTTATAAAATCTAAGGTTTTAAAGTTTTTTTTAAGATTGGGGTATTAGATTTCCTTTTAGCAATAACTAAGTAGTTATTAAAGAATATTCTTCTGTAAAATTAATTAGGCTTTAATATGCCACGGTGAGCAACATGGCATATATATTTTTTCCAAAGGACTACACTGACTTGATTTTACAGTTGATTGGAGAAAGTGTTTTTGTAACTATTTGTGAAAAAGTCGCCCCAATTAGTGGAGACAGAGACAGAGACAAACGTCATGGTAAATTTTAAATGTGATTGTTAAGAAGGGACTCCAGTTCCGCACGACTATACTTGCTTCTCCCAAAACCCAATTCCACGTTTATAGAAGAACTTCTTCAACGTGGAATAACGTTTTTCTATAAATAAGAAGTTCTTCAATTCCACGTGATTTTGGCGAATTTAGTATTTTCAGGCGCCATCTTGGACCCGCCATTTTGAAATTAGCTAGGTTATTTCAAACATAAAAGTAGGGTTGTGACCCATTACTTTCAACTAATTTTTGATGCTGAATTGAATGCTGCGGTCCATTTTGTTGTATCATTTTTCGTTTTTGGGATATCGCCATTTTTAAAATTTATAACATTGAAAAGGGCGATATCTGAAGAATGAAAAATAATATTACAAAACAGATTATTCAATTCAGCATGAAAAATTAGTTGAAAATAATGGGTCATAACCCTACCTCTATATTTGAAATAAGTTAGGTCAATTCGAAATGGCGGATCCAAGATGGCGCCCAAAGATGCTAAATCCGTCAGAATCATGGTAAAATGGCTCGAAAATGACTGCTGGTGGTTTCTTATCATCATCTAGCTTAATTATGAGATTATGGATTTATTTCTGGAAGGAATGATGTTAAAATGAGTTACAAAATACAATTTTATTAGACAGTGATATCTTGAGAACGAGTCAATATTTTTAAAAACGGATTTCGGTATTGAAATCAGCGAAAAAATCTAGTCTAAAATCATGGGTCGCAACACCACCTTCATATTTGAATAAAATATTTTGTATCCAATATAGCGAATTCAAAATGGCGGCTAAAATGACTAGCCCATCAAAATAAAGAACTATTCCCCTAAAATTTTTTTGTGTCGTCCAAAAGTCCATTTATCGATAAATTATGGTTAAAAATGCAGTGTGAATCTTATTTTATAATTTCCCCATTATAAACCGCCATTTTGAAAATTAATTTAAGAGGATTTCCCATGGTCCGATTTTTGGATGTGCTAAAGACCATACTTTTCCAGACATACCCATAAAAAATGCTCGTGTTGCAATTTGTTCTAGGTTAAGGGTGTTTTTTGTGTAGATTTACTGGACTACGGTATAGGGAATATTGTCGAGCAAAGGCGAATCCAGGCCAATAAAAACGTGCAGTATACTGGTGCGTTCGGCCACGGCTAGTATATACGTCACTCTCATAAGGCCACGTACAGTTGGATTTTTTTATCTAGAAGCTGTTAAGACGAGGTGGAGTATCTTTGGCAATGCACTTCTTTTGTTTAAAGTAAAACATATGTTTCTGTTTATATTGTAATGCCTTTGTTTACAATCTAAAAAAAATAAACAATGATATGAAATGGCTTAGAATATTGTTTGTTTTGATTAAACCTAACCACAATATTTGACAGGTAGAAACATGTGATTATATTACAAACAAAAAAGCTCATCACTAAAGATATTCCTCCTCGTCTTGACCGCTTCTAGTTAAAAAAATCTAACTGTACACATCAAATAGATTCGCCCCCGACGACGATAGTGAACTCCCACTATAATAATAATTATTTATAGCACAGTTAGTTTTTATACATGTTTACAGCCAACGGTTGAAGTTGCTTTTTAATCCGTAATGGTTGTTCCCCTGCCTGGATTACTTCTTCTACGCAGGGTTACTAGATGTACGATAATTATAGTATTTGTGCGATAATTTCTCTGGATTGTACGATGTACGATAGTACTTCCTATCGTACGCAAAAATGTACGATAATTTTGAATAGGTGTATTTGGCTGAAGGAATATAAGATTTAAAATTAAAACCAGGCTTATTTTTTTGGACCAGCTATTTTTTATTGTAATTGAACAAAGACATCCACAGGAGTCTCGTATTTTGTGCTGTCTGTTAGGCCCATGTTATACGGGCAGCTAAAACGCGACGTATAAAACGCTGACGCGGGACATAAAAAACGGAGCAGTTATACGAGCATCAATAACGTCGCGTCGCCGACGCACACGCTCGGTGGGTGGAGCTGTTACACGAGCGGGAAAAACGCCGCGGCAATTACCGAGCCGCGGCGTTTTCCTTTGGTATGTCAAAATAAATGTAAGAAAGTCATTTTAAAGCAAGTTAAAAAAATTAGATTACTTTTTAGGTTATTGACAAATGTAGGTTATTGACAATGTATTCCTCCAAAATAAACTCCTCTGTGTCAAACATAACTACTGTATTAACACAAAACTTGGTGAAGGTCACAAAAACACTAGTAAACACTAGTAAACTGGAGTATGCGAACTTTCCCACGTGAGTGCGCTGGGTCAGTGTCTGGTGGGGGGGAGGAAGCAGATCTGCCACGGCAAAGCTGCCCGTATAACACCGACTCGCGTCATTGCTGCCGCGTCTTTGCTGCCTGTTTACCGGTCCGGACGCGTAAAACACGTCGACGCTGAGTTTACCGGGCAAGACGCGGCAGCTAAAACGCTCGTATAGTTGCACACCACGCAAGTCCATTATCCCGCTAGGCTTGACGTCGACGCGACGTAAAAGCTGCCGCGCTTTTGCTGCCCGTATAACATGGGCCTAAGGCCCATGTTATACGGGCAAAGAACGGCAAAGAACTATACTACTGGAACGCGCGCTGCCCATAAGCCGCGTGTTGTAGATTCCGGGCGCATGCAGCGGTGTGTTTCGATTGCATCCAGGGACGCGCGGGCTGAAGAAGGGCACGAAGCTGGCGCGTCCATCGTAGATATGCTGGTTTGACTTCCCGCCTTCTCGCCTTAACTCAAAGTTTATACCACTTAGCACTGAGATAAAAGGTTGAAATTTTGCATGTGAGGAGTCCTTTAGTTTTGAAAGGTAATAGTATCAATTATATTTCAAAAATAATTTTTTGTCTAATTTAAAACATGAGAAAACGTCAGAAGTTTTTATTCAACTTTAAAACTTGACACGAAAAAAGTAGTCGGCTACTACTTTTTGTGTTTTTTGGTCAGGTAAAATAAAAAACGGTGTATATTGTTGCTAAGGAATTGAATTTCTGAAATAATATTTTTTGAAAAAAATGGTAGCCGTAGTTTGGTTATTAACTTAGTTTTTGTGAAAGAATTTATCCGTGCTGCGCCAGGATAAAAACAAAGTCAAATCTAAACTGATGTTTACAAAAACAATGTAAACTAAAAAAACACAATTATAGTATCAAATTAAAGGTATGAATCTCACAATTACAATGGTACCAAATATAAATATGTTTTAGAGACAGTTTGCACATTGTAGGAACGTTACAAGTTTATTCCGTGGTTGCAGTAACTAAGGAATGTTAGGACAAGCTTCTAGGTTATCGATTGTTACGATGTGAAAACTGCCTCTAAACCATTCATGATTGGTACCATAGTAATTGTGAGATTCAGACCTTTAATTTAATGCCTTATTTGGAATTTTTTACCTTATTTGTACCCGGGCGGGCGCTAAAACGGAGCAAGAAGATGGCGCGTCCGCGAATGTAGTTCATTACTCCATACAAGTGATGATGACCTTAGATCACACACGAGGTTTACAGATTTTAAATCAAAAGGCAAAGTAATTACGGCACATTATGGTGTTTTCAAAATCGTTAATATGCAAACGACTAACGACGTTTTATCGATTTACTCAAGCTAACTGAAAAAAGGCTACCACCAACGATTTAACCTTGAGAATATGTAACAATTTCACAGGCGTTATTTTTAAAAATCACTTAAGCAATGATGAATTCCATGGAAGCCACAAATTTTTGTTGATCAAATCCGTAGCTAATTTTTTTAAATTATATCACATCACATTGCCAAACGGGAAACTTTTGAAATCACAAACAAATCTAAGTTGAATTTAAGGCAAAGGTTGACAGTGTTAATTTTTTTTTCTAACTTGTAGATTAAGCAACTGATGCTTGTGAAATACGCTGTAAAACCTGTCTTAAAATAACGTACATTTTATATTTAAAAATTGTTTTATCTTACCTAATACATATTTAGACATTTTAGTCCTAATTTTCAAGAAAATGTAAAATTTACCAGTAACATCTTATAATAAGTCATAATATTCTGCATTAAAATAATCAATATGTAATATAATTGGTTAAAACAATTATCAAACGTTAGCAACACATTCATTTTGAAATATGACAATACAGTATTTCAGAGTTTACAAGGCGTTTAAAGTGCTGCAATAGGCTGCAACAGCATTATCGTAATGCCTGAGCCTTGGCGCGGCCTGTGTACCTGCCCCGCCCTGGCGCCTGCAGGCCCCCGACGCAACCGCGGATTCCGGCTCGCTCTGTAGGCCCAGCGCGCGTTCCAGTAGTATAGTTCTTTGGTTACTAGTTGTCATATTATGCAGCGAGCGGGCGAATGGTATGTGTTTTTTGTAGGCTTTACATATTTCATGGTAATTTGGGTTTGTAGGAAGTTTTAATACAACAAGCTCAGACAACTTTAACTTAAGTAATGCTACAATATCATTATATTCATCTTAATATATTAATATATTATTCATACAACTTACGTAAACTTTTGTATAAATTGTAACACAGTTATTTATTTACGTATTTGTGAAAATCAGATAAAGACTTTAATTTTGTGTTTTAACTATGAATATGCCTATTCAATTTATTTTTCCCTTTGTAATTGATCATAATTTTATTTTTATTGTTTCCATTCCAATTTATTTTTTTCGTACAAATGCATACTAAACAGAAAATATGCTGATATATTAGGGTGGGTGCACCAGTGAATGACCACCCCCAGTGAATGACCGTTTTGCTTTAAAAACCCTTTATCAAGCATATTCTTTAGGCTAGCCAATTAAAAATAAGCGCAAAACCAGCCTTGTATAATTATTCAGCAATAATCTTTCATTGGATAAAATCGTTGGAATCGAAAATACTTTTTAAACATATTTAAAATTGAGTGTACCACTATCTTTGATTTTGATCTTTCCTCCTATAGTGATTAACCCTGCAAGGTTTACCTGGATCTACATTCATTCTGTATTTGATGATGATTACAAAAATGCGTTGCAATTAAATAATATTTAATATAATATCCTGCAATTTAAAATCAATTTTGTTGCTCTACGTGTTATAATTAATTATTACTGAGGGCGGTCATAAATTGGAACGTAACTAGGGCAAAAACCAGTAAATGACCGGGAGAAAACTTCGCGGTCATTCACTGGTACAAGATCGGTCATTTACTAGCTATGATCTATGTTCTCAGCTGAATTATTCTTATTCATTGTTGTCAGCTGATTTTTCGATATTTTGACAGTTGTTCAACCAAAAGAGACCGGTCATTCACTGGTGCAAGATCGGTCATTCACTGGTGCAGTCCCGGTCATTTATTGGAGCATTGACATCGTTGCCTTTTAATTAATATTACTATCAGTATTCGCATTAAGAAACGTATTTAACTAATATTGCTCGATTCTTAAAGAATAAATGAAATTTCTATAGTAAAACGTATAACTGTGACTATGGAATAAGGGAGTGATGTCAATTTAACGTGTGACATCGTCCTTAACCGGTCATTCACTGGTGCACTCACCCTACATTGTACCATAAAGATTCTTTACTTTTACATAATTAAATCGTATTGGTATCTTTGTACGATGATTTTGCAGGAAATACGATAATTTTAGCACCTGGCGTACGATAATGGGATTTTAAAATCTGGGAACCCTGCTTCTACGTGCTTCTTATTCGTTTGTTTAGTTGCCTTTGTTTGTATTGTATTGAATGTCAGAAGCTTGGCCTAGAGTGAGGTTATGTGAGAAATTAGTCTCATCCAAAGCTAAATTGAAATATCTTCTATTTGTAAGTTTGATTTATTACTTAATTTTGTACTAAGTAATTTTTTAACAGATAAAAAATTGACTAGATACTGACGAGAAAATCATCTTTGGCAAAAATATGCATGTTACATTGTAGCCTACAGTCAGCTTAAGTCCATTATTAAAACCAACATAATTTTTGATGTTTTTGTAGATTAATAAAATAAACAATTCTTTGGACATACTGTACTGTAGTTTTACATTATACCGTTTGGTCTCACAGTGCTGAATCTCATAGCGCCGAAAATGCAGATTCTGTGTTATAGCTCCGCAAGTACAAACGATGCATAGCGCCGAATGGAACACAGAATGCCATTTCTTTCAGCGCTATGTAACAACTTGACATTCGGTGCTATGAGATTCCGTGCTATGATACCCATTAAACATGCATTTGATTCAAAATAACTGCATGTGAGTTTTATTTTTTGATCATTATGTAATCTTGATGTATTAAAAATATTGATTCTGATTAGTAGTTATTAATGTAACATTTTTGTGAAAGGATGTAAGGAGGGCTGCAGTTCAAGTTCAGTCCCACATCTCATACCTCAACCTTTGCTAATTTGTGTACTCGGCGGGAATCGGGGTCCTATCAAATGCTCATTATTGTTCTTTAAAACATTAGGCCTACCAACATAACTCAACAACGTACTCCTCAGTTCACATTGTCTGCTATTCTGTACTGGTTTTTAGTTTTTGTTGTTAACACTGACATGGCAAATGATAAAAAATTGCCCCTTCTGCGGAGGTGAGTAGTTTGGTTGTGGATAATCATGGTGTGAAGAGAAAAGAAAGGTGTGTGCATAGTCAGCCGGTATGACGTAGTTGGGCTCAAGGAACTAGCGGTATAACGGCAGAACTAAGACAGTTCACATAAATATTTTGATTAAGTTGTATTAACTGATTTGTATTTTAATCGTCATAAGCGCTAGTTGCGTGAGCCCAACTACATTACACCAGCTGACCCTGCACACACCTTTCTTTTTTTCTTACACCATGGTGGATAATGTGTTAGTTATCACAGTATGGATGTTAAATGATTGTAGGCCCTATTAACCAATTAGTTGATTAGTTTTCAGTAACCAGACATTATATTATAGGAAAGTTTGTAGAGGTAATGAGGTGGGGAACGGATAGTGAACTGCAACCGAAAGGAATTGGAAAAGAAACTTTTTGAATGTTCTGAAAAATATGGTAGAAGGCAAATCACAGGTGTGCGCTGTAATCTGTTTAGCTCTTTATCATCAAAATATAAAAATTAACGTAGCCTACTGTCATCAAAATATAAAAATTAACGTAGCCTACTGTATTAGCATTGTTGTGGCACAATATTTTTTTTTTGGGTAGGAGGTGGAATGTGTTTACGCACACTGAGTGGCTCGTTGTCCCCTCAGTAGTGTCAGACTCCCATGAGCTCAAAGTCCTGTGAACTACCAACTAAACCACCCCCCTCAACACCGAGGACACTAGCCTGGAACTGTTTCGCACATTACTTCGGGCTAGCCCTTTGATATTACGCCACTAGGGCAATCTCCGTAAGGAAAAGCTGAGGATTAAGGCCGATCGAGGTCAACCTTTTTCGCCTGAAGAATGGCCTGGACATGAGGCACAAGATTGATAATAATAATATTAATAAAATAAACAGGTGTTAAGATTTAGTAACTGATAATGTAATTTAACATTGGCAAAGTTTTTACTTTCATGTAGGCTAACTCCAATTCCGATTTGTGTTGAATTATCTTCAATACCAATATCAATTATCAGCTTATCGTGTTCAATTACACTTGGCGCATTATATCTTGACCCTTGGCCTAGTTCATTGCTGGAGCTGTCAGATATTGTTTATTGTCAATGATTTTGGACAACAAACAATGAAAAAACAAATTTCTACAAACATCAACTGTATTTTGTTTTTAAATGGCAATTAAGATATACACTGACAGCTGTAGGAAAATGCTAACACGTCAGGCTAGTACTACTTTGCGTATCAGCTGTAGTCTCCTGATGAATTTCATTCCACTCCAATTGCTTCAGGTGTAAAGAGTTCTCAAGGGTCAAGATATAATGCGCCTAGTGTAAGCTTGTATCATGAACAATTAAACATACCTTAATATAAAAAAAACCTTATCAAACAAGGCCTAAACAAAACATAAAAAAGCTAACCAAAAACTAAATTGAAATGTTACGAACAAATAACCAAACAACCTACCGTGATTTACCATCATCTGCTCTCTTGAACTAAGTTAATGTTAACTAGTTGAACTAGTTTGTGTTGATAACCATATTGTCATGAACAAAACAATCGATAAATGCAATGGAGTCATATATCGAGCCCAGCCCAACAACATATGGTATCAAAGTCTGACTATCGTTAGATCGTTCGATTTTCTTTTCTTGAAGATGAGATACTGAAATACAATCCAGTATTCTGCTATAGTAAAAGATCAGATATGAAACTTGTAGGTACCCTTATCTGAAGTGCACCCAATTTTTCTCTATGAAATCGTAGACATTAGAAGTTTCAGTATGGCAAACTTATTTTGGCTGCAGTTTTTTTAAGAGTTTGTCATTTGCACAGCTACAGCAATAGGCTAGAATTGAAAATATACCTGGAATGGGCCTAATACAAGCCAATATATAAAAAATAGGTCAATCTGTATAAAAAAATAAACCGATTAATTTTTGTTCACCATTAAGTTAAATGGTTTATTGGTTAGCCTAAGAAGTATCATGTCTTTCCCATTAATTAAGTTAGATGATAAATGTTACCCTTTGAAAAGTAATTTTTTTAACTCAATGGGATTGAAAGCTGAAATTTCTTTATCTACGACCATTGCAATAAGCACCAATTATGGTATTACAATAAACATTATAATGATATACATTAAAACACCAAAAAACAAGCAGTACTCTAATGACGACTTTAGAGTACTGGAGTCACTTTAGAGTACTGGTTCTACCAATGAGAGCTCGGCATTTGACGGAAGTAGTGTCATAATAACAATTACGCAATTCGCACATCAGCTGATTGTTGCATTACGATTCATGTTTGAGTTTACGTACTTATCCCATCAGCTGATTGTTCCACAACGATTCATGGTTCAGTCTGCTTATTTGCCTAACCTCAAATCTTAGTTGACCTATTCCATTATTAGTAAAAGTCATGAGTTTTGTTTAACTTCAGGGGAAATTTTGTCGTATATTGTTGGTCGTAGATAAAATAGTGTATGCAACGATTGTATTATGCCTTTAAGCCACTCGTGAGATATTTAGAACTTTAGAACACTCGCTTCGCTCGTGTTCTAACTTACATCTCACTCGTGGCTTAAAGGCATTCATTATACAATCGTTGCATAAACTACTATTAGAGTACAATTCTAAACAATCTCCATATTAATTTGTGAGGGGTTTTCTTTTCACAGTCTTAACTCGAGAACATGTTGACGGATTTTAACTTTTGAGGAGTCTAATTAAAGGTATTTTTATGTAGGTTTTCCTGTAGGTCTCAGAATTTTAAGTAAAAGCATCACTTAAGTTCAGTAAAGGACTGAATTTTCGTAACAGTAGTGCTATCTGTTGACTCGTAACCAAACTCAATACAATTTGCTTACAATTAAACATGGACATGGTTTGAAATAGTTCTAAAGGTTAACCACAGACTGCAGCACTTTTATATAAAATTTCTGAGGGTTTGCAAGCAAAGCTGCTAAAGAGTAATCTAGTCTTAATAAATAAGCTACAGTACCTTTTCTGGTCATATTCAAAATCTTGTTATCAATCATACAATTGAAATTTTTGCTAAGCAAGCCCTGGTTAATTTACAGTAGACCTAGGCTTACTTAACCTTAAGGTGGTCTTGAGATTGAACAATGTGTTAACCTCTCATATTAAGTTTTAAACTAGCTTGATTAACTTATTTTCAAACTTTCATTAATTGTTGATTATTTCTCTTTTTTCAGATCTTGGATCGTTTTGTCTTTAACATATCGGGTTTTTCAATACCAAGGCAAGAAAAGTGCAAGGAGTCCTACGAATGTGCCAAGAATCTTAAAAAATTTGTTACACGAGGTTAAATGATTGAGCAAACCTCCCCTGAACTCTGTTGTGAATGATAAAAATTTTCCTTCATTGAAAATACATTTCAACATTATACTTGCAGCAGCACTGTAATATTGATAAATGTCACCCTACTTTATTTAACTTCCAAGACTAAAAGGAGCTGTACGTTCATTCAAGCATATTAAACTATGAGTATTGGCAAAGAGAGGTTGTTGGAGCTTTATGGTGAAGACCATCCAGGGTTCGGTTCGTACCTCGAGTGTATGACTCGAGCGAACTTGACCGGCGTTGCTGCTTTCACTCTCGCTTTCTCCTCCTCGTACATCGCCCAGACTTTGTTGAAACATAAACTGCCTTATCCGAGCAAGTTCTTTGTCTTAGCGTCAACTGTGATTTCGTCTGTTGTAGCTTTTAAAATCACCAAGACGAGAAGCGCTGTCTGTTCAGCGGCTTGGCTCGCAGCTGAAGATAAAGTTACTTATTTAACGGAACTTGATAAAAAGGAGAAATCCAGCTAATAATCTAGAACGTTAGGTAGCACTAGAAGTTTTTTTTTTACAATTTCTATTTGCTTTCAGAAATGTTCAAACTCAACACACATATATGTCGCCGGGTATTTGCAAGCCCTGCGACTAAACCCAATCAGAGTAATTTTGTTAATGTAAAAATAATTTATCATCGTAACTTCTGTATTTTGAACAATAATAATAACTTGAAAGTGACAGATTTTCAAATTAGCTCCTTTCGAAGGTTGTCTCTGACCTCTATACGTCGTAATGATGAAACAGACGAGGAAAATGAAGAAGAGGAGAAGGAATATGAAGAGCTTGTAAAGCGCACTCTTAAAATCTCTGATACAGGTCATCAGGTTCTAGTGATTCAGCCTTATATAAAGTGGGGAAGGTTAAAGAAGAGGAATACCACTCCTCAGCTGATGTTAGATGAGGCTATAGCTCTTGTCAAAAGTTTGCCTATGTGGAAGGTTGTTGACGCAAAAATAATTTCATTAATGAGTGTAGATAAGGTCAAAATGTTTGGGAAAGGAAACTTGGAAATGTTGACTGAACTTGTGCAGAAGAATAAGAACATAACTGCCGTGTTTTTAAGTGTCAATATGTTAAATCCGCTTCAACAGAAAGTTTTAGAACAAGATTTTGGAGTGCCGGTGTTTGATAGGTTTACAATAGTCGTGCAAATATTCAAACTGCACGCCACATCCAGAGAGGCGAAGATTCAAGTAGCGATGGGGGAAATTCCTTATCTTTGGACTAGGATAAGAGGTGATGACGATGAAATAAGTGACAAGATGGGAGGAGGTCCAACAGTGGGGGGGCCTGGAGAGACATACTTTGAAAAGAAGAAGCGTCTGTTGCAAGACAAGGAAAGAAAACTTAAGAATGAACTAAAGAAATTGAAAACTCAAAGAGCGATGTTGAGGAATAGGAGGAAAGAACTGAACATACCCACGGTCGCTGTTGTGGGTTACACAAACGCTGGAAAGACTTCCTTGATCAAAGCTCTGACGAGAGAGGAAAAGTTGAAACCGAGGAATGTTTTGTTTGCCACCCTAGACGTAACTGTTCATGCCGGTTACTTACCTTCAGGGCTGAAAGTGTTGTTCGTAGACACAGTCGGTTTCCTCTCTGATATCCCCACAGGCCTCATACAATCTTTCGTTGCGACTTTGGAAGACGCTGTACAGTCTGACTTGATAATCCACGTCGTGGATGCTAGCCATCCCGACCGGAATGCACAAAGCGAACATGTCATCGCGACATTGAAATCCATCAATTTGCCAGAGAAATCACTGGAGAACATGATAACTGTGATGAATAAGACGGATCTCTTATCAGACTCTACAAATGACTTTGGATCCGCCTTACCCGTTTCCGCGAAAACCGGGTCAGGGTTAGATGTTCTTAAAATGAAAGTGGAAGAAAGTATTATCAAAACTACAGGGCAAATTTTTATCAAGATACGAGTGCCGAACGGAGGAGAGGAATATAACTGGCTACACAGGGAAGCGACTGTAGTCAATGTTGTAGCTGATGAAAAGGATTATCAGTTTGTTTTCATAAATACACTTATCACCGAGCCAAAATTAAATATTTTTAAGCATAGATTTATATCTTCGAGAATTAAAAAGGGTAAAAGCTAGTCAATGTAGAAGAATTTGGTAGCAATCAGCTAGGCCATATCTCTTTGAAAGCCAACCCTACTGCTCTTGAAATAGCTGTAAAAAACCTAATAAAAATGATAAAAGGTTGGAAGTTGTTTTTTTGCCCCTCTTTTATATCTGATGAAGCAATAACTATCTTAACATTTTAAAAGTAAACTGGTGACCCCCTTCATTTCATTGCAGGGTGCTTGTAAGGATTTGAATTGATTGCCATCATTACCCATGAGTACTTTGCGTTTTAATCATTTTTTACAAATTAAAATGGATGCCAGTTGTAATAATGAGTGTATAACTTACTATCTTCAACAAGGCTTTTAAAAAATAACTAACAATTAAAAATATTTAATATTTTGCATTGCCAAGTTTTTATTCTTGGATGGGTTATTTCAAAGTTTCTCTTCCAAGAGAGCTATAATTAATTAATTAATTGCCAAAGAGGGGTTTTAAAGATTTTAAACCTGATGTACACACGTTATTATTGAAGTGCCAGGCATTTTTTGTCTAAGTTATAGACAAAATACCCCCGTTGTAGCAGACCTGCATACTCAGCGAATTTCAAATGCAAAACAACATATTTCAATCCAACATAGCGAGATTTGACATGTTTTGGTAAGCTCCATAAGAATAACATGGGGAATGAGTATGCAGGTTTGCTGCTACAGGTATATTAAAACGGGTTGGTTGTAATTCATTATTTAGTAGATCTGAACTAGAAGAAACTATTTACCAAGTTTTATCAAGATTTGTTGAGAAATAACCAAGATGTAGAATTTTACTTATTTCCCTTAAGGTTGACATTGGGACAACGTACTGTGTTTACCACTTTCAATATCTCGGTAACCAATGGACATAGAGCAGTGATTCAAAATACTAAATTGTTTTTTTTTTGAGCTGAATTCAATGGTGCCAACAAAAATTCGATAAATTTTATTTTTCTATGAAAAAACTCAAAAAACCCATTTTTGGGGGGGTTTATCCCCCTTTACCCCCCCTTCCGGTGGTCCGATCGGGCTGGTTCACGAACTCGTCCGAGTGATTACCACTTTACACGTATTAACCAATTTTCATTAAGATTGGACCATTTTTACGGCCGCTATCGTACTAACAGACAAATATATATATATAAAAATTTGAACGAATAGTGTTTTTTGCTTCTGGTGGCCCCAAAACAAAAATTTATCATAGTTTCAGGCTTAGGTCTTACCATGAGACCTACGGTAATAGCTTCTTCCCTATAGGGGAAATTCGCTCAAAGGCTGGTGGCCAGCGATCATGATCAGCTTGTGATGTTTCGTGGAGACCGAGTCACTTACAGAATCAAATATATATATAAAGTTACAACCTTATTTACACCTTTTGCTATCTTCCTTTTGTGGTCTAAAGGTCTTTACAAACAAACTATATTTTTGTGATCCCTGTGCTAACAAGTCTACATTTTCAGCTTGTAGTTTTTTAAGAGGGGGCTAAAGGAAATTCATTAACGCCTATGTGGGAGAGTTACATACTTAAGTTACATTACTTGGCGATGATGATTGAAAAAGGAAGTGCGACATAATAAATAACCAGTTTTTCTAAAACTATGGTCTTAACTAACATATAAACTTATCTTCCACTTTAATGTCCAAAATATAACTTCAGAGGCTGATATAATGTTATCACTAATTCATATCCAAACAGTGATAAATGTGGTAAATATTCGTAGTAAATATTCCTCATGGGCTCGGCATCTTCCACAATGTCGTGATTTTTGCAGGTAAAAATGCGTTTTCACAATAAACTCACTTCATATCCAGAAAGTACACATAAAAAGCTGTCAATTAATATAAATATTAATATGATTGCTGAGGTTACCCTGAACGGATGTTTTTTGTCCATTTTGTTCTGTTACAACGACGGTAATAGCTTATTTCTAAGGAAATTCGCTAAAATTGGATTACTTTCATTTTTCTTTATAAAAATCTCAAAAAACCTTTCTTTGGAGGGTGTACCCCCTTTACCCCCCTTCCGGTAGTCCGATCGAGCTGGTTTGCAAACTTGTCCGAATAATTACTACTTTAGACGTCCATGCCAAATTTCATGAAGATCGGACCATTTTTACACGAGTTATCATGCTTTAAGTCACACATTTATATATATATTTATGAAAATGAACGAATAGTGTTTTTTGCTTTTGGGGGCCCCAAAACAAAAAGTTATCATGGTCTCGGGCTTAGGTCTTACCATGAGTACTAAGGTAACAGCTTCTTTCCTATAGGGGAAATTCGCTAAAATGTAAGAGTAATCAGTCTCTGAATTTACAGAATCAAATTTACCTAATTAACTATCACTTAAATATCATCGGCTGAATTTTAGGTGTGATTCCTCTTTTGCTTTTCTTTGAATCGTGGAAGCAAATAGTAATATTTTGTAGGAATGTTTCTTCTCTTTAAGATAATTGTATCTTTAATGTATCTTTTCTTCTCTTTAAGATAGTTGAAGGAATGTGTCACCTTTCAAGATAGTTGTATCTTTAATTCTTGTAATCTTTACTTATATTCTAAGTTTGATGCAATTTATGTTACTTGATGTTATGAAAATAAAAAGATTGATTGATTGACTGACTTTAATTTTATAAGCATACATTTTAATTTTTGATAAAAAATTAGTCCGAATGCATTCCCGCACACAAAGGTGTTTTCATGATTTTCACGGGCTGCAATATTGTGCAGACCCAAGCAAGAAGCTACAACTGAATGAAAAAAAAGTGGAATGTGTGCTTCATAAACCTAGTGTTGAATTTATTTTTCTTCAAGATACAATAAAACTGTTTTCTCTAAATTAAAATATATTGCCATGATTTGTGTTTGTGTGAACTTTATATGTGCTGGATCGTTGTCGATCCAGCGAAGGAATATTTACTACATTTTTCACTGTTTAGACATATGAATTAGCGACGACATTATGTCAGCCTTTGAAGTTAAACTTTGGACATTAAAAGTGGAAAAAGAGTGGTTTATATACTAGTTAAGACCATGTAGCCAGGGCCGGATTTACAATTTAGCCGTCCGTGGGCCCAGAGCATTTTGCCGCCATGGGCCCAGAGCATTTTGCTGCCCCTCCTCCCAAACATGACAATTGCCAACCTAATCATAGGCGTAATTTGGGGGGGGGGGGGGCACTTGCTCCGCCCAATGAATTGGGATTATAATTTACTAGCTACAACTAAATGTTTTTTAACATTAAAAACACATCAATATTTGTGTTTGCTGAAGCTATATGGCAAAAGGCCTCACCTCACAAAATAAAACTATATAAATATTGTGGTTTTTTCATGTTAAAATGTGATAATATCCTTTATTACCTATTCATTAACAAGATTGAGTAATTTATTTACTTTGTGGGCAAAAAACCTGGTCGCATTGCCGCGGCCTGAAATTCTTTCAATCGTTTCGTCCCGACCATCTCTCGGCCAGTTTGTAGCAACCACAGCTCCATATCGCCTTCTTTTAATCTTGGCCGTTTCGCAGTCGAGAGTCTCTTGGTTGTATCGTGGCCGTCAAATCCCTGCCAATCCTTTACAGGGTTGTCAATTCGACCAGTTGGCAGTTAGAGAATATCTCCGTTGTAGCAGAGGTCTAAAGGGGCTTATTAGCAAATTTGAAATGCTTGATTAAATAATTTGTTAGATAAATTTGAACAAATGGTGTTCTTGGTATCTGGGGGCCCCAAAACAAAAAGGTATGATGGTCCCGGGTGAAGGGCTTACCATGAGACCTTAGGTAATAGCTTCTTCCCTCCAGGAGACATTCGCTAAAAGTCAGAAACAAGTGATGAATTTAAACATATTGTCAGGAATTTTGATATTCGGTGTTGGTATTGCCCCTTCCTTATTTTGCATGCACAGTGATGCATGCAAAATAATAGTGCAATCTGAAATAAAAAAATTATCTAATGTACTAAAAACTTCTCTTCGAACTTTTTAAAGTTTAAATTAGTGTATAAATATGAGTGAAAAGAAAAACACAGCATAAAATGCTCTACATCAGTGTTTCCCAACCTTTTGGTGCTCGCGTACCACATACCACAATCTCAGTATTTTGCGTACCATCTTTAGGACCCTACTCCTCCTACCCCTGAGGGATCACCTCCAACATTGAATGCTTTTAGTTACCCTTTGGAGGTTTTGTTTACACCAGCTAAATTTATTTTATTTTCCTTATCAATGTACATTTATAGATCGTATTTTGATTATAAGGACATTTTGACAAATTATATGTTCACCTCAGCTCTGCTCAATAGTCAATAACTTATAGTCATTTTGGCGAAAAACCCGTATGAATCTGAACTTGAATTTCATTGATATGAAAAAATGTCTAGGTACACGGAGAAAAATTATCTGTCTATTATTTGAAACTGCACGTATTTCTCATATTTTATATTGAAAAATTAACATAAATAAACAATTATGTCACTTTTTGTTACTTGGGTCATTCAAAGTATACTGTTTTTTCAACAATGATCTTATCTCGAAGCATATTACAAAGCTTTATACAACAAATCAACTGTGCGTTAAAAATAGAAAATATGTTTGGTTAGTAAATCGTTCAACTAACAAATATAGTAATACCACCGAATTAACACTGTTGTACTTTTTAATGGAAAAGAACATGTTTTAATGCCAAAGTGTTTTGTAAAAATAACTATTCTTAAAATGAAAGAGTAACAATATTTCCTAAAATATGATACGAAATTGACATATTATGACCAAAATAGATACTGAAAATGTCAATAAAGTTAAGGTATTAAGTGCGACTTTACTGGTCGACTGGACAGCGTTCGTTCGTAAATCTAGTATTTTATTTTGTACTACTTCTTCAATCTCTTGCGTACCACCTGAAAGGCCTTTCACCGGTTGAGAAACACTGCTCTACATTATTTTAGAAAATATTTAACCGGCCTTCAAAATTTGCCGCCCCTGTGGCCCCCCATGTCCCATGGGCCCATGCCTAAATCCGGCCCTGCACATAGCTTTAGAAAAACTGGTTATTTATTATGTCGCACTTCCTTTTCCATTGTCATCAAAGAGAATGTAATGTAATGTAAGTATCTCCCCCGTGAGGGTGACACTGAATTGCCTTTAGCTCCCTTTTAAGAATAATAAAACAAACATTTTAAGAGAAACAGATAAAGTCAATAAAAATAAAGTATGTTTTACTGAAAATTGTTTGGTATGTAAGTTTGCTAACATCAGGGAGTTTTATTTTTCAGAAACAAATAATTAATAAAATATTGCACTACAATATAAGTAACAGTAAAATGCCAACAGTTTGATTACAAATTAATAGAAATAAATTACCTATTTTCTCATCGTTGTAACTGGATGTTGACAAATGGCGAGGAAATAACAAATAAAGAAAATGGTATAATTTATAATTTAAATAATTGATTTGAGACTGTTCCAAAAAATGGTGTATTTTATTCCGGATAAAAATATCTTTCAAAACATCAAAAGTGCCTGGTTGAGAAAAGAAAAATTTTTGAGACTCAGGATTTGGGAATCCAAATGATTATTACGTCTCAATAATGTTTGTGTCTGTTGCTTGCTAAACTTAACCAGAAATAAAAATCACTGAAAAAATATTATTCTTTAGTCTATAAAGAAATTCCCTCATATTTCTTAGTTCATACGGTTTACATTAATTTAAATTGGTAACCAGTTTCACACATAATAATAAATAACAAATGATATGTATTTAAAGGGTAAAAAATGAAGTAGAAACAATTTTTGAAACAGCTATTAGCTTAACAATATCTTATTGGCTCTAAATGTCAGTAACCAATAGGAAAATTCATATGTAATGTAATATAGATTCTTAAAAAAAATTCTCATCAACAATAAGTATAATTAGTAACAAGTATTAATGTGAATATATTAACTTGTTCATGCTATTTTATTAGGCTCAAAGAAAAACTGTACAAGAACGAATGTTTCCAGTTTTTAGCATTAGCCACTAAAATGATACTCTACATTTACAATGGAATATAATATAGAATTAAAACATTATGGCCTCACAATAGAGGCCAATTATATTTTATGTATGACTTGAAGAGTTTTATAAGCGTAATCATATGAAATGAGTACTTATACTTACATACTATCAATTCACTACTACCATAAACAACACCATATTATAAATCCTAACCATTGTTCTTAAATTTCTAAAATTAAACATCCTATAAATGGTGATATAAACTTAAGACAAAATGTCTAAGAATAGCTCAGTTTGTGACTGGATTGTTTAAAAATATAAAACATACTTGGTTGCTGCTAGGTACAATAAAGACTATTTTTTATAAAGAGATGAATTTTTTAATAAATGGTATATTCCTTGTGTCAACTGCTTATAAACGAAGATGGTTTTTTCAAGAATGGAGAACCGTGGCAGCTAATGTTTTACAATTTTGTACAGTGGATTAAGATGATCTGAAATTTGAAAATCTGAAGACCGCTTAATCTGAAAACTTATCGGGAGGGGATTTTTTTTCCGCAATTACGTGGTAAAGGGGGTGTAGTTAAAAAAATAATATAAATTGCAAAAAAAATTATCACACATAAACCCTGGTGGTGAAAGATGTGACCGAGTAACTTTGCAGTGAAGTTTGGCCAGGTTTTACATACACAGGTTATCGCAAGAATTAATATGCAAAATAAGAAAAGCTGCAAATTTAATTTACATGTATTTATCAATTGAAGGTTGGTTAACAACAAGAATAACTTCAAAAAAAAACTTTATTTTTGTTTTTAGGCTCCGAATCACAGATTTCAATTATAAAGAAAGGTTAAATTACTTTGCATCGGTCTTGCGATTCAAATATAGTAGCGGTAGCTACCATGTGCTTTCAAAGCTTAAAGCCTAATCCTCAGGCTTGCAATACGTAGAGTGTTGTCCTCAATTTGAAGTCGTCATGAGTTCAAAAATGTGTATACGTGTCAGTGTTTTTGTGTTTTTGAACTCATGACGCCCTCAAATTGAGAATAATGTTCTACATAAAAATGCAAGCCTTGAGATGAAGCTTTAAGCTTTGAAACTAAGTGGTAGCTACCACTACTATATCTGAATTGCAAGACGGATACAAGGTAATTCTACCTTTCTTTATAACTCACAAAAAAACAAATTACCATGAAAAAATCTTGTGTATCAACTGATTGGCGAAAATGGCAGCAATGCACGCTAATATTAACATATTGTATAATAATTCTGTCTGATTAGTACTGAACCCCACTAAATCCGAAATCATCTTTAGTTCGAAGTGGGTCCGGCCTCAATCATTTCAAATTATCGGGAACAACATTCACTAGTTATACCTAGTTTTAAAAATATCATCACTAGCTAGCCTATGTTATTTAGAACCAGGTCGTATCAAAAAGTGAGATGAAGTTATGGTAACTATGTTCTTGAGTTTGGGTGCATACTAACTACAAGATTCTTCTTCACATGAGACCCAGTTTTAAGATTCAGCTGCTAAGATGGATTGAGAGGTTGTGGCAGGTGGTAACTTTAATATGCATATGTACAATTAGAATCACTACAAACAGTACTACCAATAATATTTTACCACTTATTTAATATTATTGACTCAAAAGTTCCACTATAAGACACTTTAATAAGAGATAAAGGCCTATTAATAATATTGAGAAGATAACATTTCTTCCTTAGCTACAGTTATTCTTTTCATTTCCAGAGTAGTATTAAATAACAATGAAATAGAGTATGAGAATTTATAAGGTAATTATAATTTACACGTGTTATATTGAGTAATTACAAGGTAACATTTTTCTCCCAAAACGGTTTGGTTGATTTAAGTCAAGACTATTTAGCTTAATCGACTAAACCGTAGGTAGTGTAATCTATTGGTAAAAAAAATTCAGATGGGAGGAGTAGACATCATATTGTAAAGTTAACTACACAATAGAGGTCTGCGGGTACCCGAAAATTTGGGTAGCTTCGGGTAATTACGTGAACCCGAGTGGTCGGGCGGGTTCGACACGTCTCGGGTTTTATTCGGGCAGGTTTTTATTACATGTCGGGTCGGGCGGGTACCTACTACCCGAAAGAAATCGGACCCGACGACATACTACCCGAAAGAGACCCGAAACTTTAAAAATATTCGACAATAATTAATTCGCACAAAGCTTTTGACTTACAGCATCCACGCAATATTATAATGTGGCGAACAAAGATGGTCGCGATCGCGATGTCAAACTTAGAAGCAATCTTCACTATACGTCTCAACTCAGACAACCAGCCGTCTCCTTGCCGGCTCAAAATTATCGTACGCTTACTGCTTAATATCGCATCCTCGTTTAACAACCTAAAGGACCAGGGAATTGACGCAATGAAATAGTCGCAGATACCCACACTAAATAGTTTTGAATAAGCTGGAATTTCTAGCAGAGCTTATGATACGAGAGGTCTTATCGAGAAGATAATTGTTGCGATCTATTTTTGGACACGTTAAACCGGAAGAGCATGTCCTTCCCACGAAAAACATACACAAAAAATTATCCCTGAAGTGATAAGGAAAGGACGTTGACAGGTAAAATGAAATAATATCTCCAATTAGATGGAATCCGGAAAGTTTCTGCTATATTTAGTTGACCTTGGAGAACCACCAAGTATACATCAGTCTTTTGTTTCATCATGGATTTTCTCTTGAACGGCAAGAGATAAAAGTTTCTTTTTTGCCACAATATATTTAAAAAAAATTAGACAAAAAGTATGAGCCATCATATTATGTGGTTGTAGGACAAACGGTATGGATTTTCGCATTTTGTAGTAGGGAAAAGACGAACGCACGCACGCACGCAGATAACACCGGACTGGCGGACAGGCTAATTGATGAGTAAACAAACCCGCCCCCAGTTCCCCCCTTCCCACTGATAAGGAGAGTGAGAAAGCTGTTTTTTCTACCTCTCTCTCTCCCCCCCTTCTCTTTTCTCCCTTCCTCTACTCTATTTCTTAAACCAACTATTATTTTCTTCATAGAAGTTTTATAATAAAACTAATTTTATGATGAAAATAAATTATTGTTGATTATTGTTGTTATAAAATATAAATACTATTTCATTGATAAATTATGAAATAATAAGTTTAGTAATGAATATGAATATCTATTGACTGTATTGGTTATTGTATATTGTGTATGGCAGCATTTGGTGCATTACAATGTTTTACAAAATTTTCATTATATATATTATAACATTATTAAAATTTTAGCTTAAAAAATTCATTTGTATCATAAATACAATGATTTGTAAAGAATGCCTACATGTACTTTTTAAATTGGTCTTTTAATTAATATTAATCTTTCATTTTAATTTTTTTTCTTTTAATTAATAAAAATCTTATAATTTTTTATATTTGATGGTAACTTATTGTTAAGTTTCATATTTGTGTATGTAATTGTTCTTTGTGTTTTAGAATATCTTCTTCGTTGTCTAGCTTCAATTCATCAATATTTCTTGTCCCATGGTCATATGTAGTGTTATTTTCTTCATGCAAACTGTAATTTTATCTTGTATGTATTGTAACTACGTGACGAAAACTTAATAATTTTCCGAACTCAAAACTTAATAAATCATAGACTCGATAGTTCGCCTCATGAAACTATAACTTGTCCGTCTGTCCGATCGTCTTTCATTCGTCCTTTCCCAGCTGACGCGAGCAAGATGTGCCCGGTAGGGAGTTCTTCTAAGAACTGTATCAACAACCTTTAAGACACTCCCTATCGGGGATGACAGCCAATGAGGAGGCAATTATCTGCTCGGCGGGAGGAGGAAAGAAGAGGAGTGGGAGAAGGAGACCTCGGGACAAGAGGGAAGACGCGGGTGTGTGATGTGTGAGTGAGATAGGAGTGTGTGCTGTGGGTGATTTGGATTTCTTTGTTATTTTATAAGAAGGTACTGTAAATATTTCAATATCATGTAAACATATTTTATAAGAAGGTATTATCTAATTTTTTTCCAATTTGAAGTTATCAAGTCATTCATTTACTATGTAATCAATGTATTAATAACTTACAAGTTAATTATTAATGTAAATTTTAACCATTGTTAATTTAAACACTGTAAATTCAATTTTATTTTAATTTTGTTTTCATCTGATTTTCCTGTTTCTTTTGAATTTTGGTTACCTTGATATTTTTTGCTTTGTTTATTAAACCTTTTGTTTGAGCAGTCTTGTGACCTACTCTTTTCAGTTACCTCTCGCCAATGCTTAATTCATTATTTAGCTTATGTAGGCCCAGGACTGGCAGTATATATGTAAGTAATGTGAATGTTAAGTTAGATTTTTACTTCGTAACTGCTTGGTAGTCCCATCAAAATTTAATGAAATTAATGTTTTGCTAACAAATGATACCCGAACCCGACCCGAATTTTAACTAAAATACCCGAACCCGACCCGAATTTTTTTTCAACTTACATACCCGAACCCGACCCGACCCGAATTTTTATTCCACTTATAATATCCGAACCCGACCCGACCCGAAAATTGATGGTAATCTACTACCCGACCCGGCTTGAAAAATCACTACCTGCAGACCTCTACTACAGAACTAGTAAAATTTTAATTTTATCGAAGAGAATAATTTTCTTTACCGAAAACTGAATGTATATAACACTAATGGACATTTTTCACTAGTGCACAGCTGACTAATACTTTTAAAATCTCCTAAGCTACCCTCTAGGACTTCACAGTCAGTAAACGTACACACAATTTACTTCCATCTGTGTTTCTTCAACTCCTCGAGACACAACGTCGCTTCCTTGAGACCTTCCTCGTTTTTGTGCCGCTTTGCATTCTTCATCCCTTCCATGCAGCTCCTCTCCGCCTCTCTGTACATCTCCTTCTGTATGTAGATGTTCCCGAGGTTCACGTAGACGGAGGAGAAATCCTCAAAAAATCAAATAAAAAATATCTTTATTCATTACTGCATACATAGGTACAGATAAAATAGTGTCAAAACAAATTTGAAGCGATGGTCTCGGTTGACATCCGTGCGGCACTGGATGAATCGTAGATAACACTATCACTGATGTCTTCCGTCTGCACTCACTTAATATCTACATTGTGTAGGACGCGCGTTTCGGCTTTCGCCATCTTCAACTACAATACTGATGCTGGTTGTGTGGTTATATAAACCCCCATTCACACAACCAGCATCAGTGTTGTAGTTGAAGATGGCGAAAGCCGAAACGCGCGTCCTACAGAATGTAGATATTAAGTGCGTGCAGACGGAAGACATCAGTGATAGTGTTATCTAAGTGTCAAAACAAAATAACAACTAACAATAGACTAACTTTATTTCATTGTCGCCCTGTTTTCATAAAATCCTGCCGGGGAATAAAATGGATTTTCTGTTAAAAATTGTTTTATAAGTCTACAAAACTTTCCATCATCAGTCACATTTTGAATTTCGATCGGAAAATTACTGAAAAACTTCATGCTCGTTTTTTTTCAAGATTTTTTTTTTAAAGAATTCTAATTTATGTGGCTGAACTACATAATTTTGCCTGGTATTATACTTGTGAGCCACTACATTATGTTTTGACGTTTTGAACCATTTTAGGCTCCTTTCACATTAGGTCGCTGCGTCCGGGTGGCAGCCACCCGTCGGCCACCTGACCTGTTGAAAATGCATTGCGGCTTATGGAGTCTTTCACATTAGTGCTTCGCAGCCACCCACCCGGTGGCAGCGACTTGGTCGCTAGAGAACTGCGACGCCCGGCGGTGGCAGCGACCCTGCTTTTTAGCGACCCAAGTCGCTAGCGGGGCGTTGAAACATATGGAGCCTTTCACACTCGGTGGCTGCGACCACGTTTTCGGGATGCGCGTGCAGCTTGTTTTTATCTTCAGCCTGCCTTCTTTTCTTCATCTGTCATTGGCGGTTGACTCGTTTCGCTGTTGTTTAGCGTTGAATGACATTGTTTATTGTTAGAGTTAACAGTTTTGAGCATTTTTTTAGTCGTTTTAGCATTTTTTTAATATTTAGGAAACTTTTTGTGTACTTATAACGTGATCCATTATAAACAAAACATAACCATTGAATAAAGATTTTATTATAATGATCTTGTCATATCCAAAATGGATCAAAGGGATATTGAGGTATAATAACAACTGGGTGACTTAAAACTTGCAAATATATAGGTCTAGGCAAATGAGCAAAGCAAATCTGCTTATAAGTTATTATCAGTTGGGCACGCAGAATGTTTATATGTTAAAAATTATTAATATTAAACTTATAACAGTACACTATGAATTAAATTTTACCTCAAAGTCAAAACCAATTTCTCTTCTGGTGAAATAGGACGCCTGAAGATGCTACCAGTATCAGTACCAATTAAATCTTCCTTTATGCAACCAAGAAGCTCTTTGAACGAAACAAGCGACATCCTGAAGAAGTTGAAAAACTTGTCTTCATGCGCGCAAAGTTCATCAAACATAGTAAAATATAGGCCTTTTCCTTGCCTGTTCCCAAGAATAGGATGGACCCACATTCGTTTTCTTGCCCGTCTTCTTCTTTTACGCAACAAAAGAACAAACAGAGGAGGTCCTCGTCCTAGTCACTTGATTCCATCTTGACGAATAAATTTATTAAATTAATGTCGATTGTCGAGACTGCGACAGCGAATAGGAGGTACAGGTGGCAGGCAGACGACCAAAACAAGTTGCGCGCACATCGTGAGAGCTCGGTCGCAGCCACCGTATATGTGAAAGGACATGCGTGGCTGCGACTTCTTACAGGTCAGTGGGTGCCACCCGGTCGCAGCGACCTAATGTGAAAGGAGCCTTAGTGTTTCAAAAATTTAAAGATTAAAAACTGTCATTATTTTGTATTCAGCAAATTTTATCCTGATTGATTTCGATTTCCTGGACTTTAAACCAAATAAAATCCTTAAAGTTTTTTTTGTAATAAAATAATTTTTTTAAATTTCCTAATTTTGTAGCTCCATAGATGCAATTCCATATGATATATAAGATTGGATAAGAGCATAATAAACAATCCTTAAAATATTTGAACAGCATACTTGAGACAAACGCCTCAATGCATATAAGCCAGAAGATATATTGGAGAGAATGTTCCGACATGAGGATCCCCACTCAAGCAGCTAACACCATGGAATCGCAAGAAAACACTACCTCCATGTTGGGAAGATGTCGGCCTGTCTCCACCGCTTTCGTCATGTACAAGATGGCGTTGTCGTTGTCACCCCGGAGGAAACTGATGGTTCCGAGGTCGTTAAGCAGAATCACGGTCTGCTCGTGAACTTCGCCGTTCAGTCTCACACACATGTCGTACGCCTTTTTGTAGTTGGAAAATGCCTCGTCCAGTCGGTTTTGTTCATGTAGGAATCTAGCGTACCAGTCCAGCGTCATGCCCCAAAGCATTAAGACATCCTCGTCTTCTGAGTCTTTCGCCTGGCGCTCCAAGTGTTTCATGCAGAACTTGTAGCCCTCTTCTGCTTTCCTGGAACGATCGTTGGTACTGAGTGGGTGAAGGAGACAGTTGTGTTTAATTTGACAACGATATTACAGTAGAGCGCCGATTATCTGAACTAATTGGGGACAAGGGGTGTTCGGATAACTGAATATTCGGATAATCAAACTTGAAAAGACAAAATTTAAAAATTATATATGTAACATAATTCTTACTGGTAAAAAGGATAAAAAATCATCAAATAAAAATTATTCACGTAATTTTATTATGAAATCGATCAGAATACATGGGTATAAATTTTTAAGGAACAATTTATCATACATAGATACAGTACACTGTATACTTTTTATTTAGAGAAAAAATCCAAAATTTGTTTTTGCTTCAGCCCTGACACGCGAATTTGGCGTGCGAATTTGAATTGCTTGAGAATCATGTTCACAATATGAATTATTACGGCGTTCGGTTAACCGACGGTTTGGATGACCGAAGTTCGGATAATCGGCGCTCTACTGTAATTAGATAATATTTCAAAGATTTGGATTACATATAAAATTGGAAGAAATGATGAGGACGTTCTTTCTCTGTCTTAAATGGTCAAATTATATAAATGAATTCATGGAACAGCGGTTATCTGTCAAGTTAATATTGACTAGTTTTAGATCATTATTTGACACTATTTATGACTACATTGAACAGGGTGTTTTTTTTAATGCAACCCAAAACTTTATTTTATCAGTAAAGGATTATTCACCCCCAAGATTCCTGGATTTTATCCCACTATATAATTTTCTTAGGGGATACATAAAAAGTAAGGCCTACGAAAACAATTCACAGAATATTCAGTACCTCAAAACAAACATAACAAATTTAATGCAAGAAATTCAAAGACATACCCTACAACACATGTTCAGGAATTTGATGGAGAGAGCACAACCTTGTAGAAATGCCAAAGGTGGATTGTTTGAACACATAATGTAAGCTAAATGTGATCAAACTTCAACAACAGGTTATATAAAATGTAAAGATTGAAAAAACAATACTCATTTCATATTTATATGTGTATTATTCAATCTTAAAAATGGGTTGTATTAAAAAAACCCTGTATATATATAAATAAAGGAGTTTTTAATTGAATTGAATTAAGAATTTCTATTATAGAATAGTTGTATTCCTTAGATGAAACTTTTACAGTTTTTATTAAAATGACAAATAATTATTCTTGAAACTGGCAATATGGGTACCATGAAAAAACTCTTAACAATGGCCTAATTAATAATGTGATATAAACTCTTTCTTCCAATGACCAATACTCCAGCAGAAAAAACAACATCGAAGCTGATTCATCTCAATCGTTTAGATTGCCGTGAAATACTTACATCATGTCATGCTTCTGCTCATATATCTTGGCTAACTTAAGACTCATATGGATAATCTTGAGATCATCTTGTGCCGTACCCTTGGCCAACTCTCGTTGCATCACATCTTTGAACAACACCTCTGCCTAAAACAATTAAATACTTTAATTCAAACAGTTGTGATTGAAATGTTGTTAAGAGGTTAAATCAATAATTTTTATTTGACTTTGTCCATCATGTTTTAAAATTTTGATTTAGAAATACATCCAGATTTGCCAGGGTTTGGTGTCAAGGGATGTTTGTTCTTATTTGAAATTCATTGTTACAGATGCTGAGTTTAAGTTCTGATTTTGATTTTTGCGGACATATACCATCACTGCAATGTCTTTGCTCAGCTCTGATTGAGTGTGGATGTGTTTTGTTTTGATTGGTAAAAATGCCAACCAAGACAAATACAAGAAGACACACACACACACCCACACACACAATAGGGTACACACAATAGGTAGCCCACAATAGGCACAATAGGTTAGCCTTGAGGAGACAGCTGTGTGTGTCTTTGTGTTTTGTTTTGATTGGTGGATGCACTGTGTAATCTTGTATTTTTTCAGCTTTTAGTGTTTTTGACTGCTTTTATTACTGTGTTTAAGCTATTTTTGTTGTCCACGTCATCTTGGCTTTTTATTACTAATGTTGTTATTATGGGTGTGCGAGTACTCGAGTATCGAGTTTTTTCGAGCCGAGTCAACACTACTCGACTCAAAGTTTTCGAAAATACTCAAAAAGAGTAATTTCTCCTGTTGTTTACTCGAAATTGTTACATGTTATTCAGTTTGACATCGTTTTCAAACCCATTTTTACCTACTACCGGAAAAAATCCTTTGTTTATTTCAGGGCCGCTGACAGTAATTTTGAGGCCCGGGGCAAAGTTTGGGAGTGAGGCCCCTCAATACAAAAAATCATAAATAAAAATTATCTTAGTTAAATAGCTAAATTTGTAAATCTGCTGATTACAAAATTTTTGATCTAAAAATGTTTAAAATCTTAATTTGCTCAACACAAAACAACTACATCACAGGTCTGTACTAAACTTTTGAGTTATACAAACAGTAAAGGTAGATAACACATAACTTTGGATTAAAAGCATTAGACTAAAAAATGTATGTTATTAGTAAGAAATAGTTTTAAGTTACTAATCAAATTACTATTCCTTCTATTGTCCAACTCCCATGATGCCTGTGGAGCGTGTCACGTCACCAGGACATAATTGTTCCGGTTGTATCCTAACAATAGCCTATTAACTATTGTGCCTATTAACCATAGCCTATTTTAACTATTGTGTAAAAGTATAGCCTAAATCGAAGGTGTAGTAATAACTACTCTTTAATTGGCCTGTGCCTCCTTGAGGCTACAGACGAGCATTTTATCTCGGTCTGCTGATGGCATCACGTTCTGTTTAAACTTTTGTATGAGTACACCTTTAATTCTTTGGACCTTGGTTCATACGTAGCTAAACGCAAACTCAGAGGAGAAACGAAGCTGAAGTTGTTAATCACTGAAAAAAAATTTCATGTAACGTCTTGGGTCAAAAATTATGTTATATCTATTATTCTTTTGTAAAATATACACCATTTAGTTAGAGCTAAGAATCATTTCCTTGGTCTCGTAGGCCTAAGCAAAAAAAGTTTTGTGATGACTTTTAGGGTGCAGACGATTGGTATTGGACGATTGCTGAGCTTGGTACGGATTTAGTTAATGTGAGGTCTGGCGCAGGCCTAAAGCCACAATACAACTTGTTTTATAAACTTTTGTTTGAATAAAATGTTTAAAACAACTTTTGTTTTTTTAAACTCGATCTTTTGTTTTAAATATGCTGTACAACCAAAGTTTATAAAACACGAGTTTTTGGTTTTAAAACACGCTTGTTGTACAACTTGTTTAATAATTTTAATTGCTTTCTTAAACATGTTCAAACAAATTAGTATAATTGTTGTACAACACAACTTAATAAAACAAGTTGTTTAGTGTAAACGCGGCTTAACCTCGGGGGCCCCAGACGAGACGTCAGAAAACCAAATTAAATTGTATTAAAATAGGACAAATGAATAGTTCTAGGTAATTATGATTTAAATACGTTTCTTAGGTAGATTCTAATACATTTCATTTTGGTCTCCTCAATTTACAAACTCTAATATCTATTAATCAACAAAAATATTCTCAGCTTAAAATGTGGCCCCCTTGCTTTTGAGGCCCGGGGCAATCTGCCCCCTTTGCCCCCCCCCCCTCTCGGCGGCCCTGGTTTATTTTATAATAAGGTTAGTCATATCAATACATTTATTCCACTTAACTCCTTTCTAGGGTTAGAAGTAATTTCTTGTGCCTTCTCTCTGTCAATCTAAGGATTAAAGGTAGGCTACTATTCTAACCACACATTGATTTATATGCTTTACAAAGGACAAAGGAATATATTTAAGATGGCCTGAGTTTTAGTCATTTTATTTGAAAACACAGGGAAGCCAAACAAGTTCCAGATATTTTAATTCAAAATTTGTCTGAATTTAGTTGATATTATTTGATATACTAGCTGATCTAACCGGTTTCACTCGTGGACAACAGAAAAACTTCACTGGATTCATGAATGTTTAGGTTGCCATGACAACTTCATAAGCTTCCCTATAGTTTAACATTGAAAGTTTGATTTACTAAAAGGCGTTGATCCGAGGGATTTGAAAAAAAGTCCATTCTTAGTGGATATCTACGCCCTGAGAGGAACGTCCATGCAAAGTTTCAGGGTTCTAGGTCAAGTGGTTTGGGCTGTGCGATTAAAGGTGAGTGGTATTTGACAAATATATAGTAGATTTGCTCTTTACCAGTGGCGAAGTGTGCGGGCATCGTTGGATTCGGCGATGACCAGAAAGAATAAATTAATTTCATTCCTGGCGAAAATCTCGCCAGTGTATCCCTAGTGGCGCCCAGTGACCAAAGAATAATATTAATATTACTCTTTGGTGGTGCCCAAGCGACCGCTTCAAACTCTCGACTTTGACGTGGCCCCGCGTCCGTTGCCAATGTAGCGGTAGCGACCAGGCCGTCGGCGACAGAGCCACTGATTGTGCGATTCAGGGACACCCCTCCCGTGCCTATCGAAGAAGGCCCCCCTCCCATACCTCCCCCGAAACCTGCAGCCAATCACATCGCATTTAGACTCCCGCTCAACGCGACTGTTCCGACGTCCTCGGAGATTGTCGGCCGCTTTCGTAACTTATCAGAAGCTCCCGCGAGGGTTCGGCTTTGGGTATGCAGGCCATAGAAGACACAATGTCTTCTTTGGCCCTGATGAGTACGACCACAGAAAAATTCTTGACATTAGTCTGCGATTTATAAACGATTTATAAACCATTATTTTTGTTACTACCAAAAAAGCTTGAAACTCGGGCAAGTATTATAAAACTCGACTTGACTTAAAATATAACCACTCACACACCCCTACTTGTGTTCTATATTCCCTTCCATCAAAAACATTGTAAAAGTTGTTTTTTACTTTGCAGAAATCAAAACAATGTTTTATTACAACAGTAGTAAATTATTTCATAAAAAAAGTCACCTCATCGGCTTACCTTGTCAAGTTCACCCTGAGCAAAGGCAACATTGGCCAGAAGATCGTGCACGTAAGTGATTCCATCGCTGTTTTGAGTTTGCTGCGCCAACCGCAATGCAACATGTAACATTTGTTCTGCATTCTTGAACTCATCGTGCTGAAAAACAAATTCATTACAGCCAAAACTGAAATAACATTGAAACTAGATTTGAAAAATATATAAACATAACAAATTGTTCAGCCTTAACTATTTTTGCTTTTATTGATCCAAAAGATTACTTAGGTTACAATGTAGAAAATGGAAACAATATACACCTTTGAATGGAGTTAGCCTTGAAAGTTTTGATATGTAGCCGTCTGAAGAAAAATGAGGTTTGACATGACCCTTGGCACTTCATATTTTACTACTTTTCCCTGCACTATTGTGAAATCGCCTATTTTTGTTGTGTGTTTAACACCAGTGAACCTCATCTTTACATTGTTCTGTACAAAAACAAGTTTTCTACTCAGAACTAGTGTTTACTTACTATCTTCTATAAATTTTCCGATATAAACGAAAACGTTAACACAGCTGACTTCAATTTGGTGTTATCATTCTACACTCAAGTTAAATTGTTTTCCAAACTCTAGATAATTTAAAGTAAACTGTCTTGGTTATGTATAGTTCCTCTTTTCTCTCGTTATGAAATATACTATTTTGTAGTTATCTAGGGGGAAAGCTGAAACTGATAGCCTTGCCATTAAACGGCTTTATCACAAGTGGTGGGTGATGATAATAAGAAGTTTTTTCTTTGTATGCTATAAAGGGGAAAGAAGAGATCAATCCTTACCTGGATCATCAAGACTGCTCGTTTAATTGTCATGATTAATTCAGACTCTTCTTCGTCTTCCTTTGTTTGAAAAATGCTAAATATTCCTGCAATGGCCACAAAAGCTGTCCTTGAAGAATTGTTTTGTTGATAATTATTGTTACTGTAAGACACTATCCTTAAACTGCACGGGTTGAAGTGTTGGTTGCATTTCTTGCAGTGTTGTAAATTCATTGCTAAGTACCTCTCAGAGTTGTGAATTCCATTAGAAACTCTGTTCTGAATTAAATTCTTGTACATGGTGTTTTCAACACGAATTATTTGTATTTGCTTATGAAAATTAGAAATTATGCTCTTGAATGAGGATAAAACACTTTTCAAATTTCTTGATGCCATTTCTATGAAAAGTTAAAGTCAAAGAGTGAAATAGAACAGTTACTCGTCACAAAAATGGTTGCACTGTGGTAGCAAATTGTCTCTTTCTTCTTTGATGATATTTTTGATTGATTACTGTACTTTCATGAGATATAATTTTGATTGATAAACCTGGAACAGAGGCAAAACATAGGTACTTCTATATATGTGATGCAGTTATTGGAAATATCCACAAAGTTGCACTCGGGTTTTTTTTAAGTACTGAGAATACGGAAGCGTATTAATGCTGACCGATTAGCCTTACTTCGCAACAGCAATTAAGCTAAGCTTATGTCCTTCTGTGGCCCTAGCAACAAAAATTAATGGTTACATGGTTGGTTGACCCAAGAGCGGATTGGTGTTGTAGACGACTAGGTTAACCCTCCTATCCAAGACTGGTATTGTAGTTTTTAAACGTTCTTTGACCTCCTTTAGGCATTTTACTTTGTCTGCCCAGATTCTTTTCCGTTTCTGTTCTGTGTGGCAGCACTTTTGGAGTTTCCTAAAATTCTGATCAAAATTCATGTATATGGTTACCAGCTGGCAGCAGCAGCATAAAATTAACTGGTACTGAAACGCGCCAACAAAGATCGTCAGAAGGTGGTGGATGTTTATGATCGACATATTTAACACCCTCCACTCTCTAGCACACAGGGTGCCGGGATGAAACATGTGAGAACAGTCAGGATGGTGGGCGGGTAGAGCTCCGAAATATGAAATCACGCTGCAGCTATAAGAATTTACTTATAATTAAAAATCATAAACACAACTAATATTTGCACTCAGTAAATATAAAATGAAACCGAAACGTACTTATCATTCCACAGTTAATTCGGAGGAAGTTAAGAAGAATTTATAGACGAGAGAGGTTGAGGATTCCGTTGGAGGTGGGCCCGGTGCTACTTTTATTGTAGGGGTATTAGGTAGGTCTGGGTTTCCCCACCCCACAGGAAACTCCTGAGAGGGTACTTCAGCCATTATTTTGTCTTTTTGTACGGCGACCGGAAAGGGAAGGAAGCTTTCCTTCGATTATCCCTTAGGCTCACAGCCTCCAGTAGATTAATACAAGGGAAGTAAAAGGAAAAAGGAATAGGTAGATGGAGTAGGTTCGGCCAAGCTTAGACTGGATGGGCAAAGGTATACCTTTATCCAATGGATGCTAGAACAGGGCCTCAAGGGATCAGGTGGCCCTCAAGGGATCGCCAGCCCAGCGCCCCCTGGTGGGGAACCGAAGTTGTTCACTGAAGGACAGCTACAACACGGCCTCCACTGCCTCGTGACAACTTCCGTTGATGTACCCAGTGTTGGTACCTAAACTAGCAAAAGCCAGTTAGGATCCTACTGGGGCCCAGCGCTACTTGAAAGTATTACTAATTTATCACATCGTTGCTGATTAAAGGATCAGGTGAACGCCTTGCTCTGATCGCCCTCCCCCCTCATTAAGCCGCCTCCTATGGCCAGATCACAAACTTCCAAGCTGCATACAGTCCACGTGATTGCCGCCGTGAGCTCAACAGTTTGGGGCTGCCGTGAATGATCGCTCCAAGCTGAGCCTTGCGTTTGAGTATCAGGTTGTGACACTAAGAGTTCAACAACCTCAGCTAAGTAGTGAATCCTCACTGGACTCTTTAAATTCAATTAAATTTAAAATAAGTAAATTAAAACACACATTTTGGTGCTGATGAATTATTGTGATGTCCATCACAAAAAATACAGACTGTGAGCAAGGGAAGTCTCTAAAAGGTAAATACAATTCTAGACTAATTTTCAAATATGCAGAACACGTATACGTTATTGCTATTCAGTAGCTACGTAGTTGAAATTATGATGTTATTATGATTTTCAGTTGTATATTTAATTCCTCTTTTTGATAGGCACTACAGGCCTGGCCAAATCCATGGATTTCTTACTAATTTCAGCTATACTTAATAGGCTAGACTAACAATTTCTTCTGGATGAAATTCTTGTACTTGGTGTTTCCAAAATGAGTTAGGCTATCATCTGCATTTGCTTATGAAAATTAACACAAAAATACCACTGTTTAAAAATTGGTTCAAGACATTCTTTGTCCCACCCTGTGCTGCCTTCTCCTCTCTACACATTTTATCATTCACACCAACCATACCTTGGCACTATTTAACCTAGGCTATAAGGACTAAAGTATGGCAACAATTTTTTTTTTGTAATTTTGATGGCTGCTCTCGTACCCAAAAGCCTTTGAGACAGACTTTGGAGGTAACAGGTACGGTAACTAAAATTGCAGGCAATTGGGTATCTGATCTTCTGCCTTTACAAGTTATGTACATACAGAATGCTTATTATTGTTTTACTTAGGTTTAGTAACTGAACCTTGCAATAAGCAAATAATGTAACATGTGGGAAGATCACTATCCTTTCTGCATAAGTGTAGGCCCTTAGCGTAATTTTTGTTTTATATCCCGGTTTATTTCTCATTCTCTGTATTGGCAAATGGGAGAAAGCTAATTCATTCTATTCGCTAATCATAACGGAAAATCTTTAGAGGAAACGTTACACCTTCTCACTTCAGTCTAGGGTGGAATTACTAGCTGACCTTAAGGGTGTAATTGTACGCCAATGGCCCACAACCCAAATCAGTCAATCTGATAACTATTCCTAAAAATTGCTCATAGCATAATATGAGTTGATTAAAAATTAGTCATTTTTTCAGCGGGCGAAGCTGCGGGTAAATCTGCTGGTCTATAAAAGAAATAAACTAAGTTACTTGCAGCTACATAGTTTTATCTCATCCTTAGATCCTTGTCTAATTATTTTTGTTAGTTACATTTCTAATTACCATTACAAAATGATCGCTGACTGGGTAATTTGATGCTAGGTCGTGGTTATTTTTGATTTTTCTTTTATAGTTGAATAATGTTCCAGACTAATTTCTTTTATGATTTGGTAACGATTAACAATTTATTGTTCCTTACCTGACAACACTGGTTCCCACTGAGCCCCACAGTTGATAAAGGTTAGGCTAGTTATAACCCCTCTGCAGAAGCATAGACAAAAATGTAGGACTGGCACAGGCCATGGTTACCCAGAACCAAAAATGTTTAGTAGGTATAGCCTCAGTTGAGCTTTATGAATATAGAAATGCTAAATTATAAAACCTACTTGATTTTTGTATTTTGCCAGTGACTAATGACCACCAGGGCCGCCGAGAGGCCACGTCAGCCAAGTCAGCCAAGTCTGAAACTTGGGGCCCGGGCTCCGGAGGGGCCCGGGTTGAGTGGAACTTTTCAGATTGAGGAAATATTGGTATCGACTTCTTAAAAATAAATTTAGGCCCACATGTTAAAAAATAAAATGTCCAGCTTTATCACGAAAATTACTTTGATAATACTGTACAGTATTTAGTTAAGGCAGAAACGATTGTTTTGTCTGTCTATCTGTATTATTGGGACCAAATCTTAAGGCCCACGCCGTCCATAAGATTAATGTTAATTTTAGCATTGGGCTTATGGACGGTGCCTTGTATTATTGGGACCAAATCTTAAGGCCCACGCCGTCCATAAGATTAATGTTAATTTTAGCATTGGGCTTATGGACGGCTCGGGCCTTAAGATTTGGTGCCAGTTATACTATTGTATTTGCGACTGATTGTACACTATGGCGGTGGCGGTCAGCGAATAGTGAGCGTGACTGACTCATACCTCCCTCACATATATTGACAACAACTTAAATACGTTATGATGAAATTATCAACGATGGTAAACAACAAGAGGACAACATATTTTGCAATTAATGCAGATGGCATAAAAAAAATCATGCACATTGATCATGAAGTTAAAAAAAATCATAACAAACGCAAAATCATAACAAACGCGGAAGCTAAGGGAAAGAGACGACTATCTTGAAAATCCAATAGTACGGCATCACTGATAGCAGTAATTTTTAATCAGAGTAGACTATTTTCTAAGTCCGACCGACCATTCAGCCTCAATTGGTCCGGATTTTTGTGGTTCCTATTTGTATGTTGTTCCACCTTTAGAATGCCTAAAAACGCGAGTTGAGAGATTTAATTTTCAAACATTTTCCGGGGGAGACCCCCCTTTCACTAGCGGGTCCTCCATACCTCCCAGACCCCCCAGAGGGCCCGTGTGGTGTGCAGACTTGGGGCCCTGCTTGGTTCTCGGCGGCCCTGATGACCACCAGAAACTCAATGCTACCAAGTTTACCAAGAAACCCCATGGCCTACCTCTTAACACACACTGAGGACTAATATAACTTACCCTTTTCCAATTAACGTTTAAAAGTAATCATGGTAGTATAATTCATGCTTGCAGGAAGACTATACATTTATAAACAAATTACTTCACAGTCCTTGATAATTAATTTATCGCTACATAAATAATTAGCCGGGAGCGTAGGTGTAAGTGGACCAAGGCAGAATAAATTGATGCACTAGCAGACGACGAAATTACTAAATGGCAGACTGATTCTAAACATAGAGTAAACACTTTAATTGCATAATGGAAATGTACATAATGAAATCAAAATATAAGACCATCAAATCCATCACCAATAATAATAACTAGTGGCTTGTAGGGGCATAAGCCCCTAATAAGGGAAATTTTAAAATCAAACAATTCTTATTTCATATAATAAGATCTACCTTTATAAACTGGCTTTTAGATCTACCATATGATAATTTCTAGAACATGGTTTAAAATAAAATAACATTTTAATTTTAATTCGTTGATAATTGATGATTCAGACGTTGATAATTCGTCTGAATGACGAAGAATCAACAAATAATTTATTCAAGAAGCTTGCAAAATTAAAAGTGAAATTTCCAGTGAACGTATTAACATTATTGGAAGAAATGAATGAAACAGTTTTGGACTTGATTTTTGACTTTATAGTTAATAACAACATTTCAATTTGATCAATGTGAAATTGTGACTTAAAATTAATTGTAATCTATTATTGTAAATTGTTGTGGGCCTTTCTTGGGTAAACCCTAGGCCGTAATAAAGAATAAAAAAAAAAATAAAAAAAAATTAAAAAAAAAAATAACAATATCACATGTTTTATGTAAACAAAGCAGCTCCCAATGCTTTTTGCATGGCAGATATTTTACGTTATTTCTCATTTTCTAGTAAGCTTCAAGCAAATTCAGTATTTTTCCCGCTATCACGGATTAGAGACCTTTGATTTGAGCCCTCTCCCACCTTTCTACGACTTGCCAAGCGCCCACAATTTTGACGCAAAGAATCGCCTTACGGAATTAAATATATGATGACTAGAGGCTTGAAGGGGCTAATAGCCCCTAAACATAATCCTTCTTTACTGTAGTACAAAATACCTTCTTAGAAAATAGGCTTTTGGATCCACAAAATTATGATTATATCTAGCATTTGGTTTTAAGTAAACAAAGCAGACCTTTTTACATCCTAATGGTTTTTAAATGGCAGCTATTTTACGTTATTTCTAATTATATAGTAAGCTTAAAGCAATTTTAGTATTTTCCCCGAGTCCCTGGGATGGAGACCTTCAATTTCAGCCCCCTCCCATCATCCTGTGACCTTCCAAACGCCCACAATTTCGGCGCAAAAATTTCCCTTACGTAATTATATGTATATAGATCATTTTGGTATTAAACGTTATAACATAAACTAAACAAACGTACTTAGCTTTTTGTAATTTTAAATTATGGAAAAACTCAAACCCTTATTATAAAATCTGAAAATCTTAAATTTAAAATATATTTTGTTATAGTACATTGAACGTACATAGTTAGCTGCATTTTGAAAAAATTCCCACATGTCAACATCTACCAAAAGGCTTTGAATCAAGCATTAGCACCACATGTTTAATGTAAACAAAGAAGACGTTTTTCAATCCCAATGCATTTTAAATGGAAGATATTTTTCGTTATTTCTCATTTTCTGGTAGATTTTGATATAATCTGATATTTTTCCCGACCCCCTGGGACCAAGACCTTTAATTTGAGCCCTCCCCCATCATCCTGCAAGCTGTCAAACTCTCACAATTTTGATTTTAAAAAATCGCTTACAGAATTAGTAATATAGATAGAAGATAGATAGATGATGATGATTTGAGCTAGAGCGCTAGAGTAAAACTGTTATCACTGGTTATCACCAAGACTAGCCAGACGCCCCGGATTGGCCGGGACAGTCCCAGTACTGCACTGTATTTCGGGCGTCCCATCAATTTCCAAAAATGACGTTCACTTGCCACGGTTTTGATGAAAACATTATTTAAAAAATAAGTATTTGATGAAAAAGATAAAATTTTAGCAATAGTGTCATCATAATTCATAAAAACTTAAACAGCTGGAGTAAAGTTTTAAAAGTACACGAATATTCATCGTTTCGGTGCTATTTTGGTGCGTGTCTGCAGCAACCATCGACTGTACTATGCAGAGAGCCTTGACGACCGTCTCGCCGCAGTAATGCACCTGCTTTTTTTTAACATGTTCCACGGAACTGTGACAAAGTGCTTCTCCCACATCACAGTGAAAAGGGATGGAATGAATTATTAATACTATTACTGAATATAGACGTTGTAGCTTGTTTAAGTTCAATTTAACAGTACCGTATAGATTAAGCGTAATTCTGAGGGCGGTACTTACTCATTAAACTATGACCTTAATGTTGGTATCTATAACCTAATTAATTGCATACAACACCGAAAGAGTGCATTTTTTGCACATTGTTGTTGTATCATCATCATCATCATTATATAAAAATAATAAGACACGATTTTTGCGGAGATGATTAGTGGCCAAACTACTGGGTCGATATTGATAATTTTACGTTTGTCGTTTGAAAGCCCTTAACGTTTAGATGTGTTTTTGGGGGGTCTTACAATAAGTCAGTGCGTGGAACCAGAGCCCCTTATTGGGAAGCCCTACAGTATTTGCTAAAATCCTATTTGCCATAAGCTTTTAAACGAGAACACATTAAGATTACTGAAATATTGGCTAGTATTGAAACATGTTAATCGTGTGAATTGTTTTACACACCTTTTCCCTACGTTTTTGGAAAATCAAAATTGCTAGGAAAGTTTGATTATGCTAATTTTTAGGGTGTTTATTGAAACAATTTGTTTTGGACTTTCAGTGCTAGTAGTATTCTGTCAATAGAAACACAAAGGGACGGTTGAATATTGGTGAAATAACTTCCAAAAGTCCCCGCTTTCGTCCCCGTCAAAAGATATCTATTAAATTAAAACCTATGAAAATAAAGTCATGGATACAGTAGGGTCTACCAACAAAACGTTTCTGTGTCACAAAGAGCACTGGCTCTCGTCTTGGACGTTATTCCGCAAGGAAATCAAATAAAATGTGAAAAGTAGGCGGAATGACGTCCAGTATAGAATAAAGTCCAGGAAGGGCGCCCGCCGCGCCGTCAGACATTCGTGCTCACATTTTGCCTCAGTCCCTTTGAAGATGTTATTTTATCCAGCCAGTCAAGGACTGTTGAACAAATTAATTATTATTAATATCAGTTATTTTTTGAACTCATTATCTCTCTATCCACAAAGTTTCCTTGCCAAATAAAAATTTGAAAAGTGTTTCTTCCTAGTTAACATGGGCGGATCTCTGGGGGTGCCAGGGGTTGCCTGGCACCCCTAATATATGGTGGATTTTGTTGCCAGTTTGTTTGGGTGTTAACAATACAAAAGATAGGTAATAAAATATTGCTGTGTTTTCAACTCATGTCAATAAAAGGTGCATTAAAACTCAACCAGAACTGAAGGTTGCGAAAAAATGTTTTATTTTAATACATGATACTGTATTTCATTTTTAGAAATGAAAGTAAATCAGTAGCATCTGTAATCAAGAGAAATATCTAGAGTGCAGTCAAAAATGGTGCCAGATCAGTTTAATATTACTCATCAAACTTCAAGTGCTTTTTGGTACCTCTAAAAATCAATTCTTCAATGTATCTTTAAAACTGATTTCTTAAGAAATGGGGGTGTGATCGATGTAAATAGTGATTTTAAAGCTCAAGGTTCATGGAAATCTACTTTTTCCTGATAGAAGTTTAATGTAGAATACGATGGCAGTGACAAAGTTTAAGGAATGTATCAAATTCGGTAAGAAAATGCAATTTTATAAAGTAAATGTACGTTTTTTAAAGATACGAAATAATCTTTCCCAAGGTGGTTTTGTGGAATAGATAATTTTTACTGTGGATTTGAGTCACATTTGTGTTGTTATATCAACAGAAAAAAAAATTAAAGCTATGTCAAGACCACACTGTGTATACACACACACACACACGAACACACACACACACACACACACACACACACACACACACACACACACACACACACACACACACACACACACACACACCACACACCACACACACACACGCACGCACACAAATACATATTGCCAGTCCTGGGCCTACATCAACTAAATAATGAACTATGAATTGGCGAGAGGTAACTGAATAAAGTATATCACAAGACTGCTCAATATGGTTATTACTAAAAGTAGAACAAAATACCCTTTTATCATGGGTTTATTCATTCTTAGCATGAAATAAAACCATGATAAATGGGTATTTTGTTCCACTTTTTGAAATAATAAGTAATAATAATGAAACTAATAATTTATAATACATCGATACAATCTCAATGTTCTCTTAAAAAAAACAGTGTTTGGTGTTAAACTTTTTCAGTATTATTCCTGGGATATTTATTATGGCCTAGTATAATTTGTAAATTTTCCAACATTTTTATTGTTAAATATCACACAGTTCAAATATGTTGATTTTTAAAGTTATCTTATTTAAAGAGTTTGAATAAAAATATGCTATTCATTCAAACAAAGTTTTCGAAGTGGTTATTTTAATATATAAAATTAACAAGTGTTTTTTATGTAAAAAGTGTTAAAGAGGGTGAAAGTATGAGGTGTATAAAACGTAATTTTAATCGAAAAATGTCAAATATTTGAAATAATAAATTAAATCATAATTTTTACATAAATATTTACACTATGTGAAAATAAAACAAAATTAAAATGAATTTTTTACGTGGAAACGTGAAAAATGACAAAAAGTGAAATAAAAATGTGATTTTTGGGTGAAAAATGTAAAATCTATACAAATAACGTGAAAACAAAAGTAATTTTCACATATTTTTTCACGTGATAGTGTTGGCTAAGGTTGTGACATGTTCACTATACTTTCACATGAAAAAACGTGAAAGTACTTTTTGGCACGTTATAACTGTACATAGAAAACATTACTTTCTTGTGATTTTTTCATTGTTGTGCTATGTGGGATATTAGCCTAATTATCGATCCAGACGCTACCACCCCAGATAATGGAATAAACTAGTCTTTTATATGTTTTATAAAGGTACTACATAAATATACCTTGTGTTTAAAATGCTCAAGCATTTGCAGGAGATGGCATTTTATATTCCTTTTGCTTCTGTTGGTAATGCTGCATAGTTTATTAGTCTGTTTCTAACCAATAGTTTTCTGTGATTTTTTTGTGTACACTGTCATTTCAGCTGAGTGGAGGCAAAAATCAACAACCTGATCTTCGTTGTTTAAAATTTATGCCTACCTTTTTATATTGTTAATATAATAAATAAAGTGTCATTCCTATTAGTTTTATATGTCAAATAAAGAATATCTTTGGAAAAAGTGCATATTAAATTTTCAAGAATACTATTATTCATTATTATTGCGTTGCCGATACTTTTACTTATTACTTATTGGGTTGCCAATCATTCGTTATCATTGTATTTTCAATAATACTGTCATTCAGTATTATTGGATTGTCAATAATCCTATCATTAAGTATTATAGGATATCCAATGGTAGTATTATTAATTCTCATTGAAATTTATGTTTGGTATCATTTAGTATTATTAAGTATTCATATTAAGTTTCATTCAGTATTATGAAATTTAAATTTTGTATCATTAATTACTATTGAAAATTTCAATAATAGTATCATTTCCTGTTATTAAATGTTTAATAATACTTTTGCTGATAGCCCAAAGACAACGTTCGAATTTACCATTGAATTCTAATAATACTTAATAATACCACCAATGATACTTGCTCATGGCTCTGGTTTTTGATTGATTTCAGTGATACTCAATATAATAATTTTTGAATAGGGTTAACTCAGCTATCAAACTACTTTGATGAGTGAAATTCAGTAAACAATGTCTTTGCATGAAATATAGGTTAATTCCGTCGCAGCTTTATGTTTTTATTGGAATAGTTTCTCATAATCGATTAATATATAAATTATAGTATCACTGCGAGGCAGAGCGCAACAATGACTGTTGAAGTACAGTCTGGACCTAGTGGACCCATTTTATTCGCGCGCCTTCGCATGTCTCAGTTTTTCTCTTATAAACAACGCCTGCTTCTAGATGTGGAATTCATTGTAAAAACAATGCCGATTTACCAACATTGAACAATAAGGAACCTTTCAGTTCCTCCGAACTGCATGTGCAGTGTGTGTTGGAAGCAAGTGTTCCGTTGTTGTTGGCCAGTTGCTGTACCTCGTCTAAATTGCGCTCACCCGAGCAATGTTGATAATTAATTTCAATTATCAACTGCTACCGGATTTATTTAGAAGTATTGAAGTAATTTATTAACTGAATATTGATTGTGGAAACTATCTAATGTCATTAAAGGAAAAAAATGAAATGAAAATCTCAATTAACAAAACAGTTAACAGTTCTTTAAAAATAAATTGATAACGACGTAAATATTAATCACAAAACTCTCAAATTTTGATATATTGTTCCCAAGAAAGTCGACTAAAGGTTCTCAATAGGAATTTTACCCCGATGCTTCTAAGCAGATTTATCATAAATCAAACACAAAGAATTGACTTTTTTAATTTGTAAATCGTGTTTTTAGGAATGTAACTCACAGTATAAACTAAACAATAAACGTTAAACATTATTTGAAAACAGTGCTGATAAAGTAATAAACTGGTCATAGGAATAAAGTGGACTGCAAAGTTTTAACAGCGTTTTTACGTTTCTACAGCGTTATGAATGTTTTCACTGCCGGGCGCTCGCTCCGCCGCCGCCGCGCCGCTCACCTTCTCTCGATAATCAGGGTATAGTGGGCGATTTACCTTGCGTGTTTCGGTATGTATTGCTTTTGGTATGTTGTTGGTTGTTTGGGAATTCGAAGAGACCCACGTGACCCGAGTTACTTTGTGACGAGTGGTACCCTCCCCCCTCTTTCAGGTTTGGCCGTGATTACGGCTCGTGTGCGTTGCATCTGACTTGTTTTGATTGATTTTTTTTAGCCTTGACACAATTAATTATATTATTGAGGATTACCTTTCTTTGCCTTAGGTGCCACAAATTATCCAGTTTATTGCTGGACGCGTTTCACACTATTTACAGTGCATCTTCAGCTGCCCTAAAACTACTTATATTGCCACTCATAGGTGGTAGCATAGAAAAATTTCTATGGTGCTAGTCATGTCTTGTCTCTGCACTAAAATTATAATTAATAATACTTTAAATTTAAAACACAGGAACATTTACATAGTTTTTACATAAATACACATAAAAGACTTAATTTCCCGGCATAGTCACATGTTAACGTCATGCTAGTTGTAGGCCTACTGAGTTTGAAAATTCCTCTTTGTCTTGTCTATCATGCAAGCCACATCATCAGCCACAGCCAGCTGTTTTATCAGTGTTGCCCCTCCTCCTCCAGGCTATTATACAGATGGAAACTAATTTTGTCAGTGAAATCTTCTTTTATATTTAACATATTGTTTCTATTGCAGTGTGAGGCATTTTTGAAAACTAGATAACACGTAGCTCGAAATCGAGCAAAAATCATATAGTAAAAGAATGAAGAATAACCAGCTTACTTATATACTTTTAAAGTTTAATCAAAGGGCTAAATACATTAATAAAATTATGGTTCAACTACTGAAACGTTAAAAGTTAATTTGATCTACCGCAGGAGTTTCCGGTAAACGTAAGCGATTTTTTAGGGAACACCTTCATTCCCCATGTCCTCTTCTTTCTTTAATGTATATTTTAACACCGGCAAAAGATCAAGCTCTGCTTACAGCAACATGTAGCTGACCGAGAGCAAACACTGGCGCCGTGAGCAATGACCTCCTTTGTATAGGGATTGCCGCTGCACCTTATTGATAATTATCGCTAAAACAGATTTTGTAGGGAACGGATGTCTTTATAAGGAACCTTTTCTTTGTGGCAAAAACGTGTAAATGACGCATTATCTATTTTATTTTTTTATTTTCAGATAATGTTACATAACGCCATACATAGGTATAAACCTACACGTAGGCAGGTAACTAGTCAAAAAAAGCAAGAAATATACAAGTCAGACGTAACAAATCCCTAAATAAGTACTAAGTATGAAAAAATAACTCTTATGATACAAAAAATAAAACTGGCTTTTTGTGTATGTTTAGTCCGTGTAGTGAGCATCAACTTAAAAATTCTACCAGCCTTTTCATTCTTGCAATGCAACCCACTGCAATGAAATTACTTTTTTTAGTTCATTATGGTCTGAGGTTGGAAGGAGCATCAAATGTTACATCGGGACGGTGATACCGGTAGTTCGTGTTCTTTCCGACTCCTCCGACCGGTCAATGTTTTTCTTCTTCTTAATGGTGGCATTATAAATGCACCAAATCCAAAAATAGCAAGTTAATATAACTTCAAAAAACACTATGCGATATCGTAAACTACATCGTAAAACTGGTAACTGCAATGTTTAAGACCTTTAAAAACACCATAACAACCTAAATTACATAATAAATATTTTAAACTAAAAAAGAAAACTTTTGAGAACAAAGCCAAAGCAGCTGTAAAAATAAAAACTGCTCTTTTCGAAAAATTAATTATAAGTGCTGCAATCTGTGATTTATCTGTAGAACTATTTCAGAGATTAACCAAATATTCAGTTTGTAAACAAAGTGAATTGAGCTTGCTCTAATGTCGATGAATAGCGCCACTGTTCCGAAACCTCAGCCCTTTACTGTACTTTAGTGATGCCTTTTTTTAAAATTCTGACACTTGTTGACAAATCTACATAAAAATCCCTTTAATTTGACACCTCAAGCGTTAAAATCCGCCCAGCCGTTATTGCAGTTGGACTGTGAAAAGAAAACCGCTTGCCTATTAATATATAGAAATAGATAAAATATTCTTCCCATTCCATAGATCGTGTAACATCGTTACATACTTTTAATGCATTTAATGAGTCTTGGAAATTTATGTTATGTAGAGGATTCTCTTTTAAATGTTGCGCCACCTTGGATGTGGGATTTCTTTGGTCTCGAGCACAATGCTCTTTAAACCTTTCTTTGAATGATCGGTTAGTGTGGTTTATGTACATTTTCTCACATTTTTCACCTGCGTTACATTAAATGACATAAATAAATAAATAAAACAAATAACGTTTTTATTTGAAGCGCTTGTCAGCAACATGCTGTTTTTCACAATAACTTAGGTCAATACAAAATATGGTCTACAGATAAAATATACATGTATATAGAAGTCTTTCCAAAAAAACATAAGGTAAAAAATAATTAAAACTATGCTCATTTTTTACATGGATAAAACATTAACAGCATGTTTTTTTAACGAATGTACACCTGCCGGACCATGTCCCATCACGGATTTCAGATCATTGTAGACCTTAGGGGCGAAGTATGCAAACCTCTTACGGTCAACTTCAAGGCGCACGCGAGGCACTTCCAACACGGCGTCCTGACGAGTGCAACGGGATCGCACCTCAGCTCTGGTTTTTAGCTTAGCTTTTGCAAAATGATTTTGTGGACGAGGCAGGAAGTTCGAAGAGTACAAACATGTTTTATAGGCAATAAGCCTAATGACTTCCTCGTCTCAGAAATGTGGTCAAACTTTCTCAAACCAGAGACATACCTAACGCACATATTCTGTACCCTCTGCAACTTCTCCATGTCCCCCATGGATACTGCGTTACCATAAACAGGTAAGCAGTAGTCTATCAGTGAGAGTACAAGGGCCTGAACAAGACGTAGTTTAGTTTCAGGAGGAAACAAATGTCTGTGCCTAAATAACATTCTCAGCCGGACCATAGCACGTTATTGACACACTGCGCTCACATGATCTGAGAATGTCAGCTAAGAGTCAAGCATAACCCCAAGTAGTTTGGACACACGAACAACTTCTAGCTGTTTCCCATCAAGGGATACGCCATCATTGGGAGTGGTTGGCAAGAATCTATTTGGGTGAAATGTCATCAACGATCATTTCTCACTGTTCAGACAGATGCCATGGTTCTTAGACCACTCAATAATGGAGTCCAAATCTGAACTGAGGAGGTGGATAACAGTATCCAGTGGCGTGGTCGCATCATAAGTCAACCTCAGTTGAGCATCGTCTGCATATGCATACAGCTTGCAATGTTTCAGAATTTCCCCCATCGTGGCAGCGAACAATATAAACAGCTCAGGCCCCAGACAACTTCCCTGAGGCACGCCGTTATGATTTATCAGGGGAGATGATGTCACAGACCCTAACTTCGTTCTTTGCGTCCTGTTCTCAAGGTAGGAGCCAAACCAAGAGACCAAGAGCCAAGAGAGATCTTGCAGTGCACGCCTTGCAGTGATCTTGTAGTGGCACGCTTGCGGCAGTAGTACTATAGCCGCTGCGGAAGCCAGACTGACACTCTGGAAATATAGCGCTCGACTTATACTCCCCTTTGTTCTTATTTGCTCTGGACCCCTTTTGGACGATTAGTTTTAAATCCTTTATTTACTTTGTATCCAGGTATATAAGATTTTTTTTAACATTGCCAAAATGCTCAGAGAATTTATTTATATATTTGAATGGAAAAAAACTTTTGCTAATTTATCATGTTGTTTTCACATGGATTGAGCAACTTGAACCTACATTTTCTTATCAAGTTATCCACCAGATCAGATGAATACCCATTGTTAAAAGTGAACTGCTTTATTATATCTTTTTCTCTATGAAATTCACCAGGGGACAAGCCATATGTAACTAGTCTATGTACCATTGATCTAAAGGCAGCTAACTTATACGAGATAGGATGGTTTGAGTCTATCCGGATTACTAGATCTGTTTGTGTGTCTTTTCTATGAATTCCAATTTCTAGCTTATTGTCAGTTTTTATTACTTTAATGTCTAAGAATGGCAAAGTTTTGTTTTTTTATGTTTCCACTTTAAATTTTATAGACCTGTGGATACTGTTGAGGTGATTTAGAACAACACCTGTCTGTCTGGTTGTTCCCTTGATAATCAAAAAGCAGTCATCTACATATCTGCAATAAAATATTATTTTCTGGTGATGTGGATTTGATTCACTGATAATGTTATCAGTTTCAAACTTTTGTAGGTACACCTCAGCTAGAAGAGCAGATAATGGACCCCCCATAGGGAGACCATTTGGGTCATTATAGATTTTACCATTCCACACAAAGCAGTTTTGTTCTACAATTTCTCCTATCATATTAACTAAATCCTTGATTTCTGTATCACTGAATTGTTTACATTCCACTAGTTTTTCTTTTAATGCATTGATTGCTTCATGTTTGGGAATACTTTCATACATAATATTATCGACATAAATGGAAGTTAACAAGTGGGTTTTTCCACGTTAAAGTTTCTTACTTTTTCAATAAATTCTTTTGAATTTAAACATGTATGTGAGGAGTTACAGAGATGTATGTAGAAGATTACAGAGATATTTGTTTAATTTGGAGGAAGGAGCATTTATTGAATTTATAACTGGTCTGACAGGATTGTTAGGTTTGTGTGTTTTCACAAGAGGCTTCAAAGTAGGAGGCTTGGCTTTTACATTATAAAGACCTTTGCGTTGTTAAGGTGGATGACGCTGCTGTTGACAATCAAAGTTTTAATACTTTTGTTATAGATTTTAGTTTTATCCTCGACCTCTTGGATACCATTTTTTTATGTAATCATCTATATACTTAATACAATAAGGTTTTTTTCTGTTAGATCCCTTTTTCAGGCTTCCTACTGAACAGATTTTTACGATTGAGGTGTCATTTTAAAGCTTATAATGTAGCGCACCTGCGACAGATAGTTAAAATAGACATTTATTTTTCGGCTTTGACCCCCAAGGCTTTAATTTATTTATAGAGGGCGCTTTCAACGGTCCAGTGCTGACCAACTTGCTAAATGTAAATCGTAATTTAACAGCTGATTACCTTCAGACGAATTGTCAACCAGTGACATTGTAAACAAAAATAGATATACACCCTGAAAATGTAACTAAGAGACAAAACAACTTATGAACAGTGAACAGTTATTTTTTAGATATTGATTCGGTAAGTAAATCACTCTTTGATGTGTATATCAACATGTTTCAAATATTGTAAATTATCTAATCTTATTCTTGTACACAATTTTAAACGAACATTCATTTCATTTTCATTTTCATATGACGATGTTTTTCTTGAATGTTCAAAGTTTTTCCAGCAAGGAAGTAAATTTATGAATGTAAAAGGAAATCGTTACATTATTCGTTAAGCCTGGATGACGATTTGTGAATCCCGAAATAGAAAAAAGAAGAATCCAAAGAGAAAATAGAGAAGACAAGATTAGAGAGATCAGGGGAAACATGCATAACCTTCGGCAAGAACAGACAACTGCTAAGAGACAAAGATTGTACAGCGGAGCGACATTGTACCACATATATGCTTCCAGCGACTCAAAGATTATATGAAAGCAAACGTAATAATCACATGCGGTATCCTACTGTTGAGCTAAGTTATTTCCAGAAGATAATCAAATTCAAATACATAGTGTGGGGACGACGGACAATGTGTGTGTATGTTTTTTTAGCTAAGCTTCTTAAAACATTTAACATTTCAATTTCAAGTTTGAACAGGTTAACTTTTTAATAATCGTGAATTTAAAGAAGGTAATTATTTTTTTCGAATTTTAGGTTATAGTTTCTCATGAACAAACACAATATTAAAATGCGCAATTTGCGCATGGGACCCCTAGTTAACCTTATTGTTCAAATCATTTTCAAGAATGATTACGGAGGCAGTTGTTTTATCGGCGGGTATAATCTTAGCAGAATTAGCAGATAATTTTTAAAAATCTTGTTTATCTTTATCAACATACGAAATAGCTGCTTCCGTTTCAATAATCAGCTCCTTGATGTCAGTATTATTTATAGGATACACGAAGTGTTAGGGAAATGGGAAAAATATAACCCTCCTTCTAATCCTGTAGATAATACTGACATCGAGGAGCTGATTATTGAAACAGAAACAGCTATTTCGTGTGTTGATAAAGACAAACAAGATAAAATCAGGTATGAAGCTGCTAACGTGACTGAAAAGGTGATAAACAAATCCAAAAATGGAAAATGGAAAAAGGAGAAATAAAGCTTTTTTTTTAAGTAAACACACATTAAATGGTATTAAAGAAAAATTATCTGAAGATGCACTGTAATTAGTGTGAAACGCGTCATGCAATAAACTGGATAATTTGTGGCACCTAAGGCAAAGAAAGGTAATCCTCAATAATATAACTGACTTGTTTTGTTTTGTATGAGCCGGACCTGAACCAGCAGAGTGCCTGCGGGTCCCTGACAGCCCAGCAATTAATTTTATTGTAGGCTGAGCCATCTGCGCCAGACTCCTTTTTGACAATTTTCATTCAGGGGAAACATTTGTCATAATTTTTGAAGAAATAAATTATAAATTGATATATTTTAAAATAAATTTATTTCCTTCTTTGAGAGACAATACATAAGATACACAAGCTTCCTTAGGCTGCTTTGAGCAATTCAGCGTATTTCTTCATTTCTGTAACAAAATGACAATAAAGAATAAGTCTTAAATATTAATAAAATTAAATATGAATTTATCAGCCTACTTATTTTATTAGTGTGCAATATATAAACCGTAATACTCTTTCATTCGGTGTATATTATTGTTTTTTACCATCTAAAGAATTTTGACTTAATTCGTGCAATATTGATAGTCCAGGAATTTTAGAAAAATCGACCTAACAAATCCTGACCAAGTTAAAACTTTGCACCGCTTTAAATAAAATCCTAAAAGTCCCTGAAAATCCCTGCTGTGCTCCAACCGCTATCTTGAAAAACCATTTCTGGTCCGTGTTTCTCCTCTTTTATCAATCAACTCGAAAAACATAAGAGATACAAAAAAGTCTCAGTAATGGAGTTTGTAATGGATGAAATTTCCAACAAAATGAGAATAAACATGTACAAGAACTTTAAATAATAGCTGTGTTATTATTAACTTTCTAAAAAGTTGTAGATAACCCTCCCATAAAATTTATCGACAATAATGACTAAAAACTGAACATGTTTACATTCATGTAATGAAAATTCAACATCAGTGGGCCTTTGCCTAAGGCCATATGTGAGATCCTTAGTATTAGAGTTAAGCAAATTATGCATTGATTAAAAAATATATAAACCTACCTTCAGTCGTGAGTTTTCCATCTTTGTTGGTATCCACTTTCTTGAAAAACTCAAGGAAAGCTGTGAATAAAAATACTGATTACTATTTTCGAATAAAAAATCAATAATATATTTTCCAAGGGTGTTTTTAAACTGATGAGGTTGTAAAAGTTGATTGAAATGCATTAAAAAACCTATACTGTTCTCAAACTGGTGTAGCCTACGTGTACCAGTTTTAGTCAGCTATCTAGTGATCTAGTGTGACAATAACCTGTTTATTTTAAGTACAGTAAGTTGTAACAGTTTGCTTGGAAGCAGAAATACATAAAGTTAGTTGTTGCTTTGATGGGGCATGCAGTGACGTTGCTGTGGTAAGGTGTACCCCGGCTGATGTTGCATTGGTTCGCCAAGTCGACTTTACAGTTTTCAGCACATTATCTATCAAATTAAACAATGGGCATTTCAAAAATTTACACTGACGATCAAGTACATCGTTATCCAGGTGTTTGAATGTTTTGCAGCAGTAATTTGTAAGTTTTTTTTTAACATCAATGAAAATAGATATTTTTAAAGAGCAGTAAATTATTAACATATATATCAGGTGGGAAATTATGGACAGGATAAGCAGGCTTACCTTTGAAAATGTAGGAATCCCAGATAGAACACATCACTTAATCACTTTAATAAGACAGGTACCTCATGGAGGACGTTACCCTGAATGTGAGTGAAAGATGAGTGTGATGATCGTGATGATAGTGGCGCGATCTTGTAGCCTTGTTACTGTCTAAGGTTGGCATGTTTCTTAGACAGGATTGTTAATTAATAGCCCAACAACCAATGGCAGTTGGCTCCAGAAACAACCCTTCGAAAAGCTGCTAACTTTTCTCGGGATCGATCCGGCTACCTACAAGTTTGTAGGCGGGCACCATAACCACTACACCAACCAACACATAATGCACACACAAAAATATAGGATATTTCGAGGCCACTGGCTTCTTTATCAACTTGAAGGAGAAAGAAGAGAAAGTTGAGATTTTAAATATTACTGGTCACTGGTTTAGGTGTACCAACACACAAGTAAACAAGCCTAGCACAACAATCACAAGCTCAGCCACTCAAGAAACCTACAAAATCAAAGGACAGAACTCATGCTCAACAAAAAATTTAATTTATCAACTCCAGTGTACCCACTGTCCAGCCCAATGTATTGGCATAACTACTGCAAACCTCAGAACCAGAATGAACAATCACAGGAATGATATAAAAGTAAACCATCCTGAAAAACCCATACCCATCCATGCTGCCAGTCATCAAATACCTGATATTAATAGTTGCTTCAACTCAAAAATTATTAGATCCTTCCCTCCCAGCTGCAATTCATCACAGCTCAGAAGATGGGAGCTTTCATATCAGTGGTTCGCCAAATCAAGAGAACCCCCAAACCTGAACCTAAGATAAACCATTCCCTACCTTACCTTTACCCTCAAGCAGGCTTAGACATTGTATATATGTAAATATTTTAATTAGTGAAGTGAACTGTAAATTTAAGTGATTATACACAAGGACTAACATGTTTTCAATTTTCCTGAGACTTTTAAAGACATGTGTGTTGGTACACCTGAACCAGTGACCAGTAATATTTAAAATCTCAACTTTCTCTCCTTTCTCCTTCAAGTTGATAAAGAAGCCAGTGGTCTCGAAATATCCTATATTTTTGTGTGTGCATTATGTGTTCTATCTGGGATGCCTACATTTTCAAAGGTAAGCCTGCTTATCCTGTCCATAATTTCCTACCTAATTAGGCAAAAAGCCCTTTCCAAACAAGACTAACATATATATCACTAACCTTTATCCCTGGCTTCGCTCGCCGAAAAGATAAAAATGATTAACTAAATTGTCATTGCTTTTATGTGTAAATTTAAAAATTGCCAAACTGTTTGATTTTAATCACATATCTAAACTCTTTTATTAAGCTTTTACTGTTCTGGCTACATCATTAGGTGGGTGAGCGAGTTCGTTTATAATTAACCCGCATGAAGTTATAGATAATTATGCTCTTTGTTTTTCTCCACAATTACACATACGGTACACAATGTCTTTTTTACATACAAAAGTGAAATCTTTCTTTACTGATCTTGAACACATATTATACAATAAAGGAATAAATAAAATGAACACAATATTAACTGAACTTACTAATTTTTTTATGAACAGTTCTTTCTTTTAAAACATAACAACATGAAATAAAATATTTCATTTTGTAAACCTACATTTTGAGATCAATGTCTCTTTGTCCCTAGGTTAAAAAACCTGTTCAGAACATCGGTCATCTTAAAACATATTTGAGTGGAGAGTCGGCCTATACTATTAAAAAGGTAACACTCACTATCATTGCAACTAATCACATAGTTTAGATTAAACAAAATTGAGCAAAATTATGTATAGACTAATCTTACGATTATTTGTATTTTAAGCATAAAATTGAAAGGGAACTAAAATTTGTATTCATACTATTCTATATTAGCAAACAATGTGTACTCATCACTGTCCAGCAGAAAACCCTTTAACTCCCTTCCTCAGGGAGTTAAAGGGTTTTAACTCTGTTCAAAAAAGAAAGTGGGGAGTAAATTATTTACAGCTTAAGTAAATAAAATTAGTAGGTTTAGTGTTTTTTTTGGTTATTTTTTCTTTATTACTTGTAAATTTCGCAGCAGACCACTAAACAATTTTGATGCTAAACATGAATAAAAGTCTTTTTATATTGTTAAGTTGGGCCTGGGTACTGGAGCACCTAACCCTTTTTTACTCAAGAGTGCTAGATTAGTGAAGGTCAGTGATCATTACAAAAATAAAAAATCAACAGCTTTATAGTTCCAAATATATACATGTATGTATATATATATACGGTATATATGCATATACCGTATATATATATATATATATATATATATATATATATGCATATATACTCTGTATCCCAAAAGTCCCGGACCGGTTTAATATACCTTTTAAAGTAAGCCAGATATCAAAACGATATTTTGCATACCTTTTAATACTTTTTGATGTATGTGTCATTTCTGCCGCTGACCCCAAAAGTTTAAACTTTAAATTAAACCCTCATCGTGCGACTGCTTATTTTATAGAGATTTTTAAAAGAAACACAATGCCGCGAACGGGAGGTTGATATCATGCTCCAGTCCAAAATGGCGGTCATTCAAAAATTAAAAAATGCCGTCCGTCAATTAAAATTGAGTTTTTCCTGTGTTCGGCAATTCACATTTAAATCGAATAAGAATCACCCCGGCTCAACGCGTATCTGCGTACATTTGCACTGTGCAGCTGCAAATGCGGAGAGAGCGGCTGCTTCACGTAATGAAGAAACCCCGGCTCAGCGTGAGGCGCGTCTAGCTGCAAATGCGGAGAGAGCGGCTGCTTCACGTGCTGAGGAAACCCCGGCTCAGCGTGAGGCGCGTCTAGCTGCAAATGCGGAGAGAGCGGCTGCTTCACGTAATGAAGAAACCCCGGCTCAGCGTGAGGCGCGTCTAGCTGCAAATGCGGAGAGAGCGGCTGCTTCACGTGCTGAGGAAACCCCGGCTCAGCGTGAGGCGCGTCTAGCTGCAAATGCGGAGAGAGCGGCTGCTTCACGTGCTGAAGAAACCCCGGCTCAGCGTGAGGCGCGTCTAGCTGCAAATGCGGAGAGAGCGGCTGCTTCACGTGCTGAAGAAACCCCGGCTCAGCGTGAGGCGCGTCTAGCTGCAAATGCGGAGAGAGCGGCTGCTTCACGTGCTGAAGAAACCCCGGCTCAGCGTGAGGCGCGTCTAGCTGCAAATGCGGAGAGAGTGCCTGCTTCACGTGCTGAGGAAACCCCGGCTCAGCGTGAGGCGCGTCTAGCTGCAAATGCGGAGAGAGCGGCTGCTTCACGTGCTGAAGAAACCCCGGCTCAGCGTGAGGCGCGTCTAGCTGCAAATGCGGAGAGAGCGGCTGCTTCACGTGCTGAAGAAACCCCGGCTCAGCGTGAGGCGCGTCTAGCTGCAAATGCGGAGAGAGCGGCTGCTTCACGTGCTGAAGAAACCCCGGCTCAGCGTGAGGCGCGTCTAGCTGCAAATGCGGAGAGAGTGCCTGCTTCACGTGCTGAGGAAACACCTGATCAGCGCGAGGCCCGTCTAATTAATGAATATGAAAGACATTTTAACCAAAGATTAAGCCAAACACCACAAGATCGTGAAAATCTTTTAAGACAAAGAAGGGATGAAAGAGCGAATTTCATGCGTATGTCATGGGATCAGTTTAGGGGTATAGCTTTCAACTACGATCCAATTATGCCTTATAACAATCATGGACTTGTAATGGTTGGTGGCATGACCAACATTTGCAGGCACTGTGGCGCGTTTAGGTGGAAAAGTGAAAGCCCTGGGATCTGTTGCTCTATGGGAAAAGTAAAACTTCCAGTGCTTGAAGAGCCCCCCCAGCCACTAAAATCCCTTCTTGCTGGGGAATCTCCCACTCCTAGAAAGTTTTTAAAGAAAGTGCGTCAATACAACACATGTTTACAAATGACATCGTTTGGAACAAGTGGTCAGGTTATTTCCCATAATTATCCTACCACATCCACTGTGCAAGGACAAATATACCACCGTATTGGCTCAATTTTACCGACAGAAAATCGTGAGCACAGTTTCCTTCAGGTATATTTTATGCTCGACAATAATCAACAACATCCAAGGTTTAAATCGGAATACAGTGAACACATTGCAACAGCTGCTTCACGAAAACAACCAACTCATCCGTACATTTAATTTTATCTAAAAGTTGGTTTATTTTTTTTGTTTGTCTAAAATTTATGAGATACTGTAGTTTTAAGTATCAATGATGATTTTTTTATACTAAGGATACAACGTTCTTCAACACTTAATTTTCAACCCGTTGTGAAGCACGGGTTTAGCAGCTATAGCTCTGGACAGCCTTACTGGCGGATGAGTGAGTGCGCTGTTGTCGTAATTAGTGTTTAATATAATATCTGCAATGTTTTGGTAATATCACATGGTCATTTGTTTATGTAAAGGTACTTTACATAAGAAAATATGTTGCTGCAACCGCAAGTGCAACTAATGTTAAATGCTTGCAAGCTCAACACAATTCATGAAGTACGACGACAAAAGTGTGGAAACACATTCTTAAATGTAAACAAATCATTTAGGATTAAAGGTTGCCAAAACAAAAAGACCAGCTGATGCATTGCTCAAATATTTTCCAGAAATTTTAATTGCGTAAAAAATATCTCGGCGAAATATTACAGGGCATTCTTTTGTAGTGTAAATGAGGTGAAACGTAAACAAAGTTTTGACAGTTCTACCTAAACATATGTGTTTATTTAGCAGACATTTTGGGAGATTACAATTTTCGCCACCCGCCAGTAAGGCTGTCCAGAGCTATAGTTCCTGTATAAATGTAATGGATGATATTTTGATTGCATTTCCTATTTCATCAGTCAAGCAGAGGGTATAGCTTCTCAAACGTATACGTTGTTTCAGCTTATCTATAATTTGATTCCTTTCATCATGGTTTTATGGTTGTTTTGTCAATTTATTTAGGTCATACGCACTATATAAAAGTTACATTTAGTTAAGGTCTCATCCATCATCAATTTATGTACATTATCTGTTTAATCATAAAATGTGGCTCAATATTTATTTAGGCAACGGGAGTTACAGTTTACTGTTCCGAACATTCAGCTTTCAAATCGACTCTAACGTTTTTGAGTCATGGCTGAGAAAATAAAACCTACACTATCAATTGTAATGCGAGTAAATCTGTTTTTTTTAAACTACAACAACGGCATAGCGCGTAAGCAGACCTCTACATTAAATATTCCCTTATAACCTTTTTTTCGTTCAGCCCCTTCAGATTCGTTAAATCAAGGTTATAACATAATTTTTATCGTGAGCGAAGCCACGGGAACTGCTAGTAAATAATAATCATTTATGATATAGTCAGAACATGCAGAGAGAATCACAGCAATAAGTACAAATCTATATTATGTAATATAGATTTGAGTAATAAATTACATGCTAATTTTACATTTAAAAAACTCATCAATCTTATAAAAAGGGTTTGCAGACAGCCAGTCTAACAGTACATCTGTAAATTTATTTTCAGTTAAATTAAGCCAGGCTGGTGGTAACATATTAAATAGCTTAACCCCTAAATACTTATGGTAATTCATCGATTTGGAAAGCCCACATCGTGGTAATTCTAGTTCATTATTCCCTATAGTCTGATAACTGTGCATCATATTTCTTTCAGGCAATTCAGCATGATTCTTCTTCAATAAAATTAAAACATTCAGTATACACAAATTCACGACAGTTAAAATCTTTGTTTGAGGAAAAAGAGGCCTACAGGGCTGCAACGGTTTAGCATTTACTAAAATTCTCACAGCCTTTTTTTAGAACTAAAACCTTTTCCAAGCCAACACCTTTCCCCCAAACTATTAAACCATATCTCAAAATAGACTCACAAGAAAGAAAAAATAGGCAATCCTCAAGAACTCATAACTTAAAATCTTTTCTTAAAGCATTATTATTAGCATATACTAGCAGTTGCCCGTGGCTTCGCTCACGATAACAATTTTAACACCCGCTGCCTAAATGAAGATGGTGCCACATACTGAGTTTATTGATAAGGTACAAAAACTATTGGTGACTTTAATACAGTACATATCACCCAAAAGAAAAAAAACCATAAAACCATGATAAAAGGAACCAAACTATAAATCAGCTGTAAAAACCAAACAGCTCTGAAAGACACAGCCCCGCTCAGCCCAGCACCCCCCACAAACCAGCCAGGCCTGGCCCGATAAAAAACACCCCTGGCCCCTGGCCTGGCCTGTTTTTTTCTGGGGGGGGGGCAGCTCAGGCTGTTAATGTTCAGCTCTGGTCTTTCAGCTGTTGACCCCCCCCCCCCAAAGCCCTGAAAACTTTGAATTTTGAAAAATCCGTTCTCAGCGGATGCTCACGCCCTATAGGAACGTCCATGAAAAGTTTCAAGATTCTAAGTCAAGTTCCAGTAGTTCGAGCTGTGCGATGATAGGTCAATGGTATTTGACAATATAAAGTAGATATACTTTCATCAGTCAGGAAGATGTTTTAGGAATCCGCTAAGAACGCAGGTCTGCTGCGACGGGAGTACTTAGAAATATTGCTGCCCCCCGCACGAGGCATTTTTATTTGGCCTCTCTATATACACTTGCCAGCACATTCCAGCGCCCCCGCCGACAAACCCCTAAGGGTGTGCTACCTGGTAAGGCTTACTCAGTAGGCCTATCGTTGAATCTGTGCTATAGTACAGAGTGACCCTGAGGCAGGAAATACCCTCTTCGCAGACCGTGCGTACTTAGTGAATCTTAAAACAGTTTCCTGTTTCATGAAATTTAATGTACATAGAGTAGAAATGCCTTGATTAAATGCCACCAAAGTATTTTGTAATGTTTTTAGGGTCTATTTTGAACAACAACAAAATAACATAGCCGTCCCGCAATTTTTTAAATATGGTTTACATTATCTCTTTCATTAACCGCTGTTAGAAGGAAGGAAAGACTTTTTATTTTATTTTTTACAGACAGCTGGTTTTACATTCTATGAAATGTCTTGATTTTAACATCTATTTAAATATAAACATTTCATCACTTATAACTCTGGCACTGGATATTAATATGTGATCTTTGAGAGGGTCAACAAACTTGGTCGAAATCAAATAAAATTCGGTTTTTAGAAGCTTGCTATTTGATTTCAAAAAGACGTTCGCTCGTTTTAAGTCGTCTTAAACCTTCTCATATGTGCATGAAACACAGGAGAAAAGTGTCAGCCAAAATGGTACTCTAGTTTTTGCGTGAAAAGCGGTCTAAAGTGTGATGTTGAGCGTTACCAACACACATCGTGACATAAATTGACATAAGGCTTGATTCGGATTCTCTGACCTTCAAAACGCAAAAATAACCAAAAATTTCATAATTCTAAGCAATGTACAGACAAAACTCTAATTTTATTTATACAGATATGTCACCCGCATATTATCTACTATATATTTGTCAAATACCACTCAGTGGAAACATCGTACAGCCCAAACTACTTGACCTAGAACCTTGAAACTTTGCATGGATGTTCCTTTTAGGGCATAGGCATCCGCTAAGAACGGATTTTACAAAATTCGTAGTATAAAGGGGTTTTTGGGGAGGCCGAAGTTTTTAAATTTTCCCATTTAAAAGTATGTTGGACGATTTTTGTTTACATTTTTAACGTTCATAAAACAATCAGCTGGTAGTTAGCTTCGGAAATGTATACGTTGATACAGATGATAATAAATTGATTTCTTTGATCATGGCTTCATTGATTTTTGTTGATTTGTTTCAAGGACATAATTATGTACTGTATAAAGGTTACATTTAGTTTAGATAAAATCAACCATTAATTAGTTAAGTGGCACCATCTATATTTCGGTAGCGGGAGTTATCGTTTTTCCTGGAGGCGTTCGTAATAATTTTTTAATTACATCTATGCCTGTCCGATGATTTGATGTTTCGTATAATTCGACGTACGCAGTTTTAAACGTGAAGAGCATACTGCATTTTGTGGCTGAGTCTTGAGACTAAATCCGGTAAGGTGGAAAGAGAAAAGAACAGTGGTGTTTCAGTCACAAACAGAATGTGCTGAAATGATATGATTCTTTGATCTATTTATGTAAAAATTTATAAATTATTCAAATCCCTGATTGTAAGTTATATTTATACTATCTTTTCTACTATATTTTTGTCAAATACCACTGACCTATCATTGTACAGCCAAAACTACTTACAGTTAGATTTTTTTAATTAGAAGCGGTCAAGACGAGGAGGAATATCTTTAGTGATGAACTTTTTTGTTTGTAATATAATCACATGTTTCTACCTGTCAAATATTGTGGTTAGGTTTAATCAAAACAAACAATATTCTAAGCCATTTCATATCATTGTTTATTTTTTAGATTGTAAACAAAGGCATTACAATATAAACAGAAACATATGATTTTACTTTAAACAAAAGAAGTGCATTGCCAAAGATACTCCACCTCGTCTTAACAGCTTCTAGTTAAAAAAATCCAACTGTAACCTAGAACCTTGAAAATTTGCATGGACGTTCCTTACAGAGTGATGGCATTCACCAAGAACGGTTTTTTAGAACGGATTTTCGATATTTTTAGAGGTTTTTGGTGGAGCTGAAGCTTTGAAAATGCTCCATGGTAATGTAATGGATGATCTTTTGTTTAAATTTCAAATTTTATTAAATCAAGCATATTAGCTTCACAAACGGATACGTTGTTACAGTTGATTTATAATTTGATTCCTTTTATCGTAGTTTTATGGTTGTTTTGATGATTTTGTTAGGTTTTCGTACTATATAAAAGTTACATTTGGTTTAGTTTCGTACCTTATAGTTCAATCATAAGCTTATTATGTGGTACCATCTTTTTAGGCAGCGGGAGCTATAGTTATTTTCTTATGCCGGCCTTTATGTTTTTAATCACAATCATGCCAGTTACAATAATTTGGCAAAGTCCTTTTTCATCTAATTCGACGGTGTCCCGGCTTTTCACGGAAAAATAAATGCTGCAATCAGTGGTTGATCTTAAATTATTACTACCCGCCCATATTTTAAGTTAAAAACTAAGTGAATCGAGTTTGAAATGCTGCCCACAGATAGCACCATAACTGTTTCGAACATTCAGCCCTTTACTGTACTTAATTGATGCCCTACTAGGCAATCCATGGACGTAATGGTAAATCTACAAAAAAGTACCTTAAAATCGACACATTTGATGTTAAAATCAGTCCGGCCGTTTTCGAGTTATAACGGTGAAAAGAAACCCTTCACTATCTACTGTGGTATCTACATTTTATCCTACATTCCGCCATAAAAGAAACGTATCTCTACATGACATATTCCTTGATATAAATATTTTCTATTCAGTCCTCTAGATTCTTCATATCAAGGTTAGACTTTAATTTTTATCGTGAGCGAAGCCACGGGTTCTGCTAGTCTACTATATATTTGTCAAATACGACTCACCTATCATCAAAGTTTCAGGGGATTTTTGGCGAGGTTGAATTTTTCAAATTTTCCCATTTAAATGTGTTATGGACGATCTATTGTTTACATTTTCAATGCTCATTCAATCAGCCAGCTGAGTTAGCTTCACAAATGTACATACGCTGATTATAAATTTATTTCTTACATCACGGTTTTATTATTCTTTTGTTGATTTATTTTATGGACATAATTATGTACTATATAAATGTTACATTTAATTTTTTTTTAGTATCTAATATGTTTAATCATAAATTCTGTATATGGAAACTTATTTATTTCGACAGCGGGAGTTGTAATTATGCCTGTTACGATGACTTGGCGTTTTATCTAATTCGACCGCTATAGTTTAAAACCTGAAGGGCGTGCTCCCTTTTTTGGTTGAGTCTTGAAACTAACTCCCCGCAAGACTGAAAGAGGGGGTACGGTAATGTTTTAGTCACCGACAGACTGTGCTGTAACAGCTTAATCTAATTATGTGATCTATTCAGATAGGAATCCTTAAATTATAAAAATCTCTGGGTTTGAAGTTTTTTTTCGGAGTCAAAGGTTTGAAATATTCCCGTATAAATGTAATGGTTGATCTTTTGTTTGCATTTTCAATTTTATCAGCCAAGCAGAGCGTATAGCTTCTCATTGCTATACGTTGTTTCAGCTCATCTATAATTTGATTCCTTTCATCATGGTTTATGGTTGTTTTGTCAATTTATTTAGGTCATACGCACTATATAAAAGTTACATTTAGTAAAGGTTTAATCCATCATCAATTTATGTACCTTAACTGTTTAATCATAAAATGTGGCTCAATATTTATTTAGGCAACGGGAGTTACAGTTTACTGTTCCGAACATTCAGTTTGATATATATGCTAACTAGCAGTTCCCGTGGCTTTGATCACGATAAAAATTATGATCTAACCTTGATTTGACGAATCTGAAGGGGCAGAACGAAAAAAAGTTATAAGGGAATATTTAATGTAGAGTTGCTATGGCGTTGTGTAGGTTTAAAGAACAGATTTACTCGTATTACAATAGATAGTGTAGGTTTTTTTTCTCAGCCATGACTCAAAAACGGCAGAACCGATTTTAAAGCGAATGTTCGGAACAGTGGCGCTAACCGTCGACAGTGTTACAAACTTGAGTCACTTGGTTTACAACTTAACATAAAGGCGATTTTCAATATATTTTGAAAGGTTAAGTACAGACTGTAGCACTTATTTTTTCCTCGCAAAGCCAGGTAACCCTCGGATTAGATGAAAAAGGAAATCGCCAAACTATTGTGGGGGATGAATACATTAAGGACGCCCTTAGGGAAAAACTATAACTCCCGTTGCCCAAATAAATATTGAGCCACATTTTATGATTAAACAGTTAAGGTACATAAATTGATGATGGATTAAACCTTAACTAAATGTAACTTTTGTATAGTGCGTATGACCTAAATAAATTGACAAAACAACCATAAAACCATGATGAAAGGAATCAAATTATAGATGAGCTGAAACAATGTATACGATTGAGAAGCTATACGCTCTGCTTGGCTGATGAAATTGAAAATGCAAACAAAAGATCAACCATTACATTTATACGGGAATATTTCAAACCTTTGACTCCGAAAAAAACTTAAAACCCAGAGATTTTTATAATTTAAGGATTCCTATCTGAATAGATCACATAATTAGATTAAGCTGTTACAGCACAGTCTGTCGGTGACTAAAACATTACCGTACCCCCCTCTTTCAGTCTTGCGAGGAATTAGTTTCAAGACTCGACCAAAAAAAAGGAGCACGCTCTTCAGGTTTTAAACTATAGAGGTCGAATTAGATTAAACGCCAAGTCATAGTAACAGGCATAATTACAACTCCCGCTGTCGAAATAAATAAGTTTCTATATACTGAATTTATGATTAAACATATTAGATACTAAAACTAAACTAAATGTAACATTTATGTAGTACATAATTATGTCCATAAAATAAATCAACAAAAGAATAATAAAACCGTGATGTAAGAAATAAATTTATAATCAGCTGTAACAGCGTATGTACATTTGTGAAGCTAACTCAGCTGGCTGATTGAATGAGCATTGAAAATGTAAACAAAAGATCGTCCATAACACATTTAAATGAAAATTTGAAAAATTCAACCTCACCAAAAATCCCTTGAAACTTCGAATTTTGTAAAATCCTTTCTTAGCGGATGCCTACGCCCTAAAAGGAACGTCCACGCAAAATTTCAAGGTCCTAGATCGTATAGTTTGGGCTGTGCGACGATAGGTGAGTCGTATTTGACAAATATATAGTAGATTTAAGAAGATTTATTAGCATCGGTGTCCGCATTGAAGACGACCTTCCGCAGTTATCGACCTTTTCCGCTGAGCCAAAGGTCGCATCAAGGCGGATATATATTAGTATGTTTGTTAAATAATAATTTTGACACTAATAAAATTCATTTATTTATTAAAAGTAAGGTAACTTTTTTGAAATTTCATTAAAACAAGCTTTGGCTTATTTTTTTACTCAGCAAATTAAAATGAGTGGTCATACGATGTGAGTTGATATTGGAGTTGGTTGGACAACCCCCCCCCCCCAAACCATTTTGGAGGGTTGAGTCTTGATGATAAAGGAGTTAGTTTGGGGGGTCAAACATGTGCAATATGTTTGACCTTTGCAATACAATTTGTCAATAATTGTCTGACTGCAATAAAAATATTTATTATTATTATTATTATTATTATTATAACAATAAGAAATTATTATTTTTGTATCTTTTAAGTAGTTAAAATGTGTTCTGGAGACTCTTATTCGATTTAAATGTGAATTGCCGAACACAGGAAATACTCAATTTTAATTGACGGACGGCATTTTTAAATTTTTGAATGGCCGCCATTTTGGACTGGAGCATGATATCGATCTTATTGTGTTTCTTTTAATAAGCCCTCTAAAATAAGCAGTCGCACAATGAGGGTTTATATTTAAAATTTTGGGGCTACCCCCCCAAAAAATTCACTTTTGGGGGCAGCGGCAGAAATGACACATACATCAAAAAGTAGTTTTTTTTAGTACTGAAAGGTATGCAAAATGTTGTTTTGATACCTGGCTTACTTTAGAAGATATTAAATCGGTCCGGGACTTTTGAGACACACAGTGTAGTATATGTATACAGGGTGTATCCGAAGTACACCGACAAAATTTGAGATATTGTTCTTGAGGTCAAAACAAATAAAAAATTTTATATAAGTATATACCCTATCTTGCTCTGTTTTCCGTATGTCGGTCTGAACGTGTTTTTTGCATGATTAATCATAACTTTTGAACTACTAGAGGTACCAACTTCAAACTTGGTACACATATGTTGGCTAATAGGACCTATCTTTGTGCTGAGAATCAAGTGTCTACTTTGTACCATTTCAAAATGGCGGCCGTTTTAATTTTTCAAAACTTAATAAATGAGAAACTAAAAACTTTTTTAAAAAATAACAAGAAGCAAAAAAGGTGCAACATTTGATTTCCTTTAAGAAAATGCACATTTTTTGTAGGGTTATAACACTAATAACGGAGAAATTTTTTTCAAGTTACTACTTGCTAAATTGTAGAATTTGCCCAAATTTAAAGTCGATACTCCATTATTTGTGTTATTGCCCTATTAAAATTGTAAATTTGCTTAAAGCAAATTAAACTTCGCACCTTTTTAGTCTCTTGTTATGTTTAATGAAATTTTATAGTTAAAGGTGAAAAGTTTATTTCCTTTAAGCAAATGTACAATTTTAATATTGTAATAGGGTAAAGGGCTAACACAAATAATGGAGGAAAATTCTGAAGTTTCGACTGTAAATTTGGGCAAATTCTATAATTTAGCAAGTAGTAACTTGAAAAAAATGAATTTTCTCCATTGTTAGTGTTATGACCCTACAAGAATTGTACATTTTCTTAAAGGAAATTAAATTTCGCACCTTTTTTGTTATTTTTATAAAAGCTTATACTTCCTGATTTATTAAGCTTTGAAAAATTAAAACGCCCGCCATTTTGAAATGGTAAAAAGTAGAAACTTGATACTCAGCACAAAGATAGATCCTATTAGCCAACATATGTGTACCAAGTTTGAAGTTGGTACCTCTAGTAGTTCAAAAGTTATGATTAATCATGTAAAACACGTTCAGACCGACAGATGGAAAACGGAGCGAGATAGGATATATATTTAAATGACATTTTTTATTTGTTTTGACCTCAGGAACAACATCCCAGAGTTTTACGGTATATTTTGGATACACCCTATATATACATAAAATGGTAATATACATGTACGTAGTATGATAATATATTCAATTATTTATGTATTACTATTTCTACACTAATTTGTGTTGATTACTATACCTTTTTCGTCCATAACATCGTTGATATTTGGGAACATAATATTCAACAACCAAGCAGTCAAAGCCGTGTCCTGCTTACTAAAGAGCTTCTCTACTTCCTGTCTTGAAAGTTTGCCATCACCGTCAGTGTCAAGTATCCTGCAAAATAAAAACAATCATTAAAAGAGTTTAAATATAGTTGAAGTATCGTTTTCATATAATTTGTTTCTGCTTTGGAAAATTTGAATCCTTGTGTATTTTATTCGTAATTTTAACTAGTTAAAATCAGCTAGAAAGGCTTATTTTGTTGTGGTTGACAATGGAAAAATAAAGAAGTCCTGACCTCGGATGAAATATAACTGGATCGCGCTCTCAATGGGCGAAAAACGTGCCAGCATCCGAGGCCATTGGGTGGCAAGAAGGGCGCGTAGAGTCCTACATCAGTGAAGCTCTCTGTGAGCGTTATGCCACTGTAATATGTTAAAAGCAATGTGAGTGGAAAGAATGCATCTTAAAGAATGCTGCTATGTAATTTATATGGATTAAATGGAATAGGGAAGATTATTCCAAAGGCGACAGGCAGTCACAACAAATGCTCTGTCATACACTGCAGTCCTATGTTGTGGCATTCGCAATGTGAGTGAAGCAGAGCGTGAGCTCACAAAAAAAAAAATTTGAAATTATTTTCAAAATATTTTGGGAGACTGGTATTTAAAATTAAAAATGTTAATGGAAGAATTTTAACTGTTCTTTGACAATTGATCATTTAATTTTAATAATTTTGACTGGATGTAAAAAGGTGTCACATGCTCCAAGCGTCTCAGATCAAAAAAGTATCTCAAGCAGTAGTTCTGAGACCGTTGCAGCATGTCAGATAGAGCCACAGTCATGTCATTGATCACAGAGTTACAGTGTGTAAAGTGGGGTAATACAAGTGATTTGACAAAGTGGAGTTTAGTATGTAATGTGTAACCTTTTTAGCGAGTATGCAGGTTTGAGGCCACAAAAATGAAAATGTCACTGATTTTAGACTATATTCATTAAATCTCATCTATATGAAGCCAAAAACCAAGTTTTATCAAGAGAAGTTGAGAAATAAGTCAGAATCTGTCTATCTTCTTCTATTCTATATATTAATACGCAAGCGGTTTTCTTTTCACAGTCCAACCGCAGTAACGGCTGGGCGGATTTTAACGTTTGAGGTGTCAAATTAAAGGGAATTTTATGTAGATTTGTCAACAAGTCTCAGAATTTTAAAAAGCGCGTCACTAAAGTACAGTAAAGGGCTGAAGTTTCGGAACAGTGGCGCTATTCATCGAAATTTGAGTAAGCTCAGTTCACTTTGTTTACAAACTGAACATATGGTCAAGCCTGTCAAGCTCTGAAATAGTTCTACAGGTAAACCACAGATTGCAGCACTTTATTTTTTTCAAGAAAAGTTTTAGCGAATTTCCCCTATAGGGAAGAAGCTATTACCGTAGGTCTCATGGTAAGACCTAAGCTCGGGACCACTATAACTTTTCGTTTTGGGGCCCCCAGAAGCAAAAAACACTATTCGTTCGAATTTATATATATATATATATATATATATATATCTATATATATATATCTATATATATATATCTATATATATATATCTATATATATATATATATATATATCTATATATATATATATATATCTATGTGTCTGTTAGCACGATAGCGGCCGCAAAAATGGTCCGATCTTTATGAAATTTGGTACGGACATGTAAAGTGGTAATCAATTGGACGAGTTCGTGAACCAGCCCGATCGGACCACCGGAAGGGGGGGTAAAGGGGGATAAACCACCCAAAAAATGGGGTTTTTGAGTTTTTTACATAGAAAAATAAAATTTATCAAATTGTTGTGGGCACCATTGAATTCAGCTCAAAAAAACAAATAATTTAGTATTTTGAATCACTGCTCTATGCGCATTGGTTACCGAGATATTGAAAGTGGTAAACACAGTACGTTGTCCCAATGTTAACCTTATGGGAAATAAGTAAAATTCTATATCTCGCTTATTTCTCAACGTATCTTGATAAAACTTGGTAAATGGCTTCTTCTAGTTCAGATCTACTAAATATTGAATTAAAACCATCCAGTTTTAATATACCTGTAGCAGCAAACCTGCATACTCATTTCCCATGTTATTCTTATGGAGCTTAACAAAACATGTCAAATCTTGCTATGTTTGCTTGAAATACGTTGTTTTGCATTTGAAATTCGCTGAGTATGCAGGTCTGCTGCAACGGGGGTATTTGTTTTTCAAGCTGTTTTGGCTTCAACAAAAAGATTTATTATGTAATTTAGGTTATGTTATGAAGTGTTTTTAAATGGCTTAAACATTGCAGTTCCCAGTTTTACAATGTAGTTTACAATATCCCAATACATTTCAGCATAGTGTATTTTGAAGTTTTATTAACTTGAGCCAATTTATTTTTTGATATGGTGTGGTAATAATGCCAATAAGAAGAAGGCGAATATTGACCGATCGGAAGTAACACGATCGCAACCGCCTACAATCACCCTCCCGATGTAACATTTGATGCTCCTTCCAACCTCAGACCAATGAACTTACAATGTTTTCATCGCGGTGGGTTGCATTTCAAGAATTAAAAGACTGGTAGAGATAGTGCGTCATTTACGCGTTATTGCCACAAAGGAAAGGATGCCTACAAAGACAGCCGTTCCCTATGATTCCGGTTTGGCGATAACTATCAACAAGGTGCAGGGGCAGTCCCTAAACAAATGAGGTCTAAGCTCACGGCGCCAGTCCCTAATAGCAAAAACCGTTGGCAAATCGTTGGCCCAACGTTACCATCCACGGTTGGCCAACGGTATGGATTGGCACTCTGTCTTACGATTGACCAACATTCCAGTTTATCGTTGGGCCAACGGTATATCTTACGATTGGCCAACCCACAATTTGCCAACCATTTGCCAACTGACATTTTTTGCAAAAAACCGTCAAAATTATTAAAAAAATTTAATAAAACTGATACATAAACAAATAAAAATTGTTTTAACAGGTTTTTATGAACAAAGATATCATGCATCCATCAAGGATTGAACCCGGGACCCTCACCTTACTAACCACACGCTTTAACCCACACGGCCAAGTTGCTTCTTGGAAGAATATGTGTAGCTTAGGGTGTAATTGATCAGGAGCGCTTTTTACATTTGTACTTAGAGTTTCAAAACGTTTAAGTTGCAGCACTCTGGTTATTTTATAATGGGCAGCATTTTGTAATTAAATAATTGCTGTTGTATCTAAAATAACTTTGATCTTTTATTTAACACTTAAATACTAAAAAAGGCCCAATTATGTCCTTTTCTGATGGACGACCATAAAACACTGTTGGCCCAACGTTGGAAAATCGTCGACACTTTCAACTGGAAAACACGACGGATATTTTAAAATGCTGTAGCCTATAGTTAATATATTTAACACTTAAATACCCAATGATATCTTACTTTGTTGGGCTGACGACCATAAAACACCGTTGGCCCAACGTTGGCAAATCGTTAACATTCTCACCAACAGACCGGAAAACAATTAGGATATTTTAAATTAACATCGTTACATTTAACATTTAAATAAAACAAAGGCCCAACAATGTCGTAGTTTTGTTGGGCCGACAACCATAAAACACCGTTGGCACAATGTTGGCCCAATGTTGGAATATCGACAATATCGTTGACACTTTTACCAACCGGAAAACATGTTGGATATTTTAATATTACTATATAGTTGTTATATTTAATACTTAAATACAACAAAGGCCCAACAATGTTTTATTTTGTTAGGCCAACGAACTTAAAAACCGTTGGCCCAACGTTGGCAAATCGTTAAAATTGTTACCCACCATTCCTCAACCATGCCGACCATTCCCCAACGTTGGGCCAACGGTGTGTGCTATTGGGGGTGTTTGCTCTCGGTCAGCTACATGTTGCTGTAAAGCAGAGCTCGATCTTTTGCCGGTATTAAAATATACATTTCAGAATAAAGAGAACATGGAAAATGAAGGTGTTTCCCACAAAATCGTTGTCCGGAAAATCTTGCAGTAAATCAAATGAACTTTTAGAGTTTCAATGGTTTAGCAATAATTTTGCTAATGAATTTAGCCCTTTGATTAAATTTCAAAAGTATACAAGTAGGCGTTTATTCCTCTTTCTTTTACTTCATGATTTTTTGCTCGATTTCGAGCTACGTGTTATCTAGTATTATTAATTCTGTAAGCGATTTTTTTCAATCAAAGTTGTGAGAGTTTGACAGCTCGCAGAATGACGGGAGAGGGTTCAAATAAAAGGTCTCGGTCCCAGGGGGTCGGGAAAAATATCAGATTTTGTTCAAATATACCAGAAAATGAGAAATAACGAAAAATATCTTCCATTTAAAATGCATTGGTATTGAAAAACGTCTGCTTTGTTTACATTAAACATTTGGTGCTAATGCTTGATTCAAAGCCATATGGTAGATGTTGACGTGTGAGATTTTTTCAAAATGCAGCTAACTAAGCTCATTCAATGTAGGCTACTATAACAAAAATTTTTTTTATTTAAGATTTTCTGGTTTTATAATAATTAAGGGTTTGAGTTTTTTCATAGTTTAAAATTATAAAAAGTTAAGTACGTTTGTTTAAATTATGTTATAACGATGCAAATTTAATTCCAAATGATAGATATATATATATAATTACGTAAGGGAAATTTTTGCGCCGAAATTGTGAGTGTTTGGAAGGTCGTAGGGATTGATGGGAGGGGGCTGAAATTGAAGGTCTCCATCCCAGGGACTGGGGGAAAATACTGAAATTGCTTTATGCTTACTATAAAATGAGAAATAACGTAATATAGCTGTCATTTAAAAACCATTGGGATGTAAAAAACCAGATGCTAGATATAATCATAATTTCGTGGATCCAAAAGCCTATTTTCTAAGAAGGTATTTTGTACCATAGTAAAGAAGGATTATGGTTAGGGGCTATTAGCCCCTTCAAGCCTCTAGTTTTACTTATTTCCCATAAGGTCAACATTGGGACAACGTACTTTGTTTACCACTTTTGATATCTCAGTAACCAATGGACATAGAGCAATGATTAAATATACTAAATTGTTTGCTTTTTCGAGCTGAATTCAATTGTGCTAACGAAAATTGGATTATCATTATTTTTCTATGTGAAAACCCCAAAACCCCCATTTTTAGAGGGTTTTATCCCCTATACCCCCCTTTCAGTGGTTCGATTGGGCTGGTTTTATAAGTCGTCCGAATAATTACTACCTTAACACGCCTATGCCAAATTTCATTCCGACTAAACCATTTTGGAAAGCGCTATCGTGCTTACAGACACAAACCCACATAAATATATTTAGATATTTGAACGAATGGTGTTTTTCGTTTCTGGGAGCCCCAAAACAAAAAGTTATCATGGTCTTGGGCTTAGGGTCTTACCGTGAGACCTACTGTAATAGCTTCTTCCCTATAGAGGAAATTCTCTAAAAACGCATAACGACCTAAACTTACCTGAAATATTGGACGATAAGGTAATCCTTGATTACCGTCTTATCTGTAACGAAAAACAATTGCAAATATGTCTTAGTTATTAATAAAATAAATATAAATGTAAAAATGCTTACAGGGTCTTATTATTAAACAATTTATTTAGGGTCTTATTAATACACCCAAAATCTTAAATGTACCGACTACCAAAAGCGTACCACGACCATTAATATGTATATTTTATTGTTCTATTACCTTCGAACAAATTATTACTGGTGATTAGGATATGTTGTATGAATGTTCTGGTTGCATTCGTTTTTTGAATGCAGGTTGCCTGGTAAATTTAAGCAGGTATTAATTTCATTTTGTTCATGCACCATTCCAGGAAAATGTTTAAGAGATTAATTTAAGAGATTCATTTTGTTTAAGAGATTGAGTTTTGGTATATTGTAATGTATTTTTCGTTATACTGCTTCAAAAACAGATGTTTTTAATGCATGTTTTCCGGACCTAAATACACTCTTTTTATTCCTAGGAATTAAAAGCTGATGTACTCGATACCAGCTGACTCTTTATAGTCCTAGGACTATAAAAGTCAAAAAGTGCCGAGTACGTCGTAATAATCGAACAATATTCATTCGATTACAAATAATCTAAACATTCATCGTTATTATCGAAACATTCATTGTTGTCAGTTTAATCAATTTGTGAAACTCTCTCATTTCACCAATCGATTATTACATGCGTTCGATACGTCGATAGTTGTTCATTGTTGTCAGTCTACCCTAACACAAATGAAACAGACAATCAGCTGATTGCTTCAAATAGCAAGAACAAGACGGTGGCATCTTTTGAAGGCATCTTTAAAGGTAAACAAGCTGTAACATTTTGGTTTTCTTAAGTAGTTTACGTATTGTATTGAGCAATATAACGAAAAATATAGTTCATCACACGGACCTAAAGCTGCTTTTCGTTACTCGGTCATTTTTCAACCTCCGCTTACAGCCTCGGTTGTAAAACTTGACCTTGTACGAAAAGCGTCACTTTAGGTCCTTGTAATGAAATATACTATTATGGTCTTCAAAATGACACAGTTTTTAAATCTTTGACATCTCTAGTCCAAGAAAAATTTTCGACAGCAATTTTTTTTATTGAGAGGGGGTCTGCCATTATAATGGAAAAAATAGGTCGACACAGTTCCAGTTCTTAAATAAATAAATAAATAATAAATAAATAAAAATACCTTTATTTACAAGCGTTCCTCAGTCACAGACTGCTTTTCAGGACAACTCAAGTCAAACATACAATGAACATTAAAAAAAAAAAAAAACTCATACAATGTCATTTAAATACATAACTTTCAATTTTTTTCTAAATACAGAAAAAGAGCATGACTTGAGGGTCCTAGGGAGGTCATTAAAATACCTTGGGCCAAAATAAGAAAAACTTTTACGTCCCAGCTCCAGTTTCACTCTGGGGAAGTGAAGCTTCCAGTCTCGGCTGGCGCGCTGGGAAACCTCCTCTCTGCCTTGCAGTTTCACACTCAGGTACTGGGGCTCTCTGAGTGTGAGGATTTTGTGGGTCATGCAGTTGGTCATCAGTCTGCATAAGTCACCCATACGGAGCATGTTAACAGCATCACGATACACCGACACATGGTCGTATCGCCTCAGAGAGAAAACAAAACGCACAGCCGTGTTCTGTAGTTTCTGGATTCTCTGAGCGTCATGCATCGTGATGCTGTTTCCATAGGCCGGGTAACAGTAGCAGAGAGGACCAAAGACTGCATGAGCTGAAGTTTCACTGATTCTGGCAACAAACCCCTGAACCTATACAGACCCCTCAGCCTGCCGATGGCACGCTGGATATTGTGAGTAACGTGGTCTGAAAAAGAGAGTTCACTGTCAAGGACGACTCCAAGAGTTTTGACTTTATCACAAATAGTCAAACTCTCACCGTCAAGGGCGACCTCTACACCACTCTCACTGAGGGCCTGTATGCGATCTTGTGGCGCTAAGTGTAGCACAGTGCACTTTCCTATGTTAAGCTTGAGGCCATTGTCCGTTGACCAGGTCAAAATACTTTCAAGATCAGTATTAACTTGGTGAATGGCATCCTGAATTAAATCAGGAACATAGGACAAATGAGCTGACAATCGTCAGCGTACAAGTGCGGCATGCAGTTCTGAACACACGAAGGAAAGTCTGATGTGTACAGATTAAAAAGTATAGGACCCAAACAACTTCCCTGAGGTACACCTCTTCCCCTTGAAAGAGCAGTTGATATCTCACTCTTAAACCTTGTGACCTGCGTTCTTCCAGCCAAGTATGATCTGACCCACTCAATTGCTCCCGCTCCAAAACCATAATAATTCATTTTTGCCAATAGTAACTTGTGATTGATGGAGTCAAACGCCTGTGAGTCTAACAGTACTAGCGTGCTCCATTTTCCTTTGTCTTTCGCATCAATCAGATCACTAAACAGATTTACCAGGGCAGTGCAAGTACTATGATTGGCTCTAAAACCAGATTGTGTTGTTGGCAAGACATTCTCACTCTTCATGTATTTATTTATTTGGCAAGCAACAATCTTCTCAAGTATCTTCGAAATAGCTGGTAATATTGAGATGGGTCTGAGATCTTGGACTCTTTTAGGGGCAGCTGTCTTCGGGAGCGGATGCAAAGTACTCATCTTCCAGTTATTTGGGAATATTCCATTATTCAATGATTGATTGATAAGATGGGTTATAGCTCCAAGCGCATATGGACTCACAGCCTTTATCATCTGAATAGAAATACTATGATTTCCGATCGCACTCGATTTGATTTCATTCATGGCCGACTTGACTTCCTTTTCTGTCACAGGTCTAAAATTCATACTATTCTCAAACTCCTTCTTTCTATTCTCGTTGTAATGGGCAATTGTAAGGACATTTGCCTCACAACCTCCTCCCATTTCAGCAAAAAACTTATTCATTTCCTCTAAGCTTAGATCCGACGTAATGCTTAAATTTTTTTTATCTGGCACTATATCACACTTCTTTAGACATTTCCACATACTTTTCGTGTCCTTATTTGAAGTCACGGTATCTGACAAATACTCTTTTTTTGCTCTCCAGATCAAAATATTTAGCTCATTTCTCATGTCTTTATATTTTTTCCAATCTTCACTGTCCCTGGATTTCCAATAGGCTTTCCTTAATTTATTCTTCAGCCTTATCTTTTCGTTGATCTCGGCATTTTTCCAAGGCGCCTTTTTTCGTGTCACTTTCTTCGTCACGATCGGTGCTTGTCTATTGAACACCGTCAGTATGTTTGATGTTATAAATTGCTCTATGTTATTAACATCATTCATTTGCAGAGCTTGATCCCAATTTATCTGAGCGATCTCTGCAACAGCTAAGTCGGTGTCAAATCTGGAGAAATCTCTATATCTTACCATCTTTGGCTTTCTTCTCTCATTTCGGCATACAATATCACAATGAAAAAGCTTGTGGTCCGTTATCTTCACCCCTCTATGGTCCTTGATAGCCGATGTATCAATAACACCGATCCTCTTGACCTCAGCCGACCTGTCCACGATGATGTGGTCTAACAAGGTGGCTGAAGTTTCTGTTACCCTAGTTGGTTGTTCTATGACTTGTATTGTGTTAGTTTCTTTCAAGAGCCGGTGTAAGAACTTAGCTTGGGTACTGGTTTTTGAGAGTAAATCTATATTGTTATCACCCAAGTACACAACATTATCTACTTGAACTGCCAAGTCAACAAAGAGTGAGTGAAATAAAGGCTCTTCTGAAATTATGGTGTAAACTAGCATGTAAAGTACTCTTTTCACTTTTTTAATGTCCAAAATATAACTTCCGAGGCTAATATAATGTCATCGCTCATTGATATGAAAGTCCAAACAGTAAAAAATGTAGCAAATAATCCTCCGCACGGTCGGCGATCAGCACCGACTGTCGTTATTTCAATTTAGAGTTATAATAAAAGGTAACGACCTAATCACTTTGAAACAGTATGAATATTTCACTACTCCTCACAAACAACTACTTGACTCAACTCGAATTCAAAATCCACTATTCGCCCACCCGTTATGTTAACTGTTAAACATTTTTGGGAAATTTTCTTCGGGTAAAATTTTTGGGGTCAGCCACAAATGTGGATTAACGCATGAGTTAATTTTGTACTGCTGAAAACTCAAATTTTTGTAGAAAATATTAAACAAATCTATATAATTAATACGCCAACAAGAAATTTGTCTTATGAACTCCTCCGTCATTTCTTAACCGATTTTGATCATTGACGGCTCATTGGAAAGAGCGTGTCGCGTAGATTTGCAAACTGGCCTTACATTTTTGAAAAAGTCCCTTGGGCTCTGCCCCATTGGCTTTTAAAGTTCCCATGTTATCCTTATGAAGAACATAATTGTTTACATTTTGATCAGCTGGATAATTTAATTGCTGTTATTTTTTAATTTGTGTAAACATAACCCTCAAGACGGATGTGTTAGCATGATTGTGTTTTAAATTTGTCGCCATTTGAATTATCGCTCTGCTAGAGTAGCGCACGATTCCGTGCGCTCGGATCCACTAGTTATGCATTAATTAAACAAATATAAACTTACCATTATCTGTTTCTCCGCCACTGTTGGGAAACCACCAGGATGCTGTGAAAAGTGCACGGAAATCTGCCAATAAAAATATCTATATTACTAATTCTGTAAGCGATTTTTTAAAATCAAAATTGTGAGAGTTTGACATTTTGCAGGATGATGGGAGACGGCTCAAATTAAAGGTCTTGGTCCCAAGGGGTCGGGAAAAATATCAGATTATGTCCAAATCTACCAGAAAATGAGAAAAAACGAAAAATATCTTCCATTTAAAATGCATTGGGATTGAAAAACGTCTGCTTTGTTTACATTAAACATGTGGTTCTAATGCTTAATTCTAAGCCATATGCTAGATGTTGATATGTGGGGTTTTTTTCAAAATGCCGCTAACTATGCACGTTCAATGTATTATAACAAATAAATATGTTGAATTTAAGTTTTTCCGATTTTATAATAACTAAGGGTTTTAGTTTTTCATAATTTATGGTAAATTTGTTTAGTTTATGTTATAACGATACAGATTTAATACCAAGTGATCTATATACTGTATATCTATCTTCTATATTATTAATTCTGTAAGCGATTTTTTTCAATCAAAATTGTGAGAGTTTGACAGCTCGCAGGATGAGGGCTCAAATTAAAGGTATTGGTCCCAGGGGGTCGGGAAAAATACTGAAATTACTTGAAACTCACCAGGAAACGAGAAATAACGTAAAATATCTGCCATATAAAAAGCATTGGAATCTTAAAACGTCTGCTTTGTTTACATTTAAACATGTGGTGCTAATGTTTGGTTCAAAGCCATATGCTGGATGATGACACGTGGGTTTTTTTTCAAAATGCAGCTAACTATACACGATCAATGTACCATAACAAATACATATTTACTAATTATAATAGTAATTAAGGGTTTGAGTTTTTTCATGATTTAAATTTATAAAAGGTTAAGTACGTTTGTTTATGTCTATCTATATTATTAATTCAGTAAGCAATTTTTTTCATCAAAATTGTGAGAGTTTGACAGCGCGCAGGATGATGGGAGATGGCTCACATGAAAGGTCTCGGTCCCAGGGTGTCGGGAAAAATATCAGATTATGTCCAAATATACCAGAAAATGAGAAATAACGAAAGATATCTTCCATTTAAATTGCATTGGGACTGAAAAACGTCTGCTTTGTTTACATTAAACATGTGGTGCTAATGCTTGATTCCAAGCCATATGGTAGATGTTGACATGTGGGATTTTTTTCAAAATGCAGATAACTATGCACGTTCAATGTACTATAACAAACAATATTTTAAATTTAAGATTTTCTTATTTTATAATAATTAAGGGTTTGAGTATTTTTCATAACTTAAAATTATAAAAGTCAAGTACGATTGTTTTTTTTTATTTCAAAAAAATTTTTATTTCAACCCCCTCAAAAAAACTACAAAAATCGTTAAAAAGCAATGTTACCAATGATATAACATTTTCTTTTTTCTCAATCTTTCTGAATAAAGTTTGTATTGTGCCACGGATTTTTCGCGATCTACAACTTGAGTCCTTTGATGTTTTGCCCTATCTCGTCTCCTTCACCTCCTTTAGGTTGCTATTTTACAATTTTCGAAGATTACCCCGACGTTTTTCAGCTGTATTAAATTTATTACTATACGTAGAGGGCTGGCATTAGTCACAAATAATCTTTACTGCACAAATGCTGAAAATAACTAGTAATATAGCTTTTTCTTAGCATTGAATTGCATATAAAGCTAAAAAATCTTCGAAATTCGCCAAAATCAATTTGCAAACAGTATATTGAATGAGTTTTGGTTGAGCTAGGAACTTGAAATGTGGCATGCACTTTCCTCATTGCTTAAAACTAGGGTATAATTATCAAAACTAATAATTTTAATTTTAACCCCCTCAAAAAATTATTTACGAAATCGCAACAAATGCTTTTTTAAAAACTGTTATTTTGAGATCTGGTGGGTAAATGGATGGTCCCATCATAAAATAGGCTGCATTATGGCCACGGATTTTTCACTATCGTCAACTCTGGTCCTTTGATGTTTTGCCCTATCTCGCCTCCTTCACCCTCAGGTAGCCTGACGTAACACTAACCCCTTTCAACCCCCAAACCGACCAATATATGAAACAAATTAGCACTTTTCATATGTTTGGTAATGTTATTTTTGAATAAATACTTTTGCCCCACCTCTTTGAGCCTACCAAGCTCTCCCCTTTCATATAATTAATCCCCAAAGCCAAAAAAACTCTACCACCAATAACCCCTTAACCCTTGAACAAGCCCAAAATACCTTGATCCTCAGGTTCCATTCCCTCTTTAAGTAATTAATTCCGTGCACGACCAACAACCCCACCGACCACCAAATATTCCTTTCATCACTATTAAAGATACCTTGTTCTGACGTTTGTAATCAGTTTAATTACATTTGTCCTGTAACTTTTCAATAGCCAAACCCCTCCGAGCGCCACATTAGCCCACTCTCCCTTAAAATAAGGGTAGTTATACCCACCCCACGAACCAAAAATTCTCAACACCAACAACCTCCATCCCAATCAACAACCCCCTGCCCCTACCGAACCCCCAAACAAGTTACCCTCTGACACTACTTCTGATACCTTATGCTACGTATTTAAAAACAGTTAATTAAACTTTGTCTTTTGGCTTTTCGGAATCCAAACCTCCCTGAAATCACTATAGGGGGCCTGGGAGCGGGCCTTTTATATTTCCTTTATAGTTTTTATTTTTAGGAAAATCCCTGACCACGACCAAACGTACGTGACAAACCCTGACCCCGACCCTGACTTTGTACGTAAACAAATAAATTGATTTTTTATGAGACTTTTTAACATCACAATTCCTCTCGAAGGGACTCACAGTGGGGGGCCTGGGGAGCCCCCAGCGAGCCGTAAGGCGAGTCTCTATATTATATACGACCGCATGTGTAACTCACTGACTCAGGGATACAAATTCTAATCGACTTCCCGATGAGCTAGAAAATTGAAATTTGGCACGAATATTAATTGGGTGGTCAAACCCCAGGGAAAAGTCTCAAAACGAAACATTTCCGTCCCCAACGCCCCTAAAGGAGGGGAAGAGGGCGGAAAATTGTAATAACGAAAAAAGTACTTTTCGTTTTTTGGCTGTGGTGGCTAAAATAGAGGTCCTATTGAAAAAACGGACTGCATCATGTGCCAAGGATTTTTCACGATCTACAACTTTGGTCCTATGACTTTTTGCCCTATCTCGTCTCCTTCACCCTCAGATTGCTCTTGATTATTTCAATATTCGTAGTTATTCTCTAGTTTTTTAAGCACAGTTGACTTGACATACTACGTGGGCCCCTGTAAATTTGCAGGAACACTTATTAGATGGTCATTCAAAAGATAAAATTCTCAAAACAAGCAATTTCAACCCCTCTACCCCCCCAAGAGGGGGTGAAAGGGGGAAAACTTGAATTTAGATAAAAGTACTTTTTTTGCCGCTAGCGGCTAAAATAAAGGTCTTGTTCAGAAACAGTGGTTATTGCCTCAGTTGAAATTAAATTTCATACATATTTGGTCATTATGTATTTTGCTTTATCTCGTCTGCCTCACCCCCAAAATTACCACTAAATTTAAAATTCTTATATAATTTCAGTTAATTTTGGGTTTTGATGATTTTTTAAATATTTATTTTTAGCTTAATGACGTCTATTTCCCACCTGAGATAGCTGGTTTGATCTTTTATTGTTACCAGGGGTCATTCGCAAAATTCACCCCTTTTCAACCCCTAAAATAGTCCTCAAAGTTATACTTTCGCTGAGTTATAAATTTTCCTCGTGGTATTTTATTTTTGTCAAGTTTATTTTTGGTAAGGGATGCCGAATTATTGACACGGAGATAGTCAGTTTGACTTTACCGGTTTATTATGGGTAACTTGCAATTTCTACCCCATTTATACCCCTAAAAAGTCGTCTCAACTTGAACTTTAATTAAATTTACTGTTTGACTCGTGGTATTTTTGCTAATTTATTCATTACTGAAAGACTCAATTTTTGACAAGGGATTTTTCAGTGTCAACCTCCATGGTCATCCGAAGTCATTCGTAATTTTGAAAATCTATCAACCCCTAAATGTGACTACAAAAAGAATCAAACTATGCATTCTTGAAATTAAGGCAATGTTGTTTCTAGACAAATTCTTTTGCCTCACCCCCTCACCCCCAGACTTCACCAATCCTTTTTCAAAACGAAAAATTAACCTCACCCTCTCCGCTAAAACCCCCCTAAACCAACCTTCTAACTACCCCCCACTAACTACCCTCCTAAACACTACAATGATATATTTGCTGAGGATTTGTAATGAGTTTATTCGAAATTTTGTGAATTTTCAATACACACCCCCTGCTTTGGTCTAAAGACAGACAAGGGGGCCTGGGGTAAAGACAACTTATTTGCTTTTCCAGAAATTTAATGAATCATTTCAGTAATAACTACCCCCCCCTCCCTTACCATAGATCCCATTGAAACTATTCAGCTCCAATGCTGAGCATTTGTAAACGGTTGATCCGTTTTGTTACTTTCGATACAAACTCTCCGCTTTGGGGCAAAACCCTTTAAGGGGGCGAGTCGTAAGGCGAGTTTGGTATTTATACTCTCCTTGGGCCATAGATGCGTACTAAGAAACGGTTTTACAAAATTCCCAGAGGATTCCGCTCTAGAAGACTCCAAAGTTTCAATTCAAATCTTATGACATTTAGTTTTTTTTTTCATTTTTCACTAATCCAGATGACAGAATAAACATTGTATTCCATGGCCAGCTGCATTTAGTCTTAAGACAGTGTTGAGTGGAGTCTGTTGTAAATAATGAAAATTCATACAGAGAAATAATTTATATTTTATATTGTATATATTTAATAATTCTATTCAAATTTTGTATAGTGGGCTTTTAATTCAATAAAATGTAATTTAAATAAATTCTATAAAGAAACGTGATTTGTTTACATAAAACAAATCGTATATTTAATTTCGTAAGACGATTCTTTGCGTCAAAATTGTGGGCTTCTGGCAAGTCGCAGAAAGATGGGAGAGGGCTCAAATTAAAGGTCTTTAATCAGTGATGGCGGGAAAACTAATGTAATTGCTTTACATTCACCAGGAAACGAGACGTAACGTAAAATAGGCTATTTGCCATTTAAAAAGCATTGGGATCTAAAAACGTCTGCTTTGTTTACATAAAACATGTGATGCTGATACTTGATTGAAAACCATGTGGTTGGCTGGATATCAATCAATATAAGGTAGATTCAGTTTGCTGTGAAGGTTTTTTGTACTATAATAAATGTTTGAATTTTCCCTCATTAGGGGCTTTTAGCCCCTTCAAGCCACTAGTAAAATTAAAATTCAATTAAAATTAAAAGAGATTTTACATATGTTTTAATTTTTTTGGTATTTCAATATTAACATGTGACTTTTTAGTGTTTCATTTATTATTTGGATGAACTGTCAAATTATTTGTTTACATTATAATCAAAACGTGAGAAAATTTAAGGAATAATTAAAATCATAAACCGGAATTGATGAAAACCATTTAATTATTTTCGAACTGTTTATTGTGAAGAGGGCGAGAAATAATATATACACGTTTTAGCGAATTTCCCCTATAGGGAAGTAGCTATTACCGTAGGCGGCACGGTGAGACTTAAGCCCGGGACCATGTTATTTTTTCGTTTTGAGGTCCCCAGACCCCAAAAACACCGTTCGTTCATTTTCATATATATGTATATATATATATATATACCTGTCCGTAGGCGCGATAACTTTTGTAAATGAGGTCCGATCTTGATGAAATTTGGAACAAACGTATAAAGCGTCATTCATGACTTCGAGTTCGAAAACCAGCAAGATTGATTTACTCTAAGAAGGTTTTTTTCACAAAATAAAATTTATTTTCAAGATTTAACACCTTTTTACTAATTATTTTTAAACTTAATTGTCAAAATTGAATTCAGCTTAAAAAAACAAACAATTTAGCATTTTGATTTATTATTCTATGTCAATCCGTTGCTTAGATTTTGGATAATATTGGATGTGCTAAACACAGTACGTTGTCCAATATTGTTTTTAATTTTTCCCTCCAAAAAGTACAGTCACCCTGATTTGAGATTAAAAAAATACAATTCTGAACATATGATTAAATTTGCAGGTGTTGAATATTTGATTTGTGTTTATTTTGAATATTTAGAGTTCATTGATCAAGATTTTGCAGAAAATATGTACTATATCAAAAATACAAATTATTTTTAAATTTAATAAAGAAAGTAAGAGCATTTGGAGGGGGTCTTGGTCTAAACTGCCTGAAAATGTGGCATAAAATATGATATGTTTACAATTATGAGGATTGATAATATGTTTTATTGAAATTGGCTGCAGATGAAGGTCTGTTGCAACAGGGATGTTTTGACCATATGATTGAATTTAATTTTTTCATGAGATTAAATTATTTGTTTGTTTTGGGTGTTTTGAGTTCATTGGTTATATGTTTGTTGACATTTATATTCTATAACAAGATTACAGTTATTAAAAATTAAAAGACTAAGAATGATATAAAATACAAAAGTGTATGTATTACTAATGAAAACCAATTTGGTCTCTTTGTTAATTTCCCTCATGTTTAAAGCTCATGAATGATTAAATATGCGTTTTTTGTATATTATTTACTTAACGTATTCAAATGATACTTCCTTCAAACAAGTTGAATGCTCACATATACAAAGTAAATCCTATGGAAATTCGCTGAGTACGCAGGTCTGCTGCGACGGGGGTATTTGTGAAACTTGCTTCAACTGCTAAATTTTAGTCATCTATTTAGAAGACTTCTCAAAAGTCATAATAGTAGTGTTTTACCTCGTAAAATAGTTAGGCTTACAGTAGAATAGCTATAGCCTGTTACAGCTATATAATGACTGTTCCTGTGCGTGGCCTCACCCATAATTAAAATTATAGTGAGATAGTGGCCAATATCTACTTAAAGCCCTTATAATAAATTATAATTTATTTATAATAAATTATTGAAAAAAGTCCCATTTTTAATTATTTTATTTAAAAAAATAGAATAGAAAAATAACCCAGGTTAGATTGGCTCCCACAAAGTAAACAAGTGCAAAACATTAATAGTTTAATCCAATGACTACGACACCGCCGTTAGAACCTCTGCCCCTTTACTGTACTTTAAACTTAAATACAGTTTATTATAAATTTAGAAATCAATATATATATATATATATATATATATATATATATATATATATATATAAATATATATATATATAAATAAAAGAAAAGTTGTGTGTTGGTATATTTAGTGCTACAGCCAAAACTACAAGTCGTAGACCCCGTGATCTTGGTATCAAATTAAAGCTTGGAATCTCTTGATGGTGGTTGGGTTTCGATATCTTATTGGGTGTTGGCACAGGATCGTCCGAAACGGATCTATGTCAAGGATTTTGTGAGTACTTGAGGTTTTATTTGTTTATATCAAAACACATGGTTTAATTTGAAAAGGTAATCGTTGGTAAAGTGGTTGCCAACAGAATGCAGCACCTACAATTGTTTTTGTACAACAGGTGAATACAGTCTTTTTTAGCAAATGTGTTTTTTATTTACGTTTTCAATTATTTAGTACATTTTTACAGTTAGGTTATGTTATTAAAAAACATGAAGTGCACTAAAATGTAGAGTTACATATTTTTTGTTTTTAAATTCAAAGATAGTAGTAAATAAGAGGAAAAAATGTCAAAACGTAGGAGAAAATATTTGCAATTCCTATCTTATTACGTAAATGAACGATTGCAAGAAAAAATGAAACAGCAAAGAGAAAGAAACACATCTAAGGGTATCACGGGAATATTCACAGCGACATCAAGAAACACTGTTGTAGCAGATTTGGAACTGAAAGGGAGGCAGACGCACAAGGTGACGAAAGAAATAATCAGAACAGATATAATATAACGGAGAACCTTAGAAAAAGGGATTAAACAGTAGGAGCTGAATTAAATTAAACAGTTTAAAAGCTGTTTACAAAAGGACAAGGAACTATGATTTTGGCTGCATAGTACACATTATTCCAATAAAATGTAGATTGTATTGAACACCCGAATGTAGTAATTTGCAAGATGGACAAAATTTGTAGTTATTGCATAGCGCAAAGATTAATTCAAAAAGAAAACGCATATTTTGTGCTGTTTGAAAGGGGAAATAAGACTGCTACCACCAAATATGCCACCCCCAGCTTTATCAAAAATATAATATGTATGGAGAAACATCATAATATATTGAACTAGCTGTTGTTAACCCGCTCCGCTGGGTAACATAACCTAGCTGTAAAAATGTACTAAATAATTGAAAACGTAAATAAAAACACATTTGCTAAATAAGACTGTATTCACCTGTTGTACAAAAACAATTGTAGGTGCTGCATTCTGTTGGCAACCACTTTAACAACGATTACCTTTTCAAATTAAACCATGTGTTTTGATATAAACAAATAAAACCTCAAGTACTCACAAAATCCTTGACATGGATCCGTTTCGGACGATCCTGTGCCTACACTCAATAAGATATCGAAACCCAACCACCATAGTGCAGATCAAGAGATTCCAAGCTTTAATTTGATACCAAGATCATGGGTCTACGACTTGTAGTTTTGGCTGTAGCACTAAATATACCAACACACATCTCATCTTTTATATAAATACAGTGTGTAAAAAAAGTCCGTCCCCCCCTCCTTATTTTTTTTGTTTGTTAAGACAAACAGTTAACCTTTGGGGAATGAAACTACCTCAACCCAAGTTATTTTTTGATGTTACCAGAAATTTTGAGTGTCCCCCAAAATGGGGGATTTTGGGGACAACTCAAACTTTTCAAAAGCAAACCCCTTTTGAGTGACTCCTCATTTTAAAGAACTTTCAAAAAGTAGATGAATGGTGAAAATTGGAGGTCTCTATAGTTTTTCTCTCCAAATTGACAGCTTGTCAAAGGTTTGAATGCACCACATCCTTGAAACCTGGCGTCGGGGACATTTGGAGTTTTAATTCACCTTTGATGACATAAAAATGAAACGAGCCTGGGAAAAATGTTTTTAAATGAAAAATAAGTCTCTTTTGGTGATATTTAAAGTTTTGAGTGTCCCCCAAAAATGGGGGATTTTGTGGGCAACTCAAAATTTTCAAATGCAAACCCCTTTCGAGTGACCCCTCATTTTAAAGAGCTTTTAAAAAATAGGCGATTGGTGGAGGTTGGAAGTCGCTAACGTGTTTCTATCAAAATTGGCAGCTTGTCAAAGTTTTGAATACGACTCATAGAAACTTTGACAAAAAAATGGGACCTTTTTACACACTGTATATATTGATTTTAGATTACATTAGACGTTATAATTCTTGCTTCCAAATTACATCTTTTGGGCTACTACTTAGGCCTTCATAAGATTTTTCAACCCAGCGAAGCGGGTTAACAACAGCTAGTAAATAATAATTTATTAAGTATGTTTATTATAATTTAGTGAGATATTGGCAAATCAACGCAGAAATACCTTACATTTTACATCTCAAATATTACGAGTAAAATTCGTCATGCGGTGAATGAATCATGACAACAACAGAAAGTTACTCACATATTAATATACAGATTTGTGGATTCACAATGAAGTAGATGTTGGAATTAAATAGAAAAATATTCCAGATTAGATTGGCTCCCACAATGTAAATAAGTGCAAACAAAGTGTGTATCTGATCCAATGTATACGACATCGACGGATAGCACCACAATTTAGAAACTTCTCCCATTCACTGCAAAAGCGTCAAAAAATGTTTAAAAATCCTTTCTTAGTACGCATCTAGAGCCTGTAAAGAATATTTGTGCCAAATATGAAATATCTTTATTGATCTTGAACACATATTACACAGTAAAGGAATAAATTAAATGAACACGATATTAACTATTTTTACATGAATAATTCTTAATTTTGAAACATAACAACATTAAATAAAATAATGTATTCCATACAAATTTTGTAAATCTACATTTTGAAATCAACGTCCCTTTGTCCCTAGGTTAAAAACCGTTTCAGGACATCGGGCATATTAAAATACCCCCGTTGCAGCAGGCCTGCATACTCAGCGAATTTCAAATTCAAAACATCATATTTCAATCCAACATAGCGAGATTCAACATGTTTTTATAAGCTCCATAATAATAACATGGGGAATGAGCACGCAGGTTTGCTGCTACGGGTATATTAAAACTGGGTGGTTTTAATTCAATATTTAGTTGATCTGAACTAGAATAAGCCATTTACCAAGTTTTATCAATATATTTTGAGAAATAAGCGATATATAGCATTTTCTTTATATCCCATAACGTTAACATTGGGACAACGTACTGTGTTTACCACTTCATATATCTCGTAAACCAATGAACATAGAGCAGTGATTCAAAAAACTAAATTGTTTTTTTTTGAGCTGAATTCAATAATGCAAGAAAAAATTGGATAATTTTTAATTTTCTATGTAAAAAAATCAAAAAAACCCATTTTTGGGGGGTTTAACCCCCCGTTACCCTCCCTTCCGGTGGTCCGATCGGGCTGGTTCACGAACTCGTCCGAGTGATTACCACTTTACACGTCTGTACCAAATTTCATTCGGATCGGACCATATTTACGGCCGCTATCGTGTTAACAGACATGTCTAAATATATATAAATTTGAACGAATAGTGTTTTTTTTCTTCTGGGGGCCCCAAAATGAAAAGTTAACATGGTCTCGGGCTTAGGTCTTACCATGAGACCTACAGTAATAGCTTATTCCTTTAAGGAAATTCGCTAACATATTTGAGTAGAGAGTCGACCTATACTTAAACATTAAAAAGGTAACACTCAGTATCACTGCAACTATTTAAACATTTAAATTAAACCAAATTTAACACTATGATCTATAGACGTGATTTAAGGAAAGGAAATTCAAGTTTGTTTTTATTGTATTCTATATTAGCAAACAATGTGTACTCATCACTAAACCCTTTAACTCCCTTTCCTCAGGGAGTTAAAAGGTTTTAACTCCCTTTAAAAAAGAAAGTGGGAAGTAAATTATTTACCATCTATGTAAATAAAATTTGAGGGGTTAGTAGTTTTTGATTATTTTTTTCTCTTTATTATTTGTTAATCTTGCAGCAGACTACTAAACGATTTTGGTGCTAAACATGAATAAAACTTTTTGTATATTGTTAAGTTGGGCTTAGGTACTGGAGCAACTAATCTGTTTTTACTCAACAGTGCTAGATTATTGAAAGTCAGTGCTGAGTGCAGAAATAAAAATCAACAATTATATAGCTCTAAATTATATATATATATATATATATATATATACAGTATATATATGTGTGTGTGTGTATTTATACATACTAGAGATCGCCAGTGGTCGAAAATTCGACCAATTTTCAAAGTGAAAAATAGGGATAGCTAATTTTATAAATAATCCCCGCATAAACCAATGCGTTTCTAAATACATTTCATATAGTACATATTTTCCATGTAAACACTTAATATAACCAAACTGGGGGCCCAAAAACAAAAGAGAAAGACTCAGAGAAAGACTAATTATTTAACTTCATTTCTGGCTTATTGCATGGTTTTTAGTAATTAGTATTTTATTAAGATAATGACTATTTTATTAAGATTTTATGTTTTTTTTTAAGAGGAAAGTATGAACGTATGAATCATGAAAGAATGAATGAATAAAGTTCATGAATCAGAGGAAAGTAAAACTTCAGTCATCAAATCAGTTTATCCTGTACACCACTTACAACAGTTCTCTCCCTCCCTCCATTAATTCCTCACTCTCTACTTCCGACCTTCTTTCCACTTTTCCCTCCTTTTCTCCTTCATTCTCTTCTTACCATCTCTCCTACCTTCTTTCCTACCATTTGGAACTTTTTCCCTCCTTCCCTCTCTTCCTATTACTGTCACTAAAATATAATATATATTTTACCCATTATCCACCAATAAAAACAAAATTTGATTATAATGTGTCCATTTACACTCCGGTTGCCAAGCCCGATGACAGGATTTCCGGGCCCCTGTGCAATTGAGAAACCCGCCTTTTTTACTCATCTCGATTCTGGGCCCCATTTTTACTAATCTCGCGTGGATCCGGGCCCCCTGTGAGTCCAGGCCCCTGTGCATTTGCCCCCCCCCCCCCCCGGCGGCCCTGCCGGTTGCATGTCAGTTAGTACATTGGATGGTAGAAACTTAACTTAACGTATTTTTTCTTCCCTTTTTATCAGAAAATTTTTATCTCTAAATCTTATTTAAGCAAGTAAACTTTATTTTTCCATATATATGTAAAATGGAACACATTTGAGTATGATATCCCTAATCTTCTCTAAGTAGTCCTGATTTCAATCAAATTCTATATTTTCACTCCATGCCCCAATTAACTGTGGCTTAATGTTTCTACATCAAATCTTTACTCCATGAAAAATAGCATGTGATAACAGCTACATATGATGCTAACTTTGTTTACATTTGGTTGATATAATATCACCAAAACAGCAACTCATAAGGCTAATATTAATTTTTTTGAAATTTTAAATTGAATTTTCTACATTTCTAAAAGAGTAATATAAATTTCAATGGGATTCTGCACATCTACAGGAAATACAATTCTATCGGTGTGATTAGATTTTTGCTACATTGCACACAGGCTAAAAAAAATGAGTACAAAAACCTTATGGAAAAAATGCTTGTCTATTAATATAAAGATAATGGTAATATATATGTATATAATATGATATTATATTCAATTTATTTTTATAATACTATTTCTATACTATTTTGTGTTGATTACTGTAGGCCTACCGTCTTCCTCCATAGGATCTTTATTTCGGAACATCTCATCCAAAATCTGTTTACGTTTAGATTTATTCAGGTTATGAATATATTCCTCCATTTCCTGTCTCGTAAGTTTGCCATCTTTGTCAGAGTCAAATGACCTGCAAAATAAAAACAATCACTAAAAGAGTTTTAATATAATTGAGGTATCGTTCTCATATAATTTTTTTCTGCTTTGGAAAATTTCAATCCTTTATAGATTCTTCGCAATTTTAACTAATTAAAATCAGCTAGAAAGGCTTATTTTGTTATAGTTGACTTTGAAACATTAAAAAAGGCCTGATTGGTGGTGTCATGCCTATCCACTTTACCGTGTGACCCCACTCCTCGCTTTACTCGACACAACTTCGGAAGAAGAAGAAGGCCGGATCGTCTCTGTGTCAGCTCCCATATTTCACATAATCTTTTACAGTTTTAATTATGTTTTGCCGCTTTAAACTTACACAATTCCAATATTTAAGATACCAAAATCAGTTTGAACCATAAAATTCTATTCGGGAGTGCGAATTTATGAAGAACTAGCTGATAACCCCGGCTTTGCCCAGGAGATAATTTTTTTCTAATCGTATTCTTGTTTTTTCTTTGTGCTGCATTCTGTTAGTAACCATAGTAGCTTTTTCTAAACCATAGGAACAATTCTAAGTACTCCTAAAATCCTTGACATAGGTCCCTTTAGGACGATCCTGGGCCTAAGCCTTTAAAGTTATCAAAACCAAACCACCATAGTGCACATCATGAGATTTCAAGCTTTAATTTGACACCAAGATCAAGTGTCTACGACATGTAGTTTTGGCTGCAGCCCGAAATATACCAACACAAAACTCTCTTTATATATATATATATATATATATATATTGATTTCACGCAATCAACTTGAACGAGGAAGGAGGAACAACTCGCCACCTCGGAGACGCCGTCACACCGTCGAACGGAGTCGAGAATTCTCCATATCCTACCTCTCCCATTGTCGATTACCATCCAAAACCTATAATTTCCTTTTCCTCCACCTACTACCTATAGTCGTCTTTTAGTCCCTAGAATAGAATAATAAAGTACTAGTTTATACTCCATGGATTTACTTACTTTTAGTCCCACGGGACTAAAAATAATCTCATAAGAAATACATGGGAAGATATCCGGCAACGCCGTGGTGGACGGTGAGAAAATATGGCAACACTGTCGATTTTAATTTGTTTCTCTATGTTGAAGAGAGTGTCACATCATCCGAGCGTCCGTTTCCGTTGTGTACAGGACAGCGTATCCATTTTGAGTTTTCTGTACTTTAGGCTATATTTCTGCATATTAGTGAACAAATAAGTTAGGCCTAGAGTATTTTTACAGAAGAGTGTGAATAAAATGGTTAAAATTAAAGCCTAAATACCTTGCGTTATTCATTTATATAGGCTACGTGATTGTAATGCAGTTTGTTGAAGCAAGGGATCATCTGAAGGTAAAGTTACAGTGTTATACCTAGTTATTGTTAATAGTGTATCACGGGACTAAAGTACTTTTTCTCCCTCGGGAAATTGTCGCCCTCGGCTCCACCATCGGGCGACAACAGTTTTCCTCAGGAAGAAAAAGTTGCCCTTTAGTCCCTAGATGCACAAATAACTATTCTTTTAAGCAAAGAATATCCTTAAATGACCATTAATCAAAAGCTACTTATTACCAGGTAAGGGTTTTAGTCAATTTTATCGAGGCGATTTGGCTTCCCCCGGCATGTGTTAACATAAAGTCTTCTCACCAACACATCGACTTTTAAATGAAATGAAATTTTAAGCAAGAATACTCCTCAAAATAACAAAATAAAAATTAAAAACTCAAAAAAATAGCAAAACTAAATAAATAAAAAGAGCGAATAAAAAAATAATAAAATAAAAGGTAGGCTTGGCCTAGGACCAAATCAAAGACTGAATACGCTAAAAATAGGCTAGGTATAGGCCAAAATGACTAAATCTAATGTTATTTGTAAAACTTGTGCCAAAGTAATTATTGACGGTGAAGAAGCATCAATTGAATGTGATTTTTGTACCGAGTGGGTTCAGTCGGAAAAAGATTGTAGTGGCCTTGCGACAACTCCGGTAGTCAATTTACGTAACGCTTTACAAGCTACCGCGAGTTGCACAATTTTCAGCTCTGGGTACTAAATAAAACCCAAAGTCCAATATTACAAACTTTCGAATTTATTAAACTACTAATTCAACAAATTGGCCTTGAATTATCCTAAGTATTCACTACGTCCAGTTGGTGTTCTAGGCCTAGCCTGTGTTACTTGGGGATCCCCTTCTCATTTACAGAAAATCTTAATTTACCTTGAATACACATTACGTTAAACAAATTACTGATTTGTCTCCTACTTATCTTACTACTTAACAAAATTAAAATAAATCTTATCTGGTTAAACAAATTGAAGCCCCATTATTCCCTGACGTTGGCTCAACGGAAGACACGAATAGGCTGCATGGACCCCGTCAGAGAAAACGACCAAAGTTCAGGCTGGTTACCCCTCGCACGGAGACAGCTTCAGAGGTGGAAATCCCGGTACCCCGAAACCCTCACAAGGAGGGACGAACAATGGAAGTCTTCAATGGTAGAAATTAAAATTTAAGAAGTTAAAGAAAACTATAATCAGAAAAATTCGCAATGATGAACAAGTCGCTCCACGGCAAGACGAGAACAAGGAGGAGAAATCGCTCAGCGAGCTTCACCTTCCTCCTGGCGGAGGGATTTTAAAGAAACACGGTCAATGAAACAAAACTAGACTACATTAGAACTTGACTAGCCTAAAATTCGGTAATAAACTTCACAAATTATTAAACCAAAGTTAGTTAAAAACCCCAGAACTCCAAACTAAATTACAATTCGACAGTAAAAACAAGGACTACTTTTTGAGAAGCCGGAGCTTCCAAGGAACTTACTGGAACATTCTATGAGTTTACAGCATCTTATTAACCAGCCAGTAAAATATTAGCACTATAACAAATGAGCGTGACAAACTGTCACATACTCCCCCCCTTAAAACCAAACTTCCCCCTTTTCCGTTCTCGAAAAGAGGTCAGCATAAAACTTAACTGTAAAACAAAACTTCGCAGAGGAAATAACAAAAATATCACAACACGACAAAGAAACCATTTGGAACAACCGGTAACAACGTAAAAGGTTCCTTATCCTTACAACTACTGAACCAAAAAACTAATAATCTCAAAACTTAAGCTCTTGGTAAACAAAACCAAAATTATAAAACCGGGGTGTACGCTAAAACCTCCGGACATCTCACCTGCCTGAAATCAGTGCTAGGAAGAGCCGTCAGCCTCAGGTACCCCCTTCCCTACTTTAAACATGATGACAAATTTGTATGGTAAATTAATATTATATTAAAACAACAATAAATCCTAAATATTACCACTTCTATTTACATCAGTCTCAATATCAGTTAAGAGTCTCATTATCAGTCTTCAAATTACAAGTTACGACCCAATCGGTTTAAATACATGATAGAAAAGGTAAATCACCTATAAAACAGTCTACGATCAGTCTTTTGAAAGGAGAGCATCTAGTCTTAAAACAGTCTTAGTAATTTGTCCTACCCCTTCAACATGTGTATCTTTCCTAATTAACGATATAAACTTACAATTTTCCCCTATTAAAACACTTTGGCTTTTAAATCACAAAATTTACCACAAGTTGACAACATCTTAACCTAAAAATTTATAGAAAGAAAATTGCACTAAAATGACTATTCTTACTAAAATATTATTATTATTAATAAATTTTAAATTTTGAAATTCACAAGATATACCCCAAAAACAAACAAATTGACTTGATGAGGAGAAACGAAGAAAAATGAAAACGAAAAGGAAGAAAAGAAGAAAGCAGAGGATAGGATAGCGAAAGCGACAGCGAGAGAGGGAGTTAACTCCTCAAAAAATCAAGAAAAATAAAGTAAAACAGTTATTTGTTTGAAGTCGTCACCCCAACCAAAAAACCTTTTATTATTAGTGCAGTTTCCTTTTAACAATTATTCAGCCAAAGATTACCGGGACTCAAACATAGGCCATCAGACTTAAGGGTTTATTTATTCTACGTCTGATGGGTCTGATGGGGTATTCATTTGTAGGTTAAGTTAGGTTAAGTCCGATGGGGTATTCATTCTATTTATTCCTATTGATATATTTTAGTAGACTGGTCGGATTGTTTTCCACCTCTAGATTCTTTTCAAGAGACTTTACTTCGTAAAACTTAGCTGCACACGTTTGTATTTCTTTGTTTAAATCTAATTGAGATAACCTATTAATATCAACCCCTACATTAGTTTTTTGCGCTTGTCTTAAGGACTTCCTTAGTTCCGACACTTTAACCTCTGTTGGCAAATTGCGCAATAGCGCCTCGTAAGACAACTCTTCCCCCACTAAAAATTCCGGCACAAATTTTTCCATTTTACTACTATAATAATTTCTCTTTATCACAAAACACAACAAATTTCTATGATTCAGTTATTCCAGAGGATTACTGATATAAATAATTTCTTATTAACCTTAATTAATTACCAACTGACCTCTTTTCAGCTACGGACAAAAATACACTAAACATCTGGCAAAAACAGATTACCTCAAAATGAAAACTTACACCCAACTGTTATCGTTACAAGAATCCAAACAAAAGTTAAGACTTTGTCAAGCTCTAATATACCAGAGGGATCCCCTTATATCCCAACTTCAAATCAAAATTTTGTTAAAAGTTTAACTTTACACTTTCTCCTCCCTTTACACAATTTTTGTTTGACTATAATATAACATAAATACCATACTTCCTTAGTTCCGATTTTCATCTACCATAACTGGACCCAGAGCTGTATCTTAACATCACAAGACAATAAAGATTCTTGTTTTACTGTACGTTTATTCAGTCTCACAGCAAGGTGAGAACAAAGCAGAGTGGCGCAGCTCTGCGACAACTCCGGTAGTCAATTTACGTAACGCTTTACAAGCTACCGCGAGTTGCACAATTTTCAGCTCTGGGTACTAAATAAAACCCAAAGTCCAATATTACAAACTTTCGAATTTATTAAACTACTAATTCAACAAATTGGCCTTGAATTATCCTAAGTATTCACTACGTCCAGTTGGTGTTCTAGGCCTAGCCTGTGTTACTTGGGGATCCCCTTCTCATTTACAGAAAATCTTAATTTACCTTGAATACACATTACGTTAAACAAATTACTGATTTGTCTCCTACTTATCTTACTACTTAACAAAATTAAAATAAATCTTATCTGGTTAAACAAATTGAAGCCCCATTATTCCCTGACGTTGGCTCAACGGAAGACACGAATAGGCTGCATGGACCCCGTCAGAGAAAACGACCAAAGTTCAGGCTGGTTACCCCTCGCACGGAGACAGCTTCAGAGGTGGAAATCCCGGTACCCCGAAACCCTCACAAGGAGGGACGAACAATGGAAGTCTTCAATGGTAGAAATTAAAATTTAAGAAGTTAAAGAAAACTATAATCAGAAAAATTCGCAATGATGAACAAGTCGCTCCACGGCAAGACGAGAACAAGGAGGAGAAATCGCTCAGCGAGCTTCACCTTCCTCCTGGCGGAGGGATTTTAAAGAAACACGGTCAATGAAACAAAACTAGACTACATTAGAACTTGACTAGCCTAAAATTCGGTAATAAACTTCACAAATTATTAAACCAAAGTTAGTTAAAAACCCCAGAACTCCAAACTAAATTACAATTCGACAGTAAAAACAAGGACTACTTTTTGAGAAGCCGGAGCTTCCAAGGAACTTACTGGAACATTCTATGAGTTTACAGCATCTTATTAACCAGCCAGTAAAATATTAGCACTATAACAAATGAGCGTGACAAACTGTCACATACTCCCCCCCTTAAAACCAAACTTCCCCCTTTTCCGTTCTCGAAAAGAGGTCAGCATAAAACTTAACTGTAAAACAAAACTTCGCAGAGGAAATAACAAAAATATCACAACACGACAAAGAAACCATTTGGAACAACCGGTAACAACGTAAAAGGTTCCTTATCCTTACAACTACTGAACCAAAAAACTAATAATCTCAAAACTTAAGCTCTTGGTAAACAAAACCAAAATTATAAAACCGGGGTGTACGCTAAAACCTCCGGACATCTCACCTGCCTGAAATCAGTGCTAGGAAGAGCCGTCAGCCTCAGGTACCCCCTTCCCTACTTTAAACATGATGACAAATTTGTATGGTAAATTAATATTATATTAAAACAACAATAAATCCTAAATATTACCACTTCTATTTACATCAGTCTCAATATCAGTTAAGAGTCTCATTATCAGTCTTCAAATTACAAGTTACGACCCAATCGGTTTAAATACATGATAGAAAAGGTAAATCACCTATAAAACAGTCTACGATCAGTCTTTTGAAAGGAGAGCATCTAGTCTTAAAACAGTCTTAGTAATTTGTCCTACCCCTTCAACATGTGTATCTTTCCTAATTAACGATATAAACTTACAATTTTCCCCTATTAAAACACTTTGGCTTTTAAATCACAAAATTTACCACAAGTTGACAACATCTTAACCTAAAAATTTATAGAAAGAAAATTGCACTAAAATGACTATTCTTACTAAAATATTATTATTATTAATAATTTTTAAATTTTGAAATTCACAAGATATACCCCAAAAACAAACAAATTGACTTGATGAGGAGAAACGAAGAAAAATGAAAACGAAAAGGAAGAAAAGAAGAAAGCAGAGGATAGGATAGCGAAAGCGACAGCGAGAGAGGGAGTTAACTCCTCAAAAAATCAAGAAAAATAAAGTAAAACAGTTATTTGTTTGAAGTCGTCACCCCAACCAAAAAACCTTTTATTATTAGTGCAGTTTCCTTTTAACAATTATTCAGCCAAAGATTACCGGGACTCAAACATAGGCCATCAGACTTAAGGGTTTATTTATTCTACGTCTGATGGGTCTGATGGGGTATTCATTTGTAGGTTAAGTTAGGTTAAGTCCGATGGGGTATTCATTCTATTTATTCCTATTGATATATTTTAGTAGACTGGTCGGATTGTTTTCCACCTCTAGATTCTTTTCAAGAGACTTTACTTCGTAAAACTTAGCTGTACACGTTTGTATTTCTTTGTTTAAATCTAATTGAGATAACCTATTAATATCAACCCCTACATTAGTTTTTTGCGCTTGTCTTAAGGACTTCCTTAGTTCCGACACTTTAACCTCTGTTGGCAAATTGCGCAATAGCGCCTCGTAAGACAACTCATCCCCCACTAAAAATTCCGGCACAAATTTTTCCATTTTACTACTATATTAATTTCTCTTTATCACAAAACACAACAAATTTCTATGATTCAGTTATTCCAGAGGATTACTGATATAAATACTTTCTTATTAACCTTAATTAATTACCAACTGACCTCTTTTCAGCTACGGACAAAAATACACTAAACATCTGGCAAAAACAGATTACCTCAAAATGAAAACTTACACCCAACTGTTATCGTTACAAGAATCCAAACAAAAGTTAAGACTTTGTCAAGCTCTAATATACCAGAGGGATCCCCTTATATCCCAACTTCAAATCAAAATTTTGTTAAAAGTTTAACTTTACACTTTCTCCTCCCTTTACACAATTTTTGTTTGACTATAATATAACATAAATACCATACTTCCTTAGTTCCGATTTTCATCTACCATAACTGGACCCAGAGCTGTATCTTAACATCACAAGACAATAAAGATTCTTGTTTTACTGTACGTTTATTCAGTCTCACAGCAAGGTGAGAACAAAGCAGAGTGGCGCAGCTCTGCGACAACTCCGGTAGTCAATTTACGTAACGCTTTACAAGCTACCGCGAGTTGCACAATTTTCAGCTCTGGGTACTAAAATAAAACCCAAAGTCCAATATTACAAACTTTCGAATTTATTAAACTACTAATTCAACAAATTGGCCTTGAATTATCCTAAGTATTCACTACGTCCAGTTGGTGTTCTAGGCCTAGCCTGTGTTACTTGGGGATCCCCTTCTCATTTACAGAAAATCTTAATTTACCTTGAATACACATTACGTTAAACAAATTACTGATTTGTCTCCTACTTATCTTACTACTTAACAAAATTAAAATAAATCTTATCTGGTTAAACAAATTGAAGCCCCATTATTCCCTGACGTTGGCTCAACGGAAGACACGAATAGGCTGCATGGACCCCGTCAGAGAAAACGACCAAAGTTCAGGCTGGTTACCCCTCGCACGGAGACAGCTTCAGAGGTGGAAATCCCGGTACCCCGAAACCCTCACAAGGAGGGACGAACAATTGAAGTCTTCAATGGTAGAAATTAAAATTTAAGAAGTTAAAGAAAACTATAATCAGAAAAATTCGCAATGATGAACAAGTCGCTCCACGGCAAGACGAGAACAAGGAGGAGAAATCGCTCAGCGAGCTTCACCTTCCTCCTGGCGGAGGGATTTTAAAGAAACACGGTCAATGAAACAAAACTAGACTACATTAGAACTTGACTAGCCTAAAATTCGGTAATAAACTTCACAAATTACTAAACCAAAGTTAGTTAAAAACCCCAGAACTCCAAACTAAATTACAATTCGACAGTAAAAACAAGGACTACTTTTTGAGAAGCCGGAGCTTCCAAGGAACTTACTGGAACATTCTATGAGTTTACAGCATCTTATTAACCAGCCAGTAAAATATTAGCACTATAACAAATGAGCGTGACAAACTGTCACAGCCTCAATAAAGCTCAGTTTAAATTGATAAGGGAAAAATATACATTTTTTTGTCCGAGATGCATTATAGTTTGTAAAGAGAATGCTCAATCATTGAATAGAATCACAGTACTTGTAAAATTAAAGGGGGGAGAAATGTAATATATTCATCAGGTCATCAGGTGTTAGTGATTTTCTAGTTTGAATCAGATGGTTGTTATTTTTGTTTTTCTATAGATATTTGAATTTGTCAAAATAAAATTTGTCAAAGTAAAATGTTAAGTTGATAATTTAATTTTAATATAAAGGAAGAATTAAGGAATTCTACACCCTTAAAACCTCAGGTTGAATAATCTTTGGTGCCGTAGCGCACGACCGGGGCAGGCGCTGTAAAAACATGTTTTACTTGTATTCGCAAGGCAACATGTGAGAAAAGCAAGCCAAGTATGATATCATTTCAAAGCTTAAACACAGAAGAAAATATTTAGTGCAAAACAGTTTCATAACAGAAGTGATTTGAGCCTTGTTATTAGGCAAAAAATAAGTATATTGGTGCAAAATGAAGGAATATGCTTTTTTCCAATTATACAAGAAAATAGACGTAGAAGCAGTAAATTAATCGTAAAACACTACATAACATTGTTTTTGGATTATCTTATGAGAAATACGGAAAAAAACAAAATATAAGAGATATCTCAAATAGTTTTCAAGATATAAGCAGTTCAGCAAAATACTGCATTTATTATACTTGGAAAATATGGGGGGGACTGTAGGGGGAAAGCAAGACGGGTATGGGAGGAGACTTTTGGCTAGAGGCTGGTCTATATGACGGTGGTCGATGGTGAAAAATTAAGCTTTTCCCTATTTTCCCCTCCCCTTAAAACCCCAGGTTGAATGAACTTCGATGGCGTAGTGCACGGCCGCGGCAGGCGCTGTAAAACATTCTCGAAGTGAGTTTCCGGGTTTAACCGTGTGGATGATGTCGATCTGGTTTGCCGACGTTTCGTATATATTGCAATGTCCATCTTCAGGGCGACGAGCGTCTTAGTTTACAGACTTACTCATTCTCTGACCTGCGCTCCGGGGGCGGAAGGGCGGTTTCCTCACAGCGATTCCGGGAATCCCTCCACCGACAACAACGAAGGCGGTGCCACCCCTGTGGACTCGGACATTCCTGAAATTTCTAGAACGGCCGGGGCCCAGGACCGACTTGTTTACAACCTTCGGTCACGGCACCTATATAAGAGCGGAGGTCAGGCGCGAGCTGCAGTGAATGAACAAGTCTGTAAACTAAGACGCTCGTCGCCCTGAAGATGGATATTGCAATATATCCGAAACGTCGGCAAACCAGATCGACATCATCCACACGGTTAAACCCGGAAACCCACTTCAAGAATGTATCTTCGGACCGTGGAAGTCTACACAACTATATCGCTGTAAAACATGTTTTACTTCTAATAGCAGGGCATTATGCGAGAAAAAGCAAGCCAAGTATGATATCATTTTAAAGCTTATACACAGGAGAAAATATTCTGTGCATAACGGAAGTGATTTGAGCCTTTTTATTAGGCGAAATATAAATATATTTGGTTCAATATGAAGGAAAATGCTTTTTTCCAAATTAAAAAGGTAAATAGACGGAGAAGGAGTAAATTAATCGTAAAACACTCCACGGCATTATTTTTAGATTATTTTCTGACAAATCTAAAAATAACAAAATATAATAGATATCTCAAACGGTTTCTAAGATATAAGCAGTTTAGCAAAACACTGCAATCAATATACTTGGAAAATTTGGGGGGGGGGGAAGCAAGGGTTAGGGGTGGGGACTTTTGGCTAGATGCTTGTCTTTATGGTAGTAGTCGATGGGAAAAATTCAGCCTTTTCCTAATTTTTCCCCTAAAAACCCCAGATTGACTGGACTATACCTCGGTAAACAATAGACATAGACAATTAATCAACATACGAGGTGAATTTAATTGTGCTAACCAAAATTAGATTATTTTTTTCCATGTGAAAACCCCCTATAACTCATTTCTCCATATAAGAATAACATGGGGAATGAATATGCAGATTTTCTGCTTTAGGTTTATAAAAATGGGTGGTTTTTATATTTAGTACTAGCATAACCCGTGGCTTCGCTCACGATACAAATTATAGCCCAACATTGATATGAAGAATCTAGAAGACTGAATAAAAAATATTTATATCAAGGAATATGTTATGGAGAGAAATGTTTATGTTTTATGGTGGAGTGTAGGTTAAAAAATATATACCAAAGTTCCGTTATAACTCGAAACCGGCCGGACCGATTTTAACATCAAATGTGTCGATTTTAAGGTACTACTTTGTAAATTTACCATAACGTCTCTGAATTGTTTAGTAGGGCATCAATTAAGAACAGTAAAGGGCTGAATGTTCGGAGCAGTTATGGTGCTATGGCAGAGTTTCAAACTCGATTCACTTAGTTTTTAACTAAAGATCTGGGCGGTTAGTAATAGTTTTAAAAATCAATCACTGATTGCACCATTTATTTTTCCGTGAAAAGCAGGGACACCATCGAATTAAATGAAAAAGGAACTTGCCAAAAAATTTGGAATAATTTTGATAATTATTATTGTAACTGGCATGATTGTAATTAAAAACATAAGGGCCGTCCTAAGGAAATAACTATAGCTCCCGCTGCCTAAATAGATGGCACCACATAATGATTAAACACATAAGATACAAAACTAAACCAAGTAACTTTTATATAGTACGAATTACCTAACAAAATCATCAAAACAACCATAAAACCATGATGAAAGGAATCAAATTATAAATCAGCTGTAACAACGTATCCGTTTGTGAAGCTAATTGCCATCTTCTTTATTGAATAAAATTGGGAATTCAAACAAAAGATCATCCATTACATTAACATGGGACATTTGCAAAGCTTCAACCCCACCAAAAACCTCTTAAAACCTAGAATTTTGAAAACTCCATTCTTGGTGAATGCCAACACTTTGTTACGAACGCCCATGCAAATTTTCAAGGTTCTAGGTCAAGTAGTTTTGGTTGTACAATGATAGGTCAGTGGCATTTGACAAATATGTAGTAGAGAAGATATATTATAACTTACAATCAGATATTTGTTTAATTTATAAATTTTTACATAAATAGATCAAAGAATCATATCATTACAGCACATTCTGTTTGTGACTGAAAACCACTGTACTTCTCTCTTTCAATCTTGCCGGGATTTAGTCTCAAGACTCAGCCACTAAGTACCCTCCTCTCGTTTAAAATTATGTACGTCGAATAATTGTACGAAACGCCAAATGATCGGACAGGCATAGATGTAGTAAAAAAATTATTAGGAACGCCTCCAGGAAAAAAGAGAACTCCTGCTACCGAAATAAAGATGTGCCACTTAACTAATTAATGGCACTTAACTAATTAATTTATCTAAACTAAATGTAACTTTTATATAGTACATAATTATGTCCTTGAAATAAATCAACAACAAACAATGAAGCCATGATGAAAGATATCAATTTATTATCATCTGCGTCAACGTATACATTTCCGAAGGTAACTACCAGCTGATTGTTTCATGAACATTAAAAATCCTATTTCCTATTCCTATACTCTAAAACAAGCAATGTTTGTACGGGCAAATTTTTTATTCCGTCCTAGGATTTTTGATTTTTTTGTTTAATTTGGGGTTTTAGACCACCAGAAATCGATTGGAACTGGTCTCAAGTCTGGGAAAAATCCGGTTTGCGTCCTACAGCCTTTCAAAGTGCCCATTCAAGTGTCCATCGTCATTGTCATTTTTTTGTTGATTTGATCCAAAACAGCTGACTTAGGTTGTTTTTATTTGTATACAGGTTAGAAAAATCATTTGATTTGTAAATAGCTAATTTTAAATGGTTTAAAGGTTGTTTTGAATGAATTGTTTGAAGAAATATTTATTCTATATATAGTCTGGTTTGATTTTGTACGGATTAGTGTTAAATGTTTTCAAGGATTTTTTTTAAGAATGAAAATGATTGGTGTCTACACGGGGTTACTTTGGTATTATACGGAGGCCACTATTTTTTGAGAGTTTTTTTAACTGGATACTAAAAATAACTGCATAATTGGAGAGAACATACTTTAATTGATTCACTGTCCAAATTTGACATAATTATGATGAGCGGTCTTTATGTTCTGCCTCCTAGAAGGCAGTGATGTCGGCGAGTTAAAGCGTCACCGCCGCTAGCGGCAACACCCGATGGCCACCCTTAAACAGCGCGCTGCGGCGGTTATGTTAAGTTAGGTTATCATATATATGTTAGTAGGACTTTCCTCGTTTCGTTGCAGATCAAATGATACCGGATGAATCATACTTTCGCCCGCCAAATCCTGTAGGCAAGTGATGCACACCCTCGGTCAACAACCTGACCCAGGCCTACTTGGAGGGGATTTGGCGGGCGAAGGTATGACTCATCTGGTATCGTTCGATTCGTAACAAAACGAGGAAAGTCCTACTAACATATTTATGATAACCTAACCTAACATAACCGCCGCAGTGCGCTGTATAAGGGTGGCCTCCGCATAATACCAAAGTATGTACCTACACGGGAAATACGAATACAAACCGTCAAGTTTCCCAAAAGAACTTGCGCTATTAATCAACCGCCAACAACGCTGAAAATCGCCGCTCAGCCGACGCAAGATGCACAAGGAGAGTACGAACGACCGTGCAATGGGCAGATGATTCTCCTCGGCCCCACCGATGCCGTCAACAAACCACTTTCTGCTAACGCCGACACGAACCTAGAATTGATGCAGTTACTCGAGGGAATCCTGCGGGAGAATAACCAATCTACCCAAGCGTTCATGATGGCGCGAAGTTATATAAGAAGAAAAAGCTCGAGCCGCCGGGAAACGCTACAGGAGTTCAACCACCGAAAGTCAATTTGGTTCTCGCACCACCGGCCTCGACTCAAACCGCTACAACGTTGAATGAAATATCAGCCATTATCACGCTCAACGCCGACCAGACCTACCCAGATTTCGACCCTGTCGTGAAAGAACTAGGAAAACAACTGTTCACCATGAGCAGTACAGACAACCGCATCGAACCATTCTCGTATCCTCTCTTGTACCCACAAAGAAGACTTGGGGTTACCGACCAACATAGCGCCAACTGCTTCCAACCGTTGCTCAAAGATATCAAAACTTAAATTCGTGAAGAGTCACTTAGCGTACCGACCAGCAATCGCAAGACCGCTTCACTTCAACGAAGCGAGAGAAAATATAAAGACCAACTTCAATGGCACTTCCCTTCTGTGGCCGTTTATTACAACAGTACGTCGTCGATATGTTTATCGGTGTTGAACGAGACCGAATCAACTAATGTTTACAAAAGCTGAAGGCGTGGCTGTATAAAGGCGTTGATACCATGCTCAAACAGTGTTATACTTATAAGAGCTCATGTTTTAGTTATGGAAAATGTTAACTAAAACAGCTGAATCAGCCGGTTTGGTTTTGTTTAATCCGAGCAAAGCTCGGTCCCCGGTACTGTAAACAAAATCGTCCAACGCTTTTATATTATGGGAAAATTTGAAAACTTCGGACTCCCAAAAAACCCCTTTATACTTCGAATTTTGCAAAATCCGTTCTTAGCGGCCTAAAAGGAACAATCATGCAAATTGTAAACTTTCTAGGCCAAGTAGTTTGGGCTGTGCGATGATAGGTCAGTGTCAGTATTACAAATATATAGTAGAAGATATATGAACTAGAAGAAGCCATTTATGTTCTAGAAGGAAGATACACAATATTACTGATTTCCCATAAGGTTAACATTGGGACAACGTACTGAGTTTACCACTATCAATATCTCGGTAACCAGTGGACATAGAGCAGTGATTCTAATACAACATTTTTTTCAAGCTGAATTCAATGGTGTTAAGCAAAATTTGATTATTTTTATTTTTCCGTGTGAAAACCCCCTAGAACCCATTTTTGGGGGGATTTATCCCCCTTTACCCTCCTTTCCTTTCAGTGGTCCGAATAATTACTACTTTACACCCCTGCGCCAAATTTCATTGCAATCTGACCATTATTGCGAGCGCTTCCGTGCTTCCAGACACACTTGACACACACACACACACACACACACACACACACACACACACACACACACACACACACACACACACACACACACACACACACACACACACACACACACACACACACACACACACACACACATATTTATATTTGAACGAATAGTGTTTTTTGCTTTTGAGTGCCCCAAAACGAAACGTTTCGTGGTCTTGGTCTTGGGCTTAGGTCTTACCAAGAGACTACGGTAATAGCTTTTTCCTATTGGAGAAGCTGCTAAACCGACCATTACATTAGATAAAACTTACTTGAAAGTTTGCCTGAGAACGTATTCGTAGAAATCTGTAACGAAAAACAGTTGTAAATATGACTTAATTATTAATAAAATAAATGTCAATATAAATCCTTACAGAGTCTTATTGTTAAACAATTTTTTTGGTTCTTATTAATATACCCAAAATCTTAAAAGGGTTCATTTAAAAATACAAAATTAGAAAAATTCAAAACATATCGTTTTTTACTAATTAAATAGGTTTAAATTTATTATTAGCTAGCAGTTACCGTGGCTTCGATTACGATAAAAATTATAGTCTAACCTTGATTTGACTAATGTGAAGGGGCTGAATGAAAAAAGGTTATATCAAGGAACTAGCAGTTGCCCGTGGCTTCGCTCACGATAACAATTTTAACACCCGCTGTCTGGTGCCACATACTGAGTTTATGATTAAATCGGTAAGATACAAAAACTATTGGTGACTTTAATATAGTACATATCACCTAAATAAAGAAAAAACAACCATGATAAAAGGAACCAAACTATAAATCAGCTGTAGAGACCTATCTGTAGGCCCTACGTGAAGCGTAAACCGCATTCTTGATTAAATGAAAATTGACAATTTCAAGGAAAGATCGTCCATTAAATTATACAGAAAGATTTTAGACCGTTGACCCCACCGAAAAACCCTGAAAACTTTGAATTTTGAAAAACCCGTTCTCAGCGGATGCTCACGCCCTATAGCAAGGCCACACTAACGTTCATGAAAAGTTTCAAGGTCCGAAGTCAAGTTCAGGTAGTTTGGGCTGTGCGATGATAGGTCAGTGGTATTTGACAAATGTAAATTAGATATCCTTTCATTAGCCAGAAAAATGTTTTAGGAATCCGCTAAGGGTGTCGCTGCCGACGGGAGAACCTAGAAATATTGCTGCCCCGCCGCACGAGGCATTTTTATTTGGCCTCTCTATACTACACATGTCAGCACATTCCAGCGCCCCCACCGATAAAACCCCTAAGGGTAACGATGCCTGGGAAGGCTTATACTCAGTAGGCCTAACGTTGAATCTGTGCTATAGTACAGAGTGCCCCTGAGGCAAGAAATACCCTCTTCGCAGCAGACCGTGCGTACTTGGTGAATCTTAAAGCAGTTTCCTGTTTCATGAAATTTTATATACGTAGAGTAGAAAATGCCTTGATTAAATGCCACCGAAGTATTTTCTAATGTTTTTAGGGTCTATTTTGAACAACAACAAAATAACAGAGCCGTCCCGCAATTTTTTACAAATGGTTTACATTATATCTTTTATTAACAGCTGTTATAAGGAAGGAAGGACTTTTAAGTATCTTTAGTCAGTGATTTATTTTATTTTTTACAGACAGCTGGTTTTACATTCTATGAAATAATTAATGTAAATGAATATAAACATTTCATCACTTATAATTGTGGCATAAGGATATTAATATGTGATCTTTGAGAGGGTCTGTGCGCGACCTTGGTCTGTGGTGGAGTCCGAGGGTCAGATCAGGATGAAAATCCTGATAAATGTATAATGAATGGGAAAATATTAACTTTATATAGTACATGTCAATTAAAAAGAAATATTATAAACCAAAACATAAAACTGAATGAAACCATAAAACATCTGTAACGACGAATCAATTAGTGAAGGTAACTACCATCTGCTTGGAACACTGAAAATGTAAACAAAACGTCATCCCCTTGAATTATGGGAAAATTCAAAACAAAAGTGGTCGAAATCAATTAAAACTCGGTTTTTAGAAGCTTACTATTTAATTTCAAAAAAACGTACGCTAGTTTTAAGTCGTCTAAAACCTTCTCATATGTGCATACTACACAGGAAAAAAGTTTCAGCCATAAAAGTAATTTAGTTTTTGCGTGAAAAGCGGTCTAAAGTGTGATGTTGAGCGTTACCAACACACATCGTGACATAAATTGAGTTAAGGCTTGATTCGGATTCTCTGACCTTCAAAACGCAAAAATAACCAAACATTTCATAATTCTAAGCAATGTACAGACAAAACTCTAATTTTATTTATATAGATAGATAAAGAAGATATTTAATGTAGTGGTCTGTTTACATGCTGTGGCTTTGTGTATAGGTTAAAAACCAGTTATACTTGTATTACACAGTAGATAGTGTAGGTTTTATTTTTTCCGTCATGACTCAAAAATGAAAAGGCCGATTTTAACAGGAAATGTGTCAATTTTAAGGTTCTAGGCCTATTTGCCAATACGACTTAGAATCGTCAAATATGGTATCAAAAAAATTAGTACAATAAAGAGCTGATTGTTTGGGACGGTGGCGCTATCCGTCGACAGTGTTACAAACTTGAGTCACTTGGTTTACAACTTAATATATGGGCGATTTTCAATATTTTGAAAGATCAACTACAGACTGCAGCACTTATTTTTTCCGTGCAAAGCCAGGTCACCCTAGGATTAGATGAAAAAGGAATTCGCCAAACTATTGTATTGTGGAAAGACTATAACTCCTGTTGCCTAAATAAAGATTGAGCCACATTTTATGATTAAACAGATAACACATAAATTGATGATGGATTAAGCCTTAACTGAATTTAACTTTTATATAGTGCATATGACCTAAATAAATTGACAAAACAAACATAAAACCATGATGAAAAGAATCAAATTATAAATTAGCTGAAATAACGTATATGTTTGTGAAGCTAATTACCCTCTGATTGACAGAATTAAATCAGAAATATAAACAAAAGATCATCCATTACATTTATACGGGCACATTTAAATCCTTTGACTCCACCAAAAACCCTTAAAACCCAGAGATTTTTATAATTTAAGGATTTCTATATAAATAGATCAAAGAATTAGATTATGCTATTACAGCACAGTCTGTCGATGACTAAAAATACCGTACCCCCCTCCAATGTCTATATGTATTGCCAGCTCGTTCAGTCTTGCGGGGAATCAGTTTCAAGATTCAACCACAAAAGGCAGCACGCTCTTCAGGCTTTAAACTATACTGTAGAGGTCAAATTAGATTAAACGCAAAATCATCGTATCAGGCATAAATTACAACTCCCGCTGCCGAAATAAAGATAATGCTATATACTGAATTTATGATTAAACAGATTAGGTACTAAAACTAAACTAAATGTGACTTTTATATAGTATATAATTATGTCCATAGAATAAATAAACAAAAGAATAATAAAACCGTGATGAAAGAAATCAATTTATAATCATCTGTATCAGCGTATGTACATTTGTGAAGCTAACTCAGCTGGCTGATTGATTGAACCTTGAAAATGTAAACAAAATATTGTCCATAACACATTTATATGAGAAAATTATAGGTATATTATAAAAATATTTTCTGAACATGAACTAATGTTAGCAATAACGTCACTAAAATGCACGGCACCGGGGAAAGATTCAATATATAATTTGTTAGCGTACAAACAACAATTAATTTGTTGTGTGAGTACATCTTTCGAATGTCTCACGTACTATTTTGTTAACTATCTTAAATAATTAATCTCTGGATTTCAAACACTATACCAAGTACATGGAAGGAATACATAATAGTTCCCTTAAATAAACCTAAAAAAGACCCCCATTTTGCTGAAAGCTACAGGCCAATAGCGCTCTCCTCAGCTATTGGGAAATTACTGGAAAGATTAATAAAAAACAGGCTTCAACACTGGTTTGAAAAAAATTTTCTCCAACACAATTCGCCTTCCGAAATGGCAGGAGTTGTGTTGATAACCTTGCAATACTAACTACAGCTATCCAGACATCATTTATTGATTCCAAATACCTAGCTGCGGTTTTTCTTGACATAGAGGGTGCATAATATGACAATGTAGGCCTTAGTATCTTGTCCAAAAAACTCACTTCGTAGAACTTTCCGTGGAAGATAGTTAATTATGTTTTAAACCTTTTTACAGATAGAAAAATCCAAGTTAAATTCAACAACTCACTTTCGTCTCCTAGATGGACCAGTAAGGGTATCCCTCAAGGTTCAGTACTGAGTCCGTTACTGTTCTCTATTTATTGCAAAGATCTACCCAATTGTTTTGACTTTCAAATCAAAACTCTTGAATTTGCAGATGACTGGGTACTGTACACCCAGGATAAGGATTGGAAGGAGTGTGAGAGCAACCTAAGTGAAGCATTAAAGAATTTGTACTATTGGACTAAACAAGTTGGTTTTGAAGTTTCTGTTGCAAAATCTTCCGTCTGCCTCTTTTCAAGAAAAAATGTCTTACCTGCATTGAACATATTTTTTAACAACACCCCCTTAATACAAACTGCAGAACAAAAGTTCCTAGATATCACACTAGATAGAAAACTTCTATGGAAGAAACATGTGGAGGAATTAGAAAGAAAATGTAACAAACGGCTGAACATCCTTCGGTCAGTGTCCACTTGTTATTGGGGTGCCGACCTGAAAACGATGATACTATTATATAAATCTTTGATACGCTCAATTCTGGACTATAGTTGTTTTGTTTTTGGAAATGCTTCCAAAAGTGTTTTAATTAATCTATATATTAATACGCAAGCGGTTTTCTTTTCACAGTCCAACCGCAATAACGGCTGGATGGATTTTAACGTTTGAGGTGTCAAATTAAAGGGATTTTTATGTAGATTTGTCAACAAGTCTCAGAATTTTTTAAAAGGGCGTCATTAAAGTACAGTAAAGGGCTGAAGTTTCGGAACAGTGGCGCTTTTCATCGACATTTGAGCAAGCTCAGTTTACTTTATTTACAAACTGAACATATGGCCAAGCTCTGAAATAGTTCTACAGGTAAACCACAGATAGCAGCAATGAATTACAATTAATTTTTCGAAAAGAGCAGTTTTTATTTGTTCAGCTGGTTTGGCTTTGTTTTCAATAGTTTTCTTTTTTTAAGGTTTATTATGTAATTTAGTTTATGTTATAGAGTTTTTAAAGCTCTTATACATTTCAGTTACCAGTTTTGCAATGTAGTTTACGATATCTCATAGTGTTTTTTGAAGTTATATTAACCTGAGCAAATCTATTTTTGGATTTGGTGCATTTATAATGCCACCGATAAGAAGAAGAGGAACATAGACCGGTCGGAGGAGTCGGAAAGAACACGATCGCAACCGCTGGCATCACCCTCCCGATGTAACATTTTATGCTCCTTTAAACCTCAGACCAAGAAACTAAAAATGTTTTTATTGCGGTGGGTTACATTTAAAGAATGAAAAGACTGGTAGAGTAATGGGTCATTTACGCGTTTTTGCCACAAAGAAAAGGTTGCCTGTAAAGACAGCCGTTCCCTATAATATCTAATTTGGCGATAATTATCAATAAACTGCAGCGGCAATCCCTAAACAAAGGAAGTCATTGCTCACGGCGCCAGTGTTTGCTCTTGGTCAGCTACATGTTGCTGTAAGCAGAGCATGATCTTTTGCCGGTGTTAAAATATACATTTCAGAAAAAGGAGAACATGGGGAAATGAAGGTGTTCCCTAAAAAATCGTTTACGTTTACCAGAAACTCCTGCGGTAGATCAAATTAACTTTAATAGTTTCAGTAGTTAAGCCACAATATTGTTAATGAAGTTAGCCCTTTGATTAAACTTTAAAAGTATATAAGTAGGCTGATTATTCTTCATTATTTTACCACATGATTTTTGCTCGATTTCGAGCTACATGTTATCTAGTATGTATAGAATACAATACAGTGCACTCAGGAGCTGCCTCGGCTTCATGAAATCGACACCCTGTAACGCCATGGAGGTTGAAGCTAATCTATTCCCTCTGGAATTTAGACGACAACTCCTATACGATAGGTACCTACTGAAAGTATTTTCAATCCCTCTTCACCCGCTACAAAACCTCATTGCACAATTTTACGGAGCATACAGAGTATCTTCTTTTTGGCAAAACCAAAAGCCTCCTTTACTACTAAAAAGCTATATTTATTTAGTTGAAAACAACATAATACCCAGAAATATGCTTCATTCTTTTTATCACAATGTGTTTCAGACAGAGTTTAGGGCTGGCATTGTTAATATAAATCCATACTTTGGACAAATAAAGAAGAAAAAAGATGATCTAGTATCCAAGGAGGTCATAATGCAAGATATATTTTCGAACTGGCCAGGATTTAACCACATTTATACTGATGCGTCCAAGAGTACTTCTGACAACCACACGGCCTGTGCCATGGTAGATTCTTACGAAAATTGCACAATAGCTTTTATCTACGACCATTGCAATAAGCACCAATTATGGTATTAAAATAAACATTATAATGATATACATTAGAACACCAAAAACCAAGCAGTACTCTAATGACGACTTTAGAGTACTGGAGTCACTTTAGAGTACTGGTTCTAGACCAATGAGAGCTCGGCATTTGACGGAAGTAGTGTCATAATAACAATTACGCAATTCGCACATCAGCTGATTGTTCCACAACGATTCATGGTTCAGTCTGCTTATTTGCCTAACCTCAAATTTTAGTTGACCTATTCCATCATTATTAAAAGTCATGAGTTTTGTTTAACTTTGGGGGAAATTTTGTCATATATTGTTGGTCGTAGATAAAATAGTGTATGCAACGATTGTATTATGACTTTAAGCCACTCGCGAGTTATTTAGAACACTCGCTTCGCTCGTGTTCTAACTTACATCTCACTCGTGGCTTAAAGGCATTCATTATACAATCGTTGCATAAACTACTATTAAAGTTAACCCTGTATTATCGGTGTTCTCAGCAGAGGCCCTTGTCATTCTTCACTCTCTCTATTACGTGGAAACTAAATTTAACAAAAAAGTTCTTATTTTATCTGACTCCAAGAGTGTACTTATGGCCTTGAAAAATATTAAAACTAATTTTAAAACAATACCAATAATTATCAAAATCAAAAGTAAATATTTGGAACTTTCTGACAAAGGATTCGAAATTCACTTTGTATGGACTCCAGGTAATTTTGGAATAAAGGGGAACGAAAAAGCTGACACAGCAGCCAAAAATACCAACGACGCATTTTTACATTACCACCCGACATCAAACGACTATTTTCCTCTGGTCCAGAAGAAGGCCAAAATGGCTTTGCAGGAATACTGGGCCTGCTCAGGCGAAACTAGGGGAAACAGAATATTCAGTCTAAAACCAACGGTAGCATCTCCGCCAAGGTTTGGAGATTACGAGAGATGTAGGCGCTTCACATGCACTATATCCAGGCTGAGAATTGGACACTCATTTGCTAACGATCACCTATTTAAAACCAACATAACTAACAGTCAGCATGCCCGTGTGGTGAAGAAAGTGGTAGCATTGACCATATAATATTAGCATGTCCTCTATACGATGAACACTCTAGAAGAAGATTATTTAAAAATCTATCTGAACTAAAAATTGAAATGCCAACAAATATTCTACACCTTTTAAGTATTAACAAAATTGAAATTCTGGACGCTATTTTTAAATTTATCAACAGTGAAAATTCGTCAATTTAGCTTAAAATTTCCTTTAAATCTATACTTATTTAATACGCGAGCAGTTTTTTTGTTACAAAGACTCCTCCTAAACTACTGAACCGATTTTCATGTTTTTGGTGTCATTGGAAAGAGCTTGGCATGAAGTTTTGCAGGAAATAAAATTTAAAAAGGTTTGACTAAAGGAAAGAGCCCTAGACGCCCTTAAAGTTTCATATTAGCCCATAAGATTTAACATGGGAATAGACATTTCAAATAAAGCAGCTGATTGGAGCAAACAAAGTTTTTCAGCAAAGCCATATGTTGTTAATGGAATTGAAACCATTGCATGTAGAGTTGGAGGAATTTCAGTTGATGGAAGATGTAAATAAATAAACTATTATCCTAATACCTTTTTAAGGTCAGAATTCAGTTTTAAAAACATTTATTTTGAATCACATGTGTGAAGATCTTAATATTTACATATGTTTATATTCCAAATAAAAAAAGTAAAAAAATTCTTAAGTATAAATTCTATCAATATAGATAGAAATTAAAGAAAAAGAAGCAGACTTAACATTCATTATGAGTATAAATTTATTGAACCATTTTAGTTTGGTTTTAGACTAAGACGCTACGCTACTTTGGGCCGCTTTCCCCAATTAAGGTTTAAAGTAAACGTGAATTTAATCTAAACCATATGAATATTCTAATTTTTATATTATAAACCACATTATCAGGAAAATTCAAATGTTACTAAACTTAAGTTTCAGAAGTTCAAATAAAACTAGATTTGGGGAAAGCAGCTCTTAGTAACATATACCCTACTGAATTTCAGAAAGTTTTACAAAAATACATTTAAAACAGAATAATACATTTTTTACCCATTTAAGAACATTAGAGTTGTCTAAACAAATTTGCAGTCGATTTTCATATATCAATTTGTTTTGGTTAATTTTCTTTCATATGGTGCTGGGGGTATTTAAAAAATAATTAATTTATGTGTATTTCATCTTGATGGACTTGGTTGAGTATACGCTTCAATTGGAGTTTATGGTGAATGATAATGTGAAGCGTTTATGAGCAATTATCTACAATTATCCTAAAGAAATTTACATGAAAATGTAAATTAATTTAGTTCAACTATGAAATGCTAACCTTGAATGATGTAAACATGTAAATAATATAATTTTAACAATTCTTTTTGTGTTTAGTGATGTTCTATAGTAAAAAGAACCCAGTTTCCAGTAATTCCTGTTTAGGTAACTAGGGATAGGTATAGGTCAGGGTCAGTCCATTACATATGGATTACTGTATATGTGGCGGCAGGTCAAGCCAACTCCTTCGAGGTGCTCATAATATTCGTAGAAAACACTAAAGAAACATGGACATCTCTTTAAATATGAATGAGTATTCACAAGAAATTCAATTAAAAAAGCTTTTGTAAAAAATTTCAGTACAACACGAAATTCAACCATAAAATTAACAAAATAGTTCTAGAATACTATACCATGATTGTTTTTATGTTGAAATCAATACATAACAATTGCTCGATTTCGAGCAACAGGTTTACTAGTTATACATAATTGAAAGATACCACTTAACTGAGGTTAAGTGGCAGAGAGGACTTTGAAGTCCTAACTTCGTTTCATAATTGTTGTGTGAATTGGTAAAATTGTTAGTAAGCTATAGACTTGACATGATTATATAATCTTTGGCCAAAATAAAGAATTAATAAAAAAAGCTAACTCAGCTGGCTGATTGAATGAACATTGGAAATGTAAACAAAATCGTCCATAACACTTTTAAAAGGGAAAATTTGAAAAATACGACCTCGCCAAAAACCCCTTGAAACTTAAAATTTTGTAAAATCCTTTCTTAGCGGATGCCTACGCCCTGAGAGGTACGTCCACACAAAATTTCAAGGTTCTAGGTCATATAGTTTGGGCTGTGGGATGATGGGTGAGTGGTATTTGACAAATATATAGTAAATGATAAACCCACCTTCACTTGTGATTTTTCCGTCATGGTTGGTATCCACGTTCGCAAGAAATGCAGAGAATTCTGTCGAAAAAATATTTTTTTACAATTATTCGGATGATAAACTACCCCCCGCTGCAGCAGAACTGCATACTCAGCAAATTTCAAATACAAAAATATTGCAATCCAATGTCGCGAGATATGACATGTTTTTGTACTCTCCATAAGAGTAGCATTGGGAATGAGTATGCAGGTCTGTTGCAACAGGTATGTAAACTTGATAGTTTTAATTCAATATTTAGTATATCTTAACTAGAAGAAGCCTTAGGGTGGGTGCACCAGTGAATGACCACCCCACAGTGAATGACAGTTTTGCTGAAAAAAGCCATTCTATAAGCTGAATTAAGCATTTTATTTAGGTTACCTAATTGTAATTAAGCTTAAAAGTAGCCTTGAAATATTACTTAACAATAATATTTTATTAGTTAAAATTGTTGGAGTAGAAAATACTTTTTAAACATATTTAATATCGAGTGCTCAACTATCTTCGATTTATTGTTTCCTGCTATAGTGACTATTCCTGCAAGGCTTAGCTGGATTTACATCCATTCTTTATTCGATGAATATGTCAAAAATGTGTAACATCAAATAATAGTTGACATACTATCCTACAATATAAAATAAATTCTTTAGATATTCATGTTGTAATTAATTATTACTGAGTGAGTTCATAAACCGGAACGTAACTTAGGACAAAATCAGTAGATGACCAGGGGAAACCTTCGCGGTAATTCAGAGGAACAAGATTGGTCATTTACTAGAATCTGTAATCTCAGCTGACTTATCCTTGTTCATTGTTGTCAGCTGATTTTTCAATTTTTACTTTCTCCCCCCTATACAATGTATATGGAGAAAGTATTGTTTTCATAAAAATTTTCGAATTTGAGTTGATAGTGGATATTCGTTTTAGTGCTCCCTGAATCCAAAAAAGTGGTTTTTGGCATGGTGTCTGTCTGTCTGTCTGTCTTTCTGTGTGTGTGTGTGTGTGTGTGTGTGTGTGTGTGTGTGTGAGTGTCAGAAGTCAGAATAACTTTATTCAAAAAATAATTTTTACATTTTCAATATTTCCATGCGTCTCCAGGACGCGCGTGGAAAAAACAATGTTAACTAGTGTCCATTCTACATATATCTTTCAGCAGACAGTACAGTCCGGTGCTTGATTTACATAAAAATATAAATAACAGAAAGATAATAAGAAATAACAATAACTAGTGTAACAATAAACAGTGTAACAATGAACAATGTAACAAAGAATATCACCTCAATTTTATATAATAACAACAAGATCAATCTTATGGATGTGCTAACAAGAAATAAACTATAAATAAATAACAATCTTAACATAAAATTAACAAAAAATGTAACATCAGCTTAAATACTATCCAAAACAACAATAAATAAACTATGCATCCAAAACCGACAAACATTGCATTACTTTCATTTTGAATTTTGGTTTTTTCTCAAATAAGATTTCATTGCCATAGTACCTTATCAATTGATTAAATATTTTGGGTGCCTACTACTATCTTTAGAAAAATTCCATCCTTTTAATTTTCAATATTATTCTAATAGCTTGTCTTTGGCACATTACTATTGGGTTGAGGATCTTGGGATATGTCCCACCAAAATGTATTAAACCGAACCTTAAAGTGCTTTCAAACCATAACACATAAAGCCTTAGTAAATGCTCTTTGTTAACGAAATTTCTCATGTAATACAATCGTTTATCTTTCTTAATTTTTTAACAAGATACTGTATATGGTGATTCCATTTAAGGTACTGATCAACAAACAACCCCAAATATTTTACTGACTCTACAACCTCAATACTGTTACATTGACATTTATATATACACTGATGTTTATGGCACAATAACTTAAATCTATTACTTAAATAAGGTTTAGGCTCATCACAATAAAAAAAATACACATTTTGACTTAATACTATTAACTAAAAGCTTGTTATTTATTAACCATGTTGATATTTTATTCAAGTCATCAGTGATTCTCGAGCACAAAGCATCCCTATTGTAGGCTGAACACACAAGAGCTGTGTCGTCAGCGTACGCATATACTGAGGAGTGTAACCGTAAATTCAACAGATCATTAATGTAAATTAAGAAATTCAACGGTCCGAGAATTCCACCTTGAGCTGTCCCAAATTTTAGTACCCTAGTAGAGCTATGATGACCATTAATCTTTACTAACTGTTTTCTGTTTTTACTGAAGGATGTTAACCAAGACAGAGCTAAACCTCCAATACCATATTTTCTAAATTTATATATTAAAATATCTATATCCAATACATCAAAAGCTTTTTGTAAGTCTAAGTACAGAGCAAGTGTATATTTTTGTTTGTCACGTTCAGCAGTAATATGACTAATATGGTTGTTAACTGCAAGGTCAGTTAACCTCTACCTGGGAGGAATCCATATTGGTTTTTTGTGAATATTGCTCTTCTTTCAAAATATGACAAAAGCTTATTTTTTACAATAGCTTCAAAAATCTTAGCAACTGTATTAATTAATGATATTGGTCGATAAGAAGATATTTCTTTATCGTCTCCTGATTTGAATACGGGAATCACTAGAGCAGTTTTGAATACTTCAGGTACAATACCACACATTAAAGAGGTTTTAAATATGCTACAAAGTACCGGGGCAAATACATCAATATTTTTCTTTACTGTTATAATATTCAGACCGTCAGTGCCACAACTTGATTTATTTTTCATTGCATTTATAGCACAGGTTACCTCAGTAATATTTGTATCAAAATCAGCAAAATGTACAGGATATGAATTATTGTCTATCATAAATAGGTCTTCACCAAATTCATTTTGTTTCAACTCAGAAACAATATTACAGAAATACTCATTGAATGTATTAGCTATTTGACATTCATTACCTTCAACATTTAAAACAATATTATCTACCCTTACTTTGCTAATATCCTTTTTCTTCTGTTTTTTTTACCTTTCTTAGCACATTCCAATATTTCCTAGAATCTCCTCCACAGCTATCCAACTCAGAGGAATAATAATTAAGTTTGTCACTTTTTATTTTCTTATTAACTAATTTAGACAGGTTTTTATACTCAGTTTTAATATACTCATTATTTCTATTTTTTGAATAAATCTTAAACAAAGCATTCTTACGGTTAATTAGTGAGATCAAGCTGTCAGATGCCCATTCATTCCTTCTTCTATTTTTACTATTTAATTTTTTTAATGTATATGAGGTATCGAAACAGTTATTAACAATATTGTAAAAATTTGAGACTTTAGGTTGTAATTCTGTATTATCCAATACCAAACTCCAGTCAGCTGTTTTTAACTTTCTTTTGACTAAATCATTATTTAAGACTTTACAGAACTTAGGCCGATTATTATTATTGTCTTCAACATTATGTACAAACACATTTAATGCATAATGATCTGTAATACCCAAAATTTGTACTTTTGACTCAAATTTAATATTTTTGCAGTTTCTTATTAAAATATGGTCAATACATGATATAGAATTTTTTAAAATCCTGGTGGGGGTATTAATGCAGCTTTCAAACCCATAAGAATTAATTAAATTTAGATAATCTGAGCAAGAGCCTTTTTGTTTTAAAAGGCATATATTAACATCCCCTATAATAATTGTTGGATCCCTTGATAACTTAAGAATATTTTCAAAGTCGTACTTAAATTTATTAAAAGTAAATTTGGGCTGTCTATAAATACCGAAAATTGTTAAATTGTATTTTAGTCCACTGCATACAACATCCAGACAGACTTGAACAATTTCTGCGGTAGGAATTAATATTTCGGTGTGAGTGAACTGCAGGTCAGAGTCCATGTAGATTACAACACCTCCAGCTTGATTTCCTGGTCGAGGTTGAAACAGCATGTTGTAGCCAGATAAATTATAGTTTTCCTCTTCTCCACTTCTTATCCAAACTTCTGTTAGAATAACTAGTTGTTTCCAGTTAATGAAATTAACTACTTAAATGATGAGAGAAAATGTTGTCAACTTTGAGCAGGCATATATTATATAGTTTGCAAAATATTGGATATCATTATTAGTTTAATTCTTAGAAGTTTATGTTAGCTTAGCGTTATTATGATTTTAGTTTGGTTTTCTCTTTAATTTTCATATTTTTCCTGATGATTTCTAGAAGTATAATAATCAATATTTGATCTCCACTGAGGTACAGCATAGTTGTTGTGTTTATAGATTTTCCATGTGTGAATTTCTTCGGGCTGTATAGAAGTGGTCTCGAACCTGAATGTGAGATTAACTACTCGTATTAAGCCTTTATTTGTTCCTTTTGATTTTCGCATCAAGTTTTCCTCGAACTCCCAATATCCTAAATGCATACTTCTCCTCTTCATACGGTTCACAGTTTTCTTTCTTTAATTTGTTCACATACACATTCTAATGTCTGCAACAATTTTATTAGGCCCTCTGGCAACCTTCACCGTTACAGTCGTCTTCATGCAATCCCGCCATTCCCTGGATTTAGTTCATACTTCTTCAACACTTGACATTTAGGACTTGCTTGTACATAAAAATATTGTTTTCTCTTTTTGTGGCTGGGAGGCCCATAGTTAAAACTCTGTCTCCTTCAAATCTTGAATAATTGGTTATGGATAACTAATTACTTCTATCCTAAGGTATATTTCCTTTTTAAGCGAACCAGTAATCATATCTCCCAAGCTATCCTCCTTATTCCTAATCCTTCATATTTCTTGTTGGAGTGTAAAATCCTTCTTGAAGTACCACTTGGAAGTTGGAACACTTTTTTAAATAGAACTTCTTATTCGTTTGTCTCCGTCTTTAAAGAACTGATCAGCAATTTCTTTTAGACAGACAGTTTGAAGAGAATATAGTCTATTTGTTTGGTATTGGTGAAATGAAATTTATTGGTTTACTTTATTACGTTTTTTACATCCACTTTTAAAAATTATTTTATGTGAGTGATTCTCTACAACAGATTTAAGTTTTATTTGAATATTATATTTCAGTGTTAACAAGATATGAATGCTTTCACAAAGTAGCTGTTGTAAACTAAAAAATAACCAAAAAATGTAAATAAATATCAATGTGACAGAAGGGAGACATTAAGGTTTTTCTCAAGACAGCTGTTAATTAAAATAAAAAGAGTTTATATAAACCATTTGTTTTGGTAAAATATACTTCCATTTAAAATACATGGGAACTTTAAAGTCCTGTGGGGCAAAGCACATTGAACTTAGGATTACAAAAATTATTCCATAGCCTCTACAGAAAATTCCCTTTAATTTGACACCTCAATCATCAAAATCGGTTCATAAATAAAGGAGTTTTGCTGTACACAAGAAATTCCTTAGCAAATTAGTATAATAGATTATTTTAAATTTGTTATTTAAATTATTTAGGTAAAAATTAAGTTCATCATAATGTTTTCTCAGACTTCTAATATTCAAGCAGAATTTACTAAGACTATTGTCAAAGCTGTCTTCACTGAGCATTAAAAAATAAAAACCATTTAGTTAAATTAGTTGAGTGGAAAAAAGGAGCTCACTATTCGGAATAAAGCAGTTTTTCCAAGTCACCAACCGATGTTATATTGAGTCTTCTACCTGCATCCGTTTTTCGTACAAATATTTTCCCTTCATTTACCCACACAAACCGGAAACCGTGTTCTTTGAGTTTTTTTGCTTGGAAAAGTAAACTTTTATTACAAGGGGTTAAGTGTTCATTAATGTAAACATTTACTTTAGGCGCACTGGGAACAAAGGCAGTCGCTTTAATACCTTGGCCCACTTTACTTAGCTGTTTAGCTTTTTTTAAAACACGGTCACGCAGTTGCCTGTTTATAAGATGGACAATTACAGGCCTTTGATTATTTTTATTTCTGGTTGGTATACGGTGTATAGCTTGTATATCATTCTGGAAGTTGATTGGTTCCTCAATTACAGTGGCTAGTTTAGAGACAATATCTACCATTTTTTCGTTTTCTATCTCAGGAATACCATCAATCTGTAGATTTCTGTTCCTATTATACTGGTCCAGATTCTCCATTTGAACTTTTATCATGGACATCTCCTTCTCTAAACTTAAGTTTTTTTGTTTAAGTTCAGCATTAGAGCTCTCTCAGCTTCTCTAGAGCTTCACTAGCTCTCTCTAAGCTTCTTCTGGCTTCTCTAGAGCTATCTTCTCCAGACACAAAACTGTAGCTTGATACTCCTTAATAAGTTTTTCACAATCATCAATTTTATTACTACAGAAATCAACAGAATCTTTCAGCTCATTTATTTGAACACTAATCGATTCTTTATGTACATTAAATTGTTCCTGAAATTTATTCTTAATTTTCTCCAATAAAATAGAATGAATTTTCTCCAAATCTGCTGAGATGTTTGTATTCTTACTTATAGAGGACTTACCACTACTGTAACAATCTTTACACCTCCACTTGTCTCTTCTGGCCTTTTCCATACGGTTCCATGTTTCTTCTTTAATAAGTGCACAATCAAAATGGTATTTAAGTAAACAATTACTACATAAGGCAAAAGAATCCACTTCATCAGGTAAGGGGTCAGAACAAGTTGCACAGTCACTCATGTTGATAACCTCTGAGGAGCATTGTGTGTGTGTGTGTGTGTGTGTGTGTGTGTGTGTGTGTGTGTGTGTGTGTGTGTGTGTGTGTGTGTGTGTGTGTGTGTGTGTGTGTCAGAAGTCAGAAGTCAGAAATCGTTTATTCAGCAACTTTACAACATTACAAAGAACAAATGTCCCATGCATCTCGTAGGATGCGTGCGGGGTCAAATATTATTTTGTATATTTTCAATTATACATTATGCTTCTGGCAGTAGGCTACTTATACCTTATTAACAGTCCATCTTGTATTTTCGATATATCACAGGAGATTACAAGGTTATATACTATAGAATTAGAACAGAACACAGTATAAATCTATGTACAAATATAACAATATTGAATAAATAGATATTATATATATAACATAGAAATCAACTATTGCACTATAAATAAATATATAACAAAAACAGTCAACAATAAATAGCAATAACAAAGACTATATAGCAATAAATAACAACACCTGCATTCACATAACTACATCTATATTAGCTTACCAAATTCCTTTAATTTAATTTTAAACTTAGGTTTTGACTCTATTGACGGTATAGAATTACCGTATACTTGCAGAAAACTATTAAATATCTTTGGGCCTGAATAGCAGAACTGGTGACGGCTTCTCTCTTTATTTAAGTTTGGTACAACCAAGGATGGCATACCAGCAGCACGTGTCATTCTGCTAATTACTTTAAAAGGAAACTGTGCAATATTTTTTAATACATACACAACAACACTATATACATGCAGTTGTGACACAGTTAACAAACGATTCTCTACAAAGATATGACTAACTCTATCAGTATTTTCAGTCTATATATAGTCCTAATTGCAAATCTTTGACACATTATAACTGGTTTTAGTATTGTTGGGTAAGTTCCACCATAGTGTACAAGGCCATATCTTAGTGTGCTTTCAAACCATGATATGTATAGTGTGTGTCCATTATAGATGGCACCATTTGTACCATCCACATAGATGGCAAACAAAATGACACCACCTGCATATCTGTAAAAATTCAGGTTCAGAAGTTATGGGGGCTTAAGTGTTAAAAAATTCATATTTTTCAAATTTCACAAAAACTAACTTTTAAAGAAAATATACTTGCAACCATTAAATTTGGCTTGAAAAACTAAATAATCTAGTATTTTGAATCATAAGTCTACGTCAACTGGTTGCAAAGATAATTGATATTTTAGTTCGGTGGTAAACGCAGTACGCTGTCCAATGTTATTCTTATGGCAAATATTCAAAAACCGATATCTCCGCTGTTTACTAACCGATTTTGATAAAATTTGGTATATATATGTATGTGTGATAATTAATTGTTAATTTCTTTTATTTCACCATATATATTTTCTGGTTTGAAATGATTTGGGGGGAGAAAGTATGTGTCAGTTCCCTGATACCGTTTATTTGACAGTTTTTCATTCAAAAGAGACCGGTCATTCACTGGTACAAAATTGGTCATTTACTGATGCAAACCCGACATTAATTGAAGCATGGCCCAGTTGTCTTTTAATTAATATTACAATCGGTATTCTCATGAAGTAACTAATTTAACTAATATTTCTTAATCCTTAAAGGATAAATGGGCTCTTTTTAGTAAAACCTTCGAGTATAAATTAAGGGAGAAATCTCAAATTAATATGGGACATCGTCCTTAACAGGAGATTCACTGGTGCACCCACCCTATACTAAGTATTATCAAGATATGTACAAGAAATAATGAAGATAAAGATTTTTTAATTTCCCATAATTACAACATTGGGAGTGATAATACAAGGTTTCTGCCACAAAAATGGAAATTTTGGGGTTTTAGACTAATACATTAAATCTCACCATACCAAAATTTGACTATATTTTTCTATGTGAAAATCCCAAAAAACCCTTTTTAGGGAGGTTCATCCCCCTTTACCAGTGGTCTGATCGACTGGTTTTCTCATCCGAATAATTACTACTTTACACGCCTGTGCCAAAGTTCATTTCGATCAGACTATTTTTGCAAGAGCTATCGTGCTTACAGACACATAAAATCTGAATCACTAAATCAGAAATCTAGAAATTTGAATGATTTTCGCCTTTGGGGGCCTCAAAACCACCAAAAAAAGGTCGAGTGTCTTGGGATTTGGTAGCCATGAGCTATAACCTACGGTAATAGCTTTTTCCCTATAGGAGAAATTCGCTAAAAACATCAATTATCTACATTCCAAGGGTTTTTCTTCATAATTTATGTGATTGTATAATAGTCCAGTCAAATTAGACTCATCGAGATAAAAAATTCCAGATGGCTTAAAAATTGACACAGATGTTTTGTGAGACCCATTTGCATTCTGCATGTCATACTAAAAGTCCCCATGGTGCCCGCTCGAGCAGTGGGGGTAAATTATGTGAGGTAACCAATTGGATAATTTTAGGCTTTGCTAATAATAAATTTTACAGTGGTATTTATAAGTTTGTCTTTTTTTACACCAATGAAATACTGTTTAGGAGCTAAAAACTATTAAGATATTTAGTATAATGAGATGTAACGTGTGATCAGTAAATATGGGACGAATTTTACAAACTTTATTTATTCAACTAAACCGTTTTTATTCAACAGTGCTAGATTGGTGAAAGTCGGTGTTTAGTTCAAAAATTTTACAAAGCAATATTACTAAAAATTTACGTTTATGACAGTTTCTTCAATTATCTCTCTAAAACTGTTTCTATACTGCTTTGTGTTAGTTAATATACCTTCTTTTCCAACATCACCATTGTGATTTTCCATATTTTTCACAACATGATCACTCACTAGGGGTGCCACACCCTTCCCCGTTAAGAAATTCCTCATAACAAAGTTTGGAACTTTGCCTCTTCTGCCTTGGTCAATTCTGAAAATTAAAAACAACCGCTAATATAGTTGCAGTGTCGTTCTCATATAATTTGTTTCTGCTTTAAATAATTGGAATCATTTACAGATAATTCACAGTTAGTAAAAACGAAAATTAAATAGAAAAACTAATTTTTGTTGTATTTGATGCTAGTCCTGACTAGTGGTTTTTATAGGTAATGCCTATGCACTTTACCGTGCGAGCTCACTCCTTGCTTTAATTGTACGACACTTAAACCCACCAATATATGGTTGGATAAAGTCTAATGTATTGAAAAAGACAGTGGACTCCTAAAAAAACCTTTTGTAAATGTGAGACGATCATAAGGTAAAACTTACTTATCCCAATCTTTTTTGGAGATATATTCCCCTGAAACAAAATCGGATTACATAGTAACATTTCAAAGAGGCTACAAAGCTAACCGATATATATATATATATATATTATACAGTACATATTTAATGGCTCAATCCTGGAAATAAAACCAAATATTTTATATTTCAATTTGGTATGATTTGGGATGTTCAAAAATATTATGTTGGAATTTCAAACTTTTCTTGTTATGCGTGTAAATTTACTCATGATACTCAAATATAAAATTATACATACATTTATGTACTATATTAAATGAACCAATATACTATACAGGGTGTCTCACCTAAGGTGTCTCAAATGGACTGCGGACAAACTAGTAGTCCGGTCATTTAGTGGGAATGAAAAAAATCATTCCCACTAAATCGACCCCAAGGAACAACATAAAAATATTTTTAAGGTTTTAAAATACAGGGTGTTCCAAAAGCCGGGGGTCATGGGTTCGAATTTCAGAATTTTCAGATGTAAATATATGACATGTTTTATATAATTGTAAAGCCCTAAACAAGATGAAAAATTTGTTGAAAACAGAATTCATTTATCTTTATTCATTTCAAAGTGGCGGCAGTTTTCATGACAAATTTGGTATTTAGGGAATACCTTGTATCTCGAGAATCATAAAACATACTTTTGTTCTGTTTAAATATAATTAATCCTCATAAACTCAGTTTTAATTTGATATACGACATACCAACATTTAAAAAATAAAAGTTGTTGACATTAAATATTATTTTGTTTTAATGTTGGTAGCCCTGAAAATCAAAAACTTTCAATGGCAGCATATGTCAAATAGCACATCATTTTACAGATCTTGCAAAGACCAACCACTTGTCAGCTTAAACCTACCTTCTATCTTTAGTGGTACAAACAAATTGAAAAATGTTTATAAATAAATATAATATAAGACTATAATTATTCTTGTTTGAACAAATTAAACAATGCTTTCACTCATAGAGGTTATAAAAAAAGTAATAAAAAGAAAGTTCAAAGCACGAAAGAACCCCACTAATCCAAGGATTTCAAAGACGACCCAAACTTCATAACCTCTTACTTTCCTGGCATTCATGAAATTAATTATTTAATAAAAACAGGATACAAACTTCTTAAGAGCTCTCCCCTTGCAGAAAATATTTTTTCTAGGCCACCTAGAATGGTTTTCAAAAAACCTCAAAATAAAAAAATGCTGGTAAAACCTTAAATATGAAAGGTTTGAAAATGACACTAATACAGATCTCAGTTTCAACGGATGTGAACCACATAAAAAACGGCGTTGCGGAATTTGTATGTAGATCAATTTAGATTAATCTTTGAGGAAGATAAATTTCTTAGTAAGGTCAACAAAGTTTACCTCATAGTTGGTCGCATGGACTGTTCGTCAAACCATGCGATTTACCTGCTATCATGTAATCCGTGTTTAAAACAATACTATGGTCAAACCTGAAACGAGTACGCATGACAGGGCATCGGTTCTCAGTTAACCATAAAGAGACAAAAAAGTCTGTGGCCTTACACGCTGTCCAGCATGATGTTGAGTTTCAAGATTGTGTGGATGTTAAAACTATCCACAAAATTAATATTACTGAGAAAAAATATCGCAGTGAAATGAATTTATGAGTTGGTTCACCAGTTAGTTTTAAGATCAAAACAACCTCATGTGGACCATCGATGTAAATATTTAATTACGTCGATGATGTGGACTCAACATCGGATGAATTGTAAATATTTACCTCTTTTTTATATTTAATACTTAAATAAACAGTTTGAATCCTCATCAATTGTCCCAAACCAACTGGACCAGCAAACCAAATCGTCCTCAGCTGTAAATTTATCAGAATTTATTTTCCTTTTGCTGGATATTGGTGATTAATCAATAGGCAGCATCACAAAGTCTTTAATGTGTTCCCCTAGTAGGGGAAAAACTATAACTCCCGCTGCCTAAATAAAGATTGCGCCACATTTTATGATTAAACAGATAAGGTGTAGAAACTGACGAATGATTAAACCATAAACTGAATGTAACTTTTATATTGTGCGTATGACCTAAATAAATTGACAAACAACCATAAAAAAATTATTAACCCTACGAGTGCCCGTAACGGTTTTATACCGTAAGGAGTTTGCTTTCTTGGTGCCCCTAACGGTATTGTACTGTAACGCGCAAGGTTATTTTCCATCGTGACTAAATCCGCCAAAACGAGATATTAACGAGATAATATTCGTATATTCGGAAAGAAGACATTCTAATCTTCCTTAATATCCCAACTTATACCATCTGACACAAAGCATTAGGCCAAGACATTTTTTGGAATATGTGTTTCCACAAAACAGCTGTGAAACAGCTGACAGTAGGCAACAAATGGCAAATTTCCCCATTTTTTGAAAAATTATACCTAAGGTAGCATTTGTGCTATGAGAATGTGAGTGGTAGCACTAAAATCAGCAGTATTTCTCTTTTGCGTGTATTTTTTATCCTCTTTGCATCATATGATTTATTGGTGAAATTATATCATTACAAAATCTATTTTTCATTTCCGCTAAAGTGGCGCGTTACGGTATAAAACCGTAAGCGAAAATCACGTTGGAAAAGGATTTGTTTTTGCCGAAAAAATCTCAACTATATATCGTTGGAAAGTAGAGAAAACGAAGAATATTTTACTATTTAGGTTGGATCCCTGGAGCCAGTTGGCGAATTGTAAGGTGATACTAAACTTTGCCTTTGTTTCGGTTTCGGCAAACAGTAAACATAGATTGTCGCCATTATTTTTTGAGCCCTTTTTACGCGCTTACTTCTGAGTTGTGTTACACAAAAGGTGTTTTTGAGTTAGTTAGGTATATTAGTTCTGTTTTATCATTTTCAAATCAGTTTGTGAGTGTTTTAGCCATGATTCACAATAGTGAATAACAGATATTTGAGAGGGAACTTTTTATACTAGCTCATTGCACGAAAATGTTGTAAAATAAACATGTATTATTATAATTATTGCTTTATTTACTAATTCCTTTCAAACTACATAGTAGTACATAATGTGATTTGAAGGAGTAAGGACACGTACAATAATTAATTTTTGTAAATAAATCACTCTCAACTTGAAATAGCCTAAAACTTAGGCTGATTTTTTTCATTCACTAAAATGCCTATATATTTTTTATTGTTTACCTTATCAACAAATAATTGGCACAAAATTGAAGATAATGAAATTATCTTCACAGTAATGTGATTTATATTGCCAAAATATTATTTTTTACTGATGTTTTAGTTCAAGAAACATATTTTTTTCAGCTCGAGAAAAAACATATTTTTTATTTCTATAGCAGATTTTTTGGTCATTGTAACCCAAAACATTTTTTGCAATTTATTGGTTCCTAGTCTTATGTGGAACGTACCAAAAAGTTTTTCATTTATCTTCCTTGATGTATTTGGTTTTTTACAAACCAATCTTATAACATGCGCAAATTTGAAAAATGTGCACTTCTTTGAACAATTTACTACCAATCAATGAAATTGTATTTTGTTTACTTTGATGCTAATTTTTACGTAAGGAAATAGAATGCCAAGGTTTTTTATTTCTTGGATTTCTTATAGAAAATCTTCTCTAAGACTGGCAGATGACAACTTGTGAAACTTTTTCCACTTTTTTTATTTTCAGGGAGGTTTTTGTGATTATTTATTTATTTTCACTATTAAATTGGAAACCATAGTAAGTATTATTGTTCTTGGAGTCTTGTGATCAAAATGAATATAAAGTTGCCTATGTTTGGGCCAATATCCAATTTACTACGATTTTTGTAAAAAATCACTGCAAAATCACTAAAACGGGCCTGCCACTATGGAAGTTCCTATGGGGCACTCCTAGGGTTAAGGGAATCTACTATATATTTGTCAAATACCACTCAGTGGAAACATCGTACAGCCTAAACTACTTGACCTTGAACCTTGAAACTTTACATGGATGTTCCTCTTAGGGCGTAGGCATCCGCTAAGAACGGATTTTACAAAATTCGTAGTATAAAGGGGTTTTTGGCGAGGCCGAAGTTTTCAAATTTTCCCATTTAAAAGAATGCTGGACGATTTTTGTTTACATTTTTAATGTTCATGAAACAATCAGCTGGTAGTTAGCTTCGGAAATGTATACGTTGATACAGATGATAATAAATTGATTTCTTTGATCATGGCTTCATTTATTTTTGTTGATTTGTTTCAAGGACATAATTATGTACTATATAAAAGTTACATTTAGTTTAGATAAAATCCACCATTAATTAGTTAAGTGGCACCATCAATATTTCGGTAGCGGGGGTTACGCAGTTTTAAACATGAAGAGCATACTGTCTTTTGTGGCTTAGTCTTGAGACTAAATCCCGGTAAGATGGAAAGAGAAAAGAACAGTGGTTTTTCAGTCACAAATAGAATGTGCTGAAATGATATGATTCTTTGATCTACTTATGTAAAAATTTATAAATTATACAAATCCCTGATTGAAAGTTATATTTATACTACCTTTTCTACTATATTTTTGTCAAAAACCACTGACCTATCATTGTACAGCCAAAACTACTTAACCTAGAACCTTGAAAATTTGCATGGACGTTCCTTACAGAGTGTTGACATTCACCAAGAACGGATTTTTTTTAATTCGAGGTTTTTAGAGGTTTTTCGTGGAGCTGAAGCCTGGAAAATGCCTCATGTTAATGTAATGGATGATCTTTTGTTTAAATTTCCAATTTTACTCAATCAAGCATATTAGCTTCACAAACGGATACTTTGTTACAGCTGATTTATAATTTGATTCCTTTAATCATGGTTTTATGGTTGTTTTGATGATTTTGTTAGGTTATTCGAACTATATATAAGTTACATTTGGTTTAGTTTCGTACCTTATACGTTCAATCATAAGCTCATTATGTGGTACCATCTTTTTAGGCAGCGGGAGCTATAGTTATTTCCATAGGTCGTCCTTCATGTTTTTAATTACAATCATTACAAATTCCTTTGTCATCTAATTCGACGGTGTCCCGGCTTTTCACGGAAAAATAAATGCTGCAATCAGTGGTTGATCTTAAATTATTCCTACCCGTCCATGTTTTAAGTTAAAAACTAAGTGAATCGAGTTTGAAATACTGCCCACGGATAGCACCATAACTGTTTCGAACATTCAGCCCTTTACTGTACTTAATTGATGCCCTACTAGGCAATCCAGGGACGTAATGGTAAATCTACAAAGAAGTACCTTAAAATCGACACATTTGGTGTTAAAATCGGTCCGGCCGTTTTCAAGTTATAACGGTGAAAAGAAAACCTTCACTATCTACTGTGGTATCCTACATCCTACTGTGGTATCTACATTTTATCCTACATTCCGCATAAAACAAACATATCTCTACATGACATATTCCTTGATATAAATATTTTCTATTCAGTCCTCTAGATTCTTCATATCAAGGTTAGACGATAATGTTTATCGTGAGCGAAGCCACGGGTTCTGCTAGTCAAATTATAATCAGCTGAATCAACGTATCCGTTTGTGAAGCTAATTACCCTCTGCTTGACTGAATGAAATTAGAAATATAAACAAAATATCATCCATTATACTTATATGGGGGTATTTTAAAGCCTTGACCCCGCTAACGGACCCTTAAAAATTGGAGATTTTTATCATTTTTCTATATCAATAGATCAAATAATTTGATTATTACAGCACAGTCTGTCGGTGAATAAATATCCCTCTCTTTCAGTCTTTCTGGGATTTAGTTTCAAGGCTCAACTACAAAAGACTGCACGCTCTTCAGGCTTTAACCTATAGAGGTCGAATTAGAATAAACGTCAAATTATCGTGACAGGCATCATTACAACTCCCGCTGCCGGAATAAAGATGATTAAACAGATAAGGTTTTAATTAAACAAAAATGTAACTTTTATATAGTACATAATTATGTCCCGTAAAAAATAAATCAACAAAAAAAATCATAAAACCGTGATGAAAGAAAGCAAATTATAACCAGCTGTAACAGCGTGTTTCGTACATTTGTGAAACTAACTCCCAGCTGCTTGATTGAAAAAGCATTGAAAATGTAAACAAAAGATCGTCCATAACACTTTTATATGGGAAAATTTGAAAACTTCAACCTCGCCAGAAACCCCTTTATACTACGAATCATGAAAATCCTTTCTTAGCGGATGCCTACGCCCTAAAAGTAACGTCTACGCAAAATTTCAAGGTTCTAGGTCGTATAGTTTGGGGGGTGCGATGATAGGTGAGTCATATTTGACAAGTATATAGTAGAAAACCAGTATACTCTGTTTTTGTAACATTTGATGGTTATATAATGTTTTTAGCTATATCCTCAATATAAATAAAATTATTTTTGTCGGTACATTGCTTAGAATTATAAAATTATTGGTTATTTTTGCGTTTTGAAGGTCAGAGAATCTGAATCAAGCCTTATCTCAATTTTGATGGTAATGGTCAACATCACACATTAGACTGGTTTTCACGCAAAAACTAGAGTATTGGTATGGCTGATACTTATTTTCTGTATCATATGCACTTATGAGAAGGTTGTAGACGAATTTAAACTAGTGTAGGTCTTTTTGAAATTAAACAGCAAGCTTCTAAAAAGTGAATTTTATTTTTTTTCATCCTATTTTAGGGAAGCTTATGAAGTTGTCATGGCAACCTAAACATTAAATCATGAATCAAAGGAAATTTTTCTGTTTTTCCACAGGTGAAAACGTGATGATCAGCTAGTATGATATATATATATATATATACCTTAAAATTGAGTGTAATTTGTAAAATATTTTGGACCAACATACAGTATGTTACAAGAATATGTACAATAACCTTAGAATAACGCAATATTCAAATATATATTTAGGTTGCAGTTTAAATTCATCTTTACTTGCTCTCACCTGAATCCGCATGCGTAACCGAGTGAGCAAGAACCTGAAATAATCACACACAAAACATTATACATATATATTTATAGAAGTGGTGAAAACCACAGAAAACAACAAATGAGGGTTAACATTAATCATCTTTATAAAAGGTATTAAAACATTTGTTTATTTATTTATTATTTTGCTGTGTTATTGTAGAAAAGGAAACATTTTTCAAGCCTATACTCAATTGCACATTCACCTTTCAGTACAGGCCATATGAGAGACAACTAATTGCTGGGTATATTTGTTTACAAATATCCATAACAACATGCTATAAAATCATCAGCTGATTATAACATAATTTGGTTAGTACATCTTGAAATGCCACATGAAATACACAGCTAATTGAAATTCCATACTGAAAGGTGAACGTGGAACCGAGTATATAGTAATGTATTAACGTTTATTTTCTTTGCTAATAGTTTTGTGTTTTCTTTGTTTGGGATTCAATCTTTAAAATGTTTGTGACACAAATGTCGAGTTGTCTTATAAAGCTTTTACTACCCTTTGAAATATTTTCCTCAAACTGATTACTGCCAGATTTATAAGGAGATAAATACTACTTTGATTTTTTGTTACTTTTAAACTATGACTAATAGTTATACCCGCGGCTTCGCCCGCTGAAAGGATAAAAAATGTTTGGTTCAATGATAGATTATTTGTAATGTAGAACTTTTACAAATTTCCAAATAGACTGATAATTTACCAGAACTATACGTTTTTAAGCGCTTAATTACAAACTTAAGGCTGCAACTCGATCCTAGATTGACATGCTAAGATGAAACATAACCTACTTATGTAGTATTTGACAAATATATAATATAAGACAACCGTAATATTTTTGTACATTTTTTCTTTTAGTAAAAGATATCTCAATTTTTTGCCTCAGTATAATATTCTAGAGACCTTCTAATGATATTTTGTATTATAGCTCTAAAAACTGAAAAGGCCGCCATTTAAAACTTTTAAATTGACCTTATTTTAGCCTTTCCAGAAGAAGCATTTTAAAATCCTTCATTAGTATGCATCTAGAGCCCATAGCGCCAAGATTCATGGCCCAAAGCCCTACACTGTCATAGAAAATAATCTTTGAAAACTAAAAAGGGCCGCTATTTTTAATTTTATAATATACCATATTTTAGCCTTTTGAGAGAATATATTTCAAAATCCAGTATGCATTTAGAAGAGAACAATAACGATAACGATAACGATTAACGATCCAATGATATAACGATTATAACGATTTATTGTGCCATGTCTCATGGCCCGAACGAAGCCTTATAGTTTTTGAGAAACTGTGATCAGTGAGAGAGTGAGTCAGACAATCAGTCAGTCAGTCAATTATGCTTTTCTATATATATGTATATTTAGAAAAAGTGTAATTATTAAGATAATAAGTAAAATAAATCAGCTTACATATTTTTTATAAGTCCAAAAAAGTAAATGTAGATGAGTAAATGAAAGAGTACCTGGTGGACCGAGCCTTGCTCGATGTTATTTCATGTTTACCAGTTCATCCAGTTACTATAAAATATTTCAATGTCATAAAGTTGATAAATATAAACCTTTTTATTGCTCCATGGACTCTTCATCCCACTTGCTGTATTTTCCCTTTATAGCTGTAGATTCCAAACAGTTTTATGATTACTTCATTTGTTTACACATTCCTTGGTTATTTCGTTGCTCTTATGGCAATCCATGAAGCCAATGTTAAAATTTTACAACTTTAAAATTCTATTTATGACGTTATTAGATTTTCTCTAGCCAAGTTATCTGCATAAAAGACGTTTTTGAGTTATAAATTACTTATTTCCAGACTTTGAAGGACCTCGGAGCCGTTTTTGAGGTAATTGTGCAAGCACGCAAGCAAGCATACAAGCATACATAAAAGATAACATTACTCATATAACAGTATAGGATTATCGAATTCAAATCTCAACCGTTTGGTTAAAAAATATTTATTTGATTAAAATACAAGATTTCAATGTAGTGCAAACTAAAACAAGGTAAAGATTGACTGCTTTTACCGAAATCACGTGGAAATAATTTGAAGTTCTCATCCATACGCTTATTGTAAATGCAGTGGGCTTCAGGCAGAAAGTAATCATGGATAAACTTGTGACGTGTTCTAACAATAACGACGTCATGTTATTGCCCTTTTTCTTAAAATAATAGTAATCCCTCTGATTATGTATAACTTTTGAAATGTAATTTCTTGACCGACATGAGTGCTGAAAAAGATTCTTTAAATGGAGAATGATGATTGCATCTTCTTACCGTTCTTTTTATCAAGATCTAAAAATGGAAGTCACTGACACATAGATGTTGTTACAAATAACACACAGATTCATTACTAAACTCCAAAACAGACGTATGAAGATGCGCTGCTAAGCAATGAAGATCCGTGCAAATTAAACTAAACACTAAATCATGTAAAATTAAATTACTATCAAAGCTAAAAAGTGTATAACGCAGCTTCCAGCTATGATAACGCAGCTATTGGCACTTTTAAAGCAGATGAAATTAATTTCTTCTCCATATTGTTGTTTCAAGTCTAAGGTACTGAAAAGGTTCATTAAAGTTATTTTAATGGTTAATTCTAAAAGTTTGTGGGCAGCTCAGCTAGCCACTGGAAATTTTATTCCAGAAACAACAATTGTATGGAAAATTCAAAAATTACAATACATAAACACGTCTTCATTGAAAGGCGTTTTACGCTGCTAAACCCCATAAATTATTAATATGAAACTAGAGAATATTGTACGGTACTAAATTGTTTTTAAGTCACAAACTAATGCGGGCTGCTAGTGAATATTTATTTAACAATAGGCACACCTTATATACTAAAAAAGTTTGTGTATGTAGATGGGAGTAGGAGAGGTGAAATGGGTTGCGGGCCACCTACTCCAGTTGGCCACAATATAGCTTGAGAAATAAAAAACATATTCAAAACGGATCGCGAAATTATAATTAGCGTACGGTACGATAAAACTCTAGAAGTCACCACACTTTCATGCAATATGTTGAAACCAAAACAGCAGATCAAGATCCAGCAAAAATTAAGTATTTGATGTATGGCCTCCACGACATCAGTAGAAAAAATAATTGTTCCCAATGGCGGCGACTGTCCATTGGAATCTGGTCGTCACGGAAATAAGGCCTGACATCCGAAAACCATCGGCAAAAACGAACAAAAAATCAATAACAAACAAACAGTAAATGTGGAGGGAAACATTTTCACGGTTTATCTTTTTCGCATCGCCGCGGTTTTAAAACAAATACCCCTGGATTTTACTGATTTATCAGATTCACCAACTATAGGTCTTAAACTATTAGGAGCATATTTATGTAACATAAGTTAATCTACAGTGTAAATTCCCTAAAACAACTTCAAATGAAGGTGGGGGAACTCACCAAGAGAAGGGCGAGAAGAACTTCTTGCATGTTGATTCTTGGAGATTGTCGAAGGCTTCACTGAGGTTTGAGTTGAACACGCGCCTTTTATACCTTCCAAAACACCTGTGCACACGGTTGTCAAGTAATTTGTCATGCAATTACTGTCAGAGTTTGAACTTCCATTTTTGATGGATAGCAAGTTGATTAACCATAAGTGGAACTGGGCGGGGATAAAGGTACGCCCCTTTGGGTGTATGGAATACGCCTCTTTTGGGAGAGGGGGATCCGGGGTTTTCCGAAGAGGCCTCGATCGAACTGACTTGAAAAAATTGAGGTTTCGCCCCTTGTAAATAAAGAATATGTATATTTTTCTGAAAACCTTACCAACTCAAATTATGTTGTTTTTTCTCAAACATTAGGTATTCAATGCATCACACTCACTAAACTTGTGCTTTTTCATATTTATTGCATTGTAGAGCTTTGCCAGTTTCATTCAAAAATGTGCTTCTTGATGTAAATAAACCAAATTACTTTAAACATGACGTAACCTTGAAGCTTCAATTAATTGATTACAAATTTCAGGAGATCTAGCTTTACACGGATAAAATAAAAACAACCTGAATATGAATCTCATGCTTTGGTTAATCATGTTCATAACGATGACATGGCACTGTGAAGGGTTCCAGAACGTAGGCCCAACCCGGATTTTCTCCATCTTGCGACCGTCAGCTCAAATTGATTACTCGTGGCCAAAAACCAAACATAAGAAACAAATGAAAAATTCTTCGACGGAAAAAAGAATTTGCAGGCACAAATGGTACTTGTTTTAGGTTTCTTAGAGTATTGTTGATTGATAATTTATTTATTTATACATTTTTTACGATATTATAAAACAGCCAAAGCCAATTACACTATAGCATTAATATAAGTTCACATTCAAAACATATAGAGAACATTCAAACATTATCGATACTTAAATTAAATACAACATTGGCGCCCATTTTTTACATCATTTAGTGAGTCGGTGGCGCAGTTGGTAGCGCACTCGGCCCCGGATCTGAGGCGGCAGCGTCGCAGGATCGAGTCCTGATGATGCCGCATACTTTTAGCAGTACTGTTCTTCTTTGTACTGTACCGGCTCACTCCTTGGTTTGCTTGATAACTTTCACGCACAGGGCTGAGGCCCATGTGGGGGGGCTAATTTATGGTAAAAAGAGGCCGCCACCCTCTTTTTTAAAAAGAAAGAATACGAACGTACTGTGTTTACCACTTTCAATCTCTCGGTAACCAATGGACATAGAGCAGAGATTAAAAATACAAAATTGTTTGTTTTTTTCAACAAAAATTCGATAAATTTTATTTTTCTTAGTAAGAAACTCTAAAAACTAATTTTTGGGGGATTTATCCCCTTTACCCCCCTCCGGTGGTCCAGTCGGGCTGGTTTACGAACTCGTCCGAGTGATTACTACTTTACACGTTTGTATAAATTTTCATTAAGATCGGACCATTTTTACGGCCGCTATCGTGTTAACAGATATATATATATAAATTCGGGATGGTGTTTTTTGCTTCTTGTGGCCCCAAAATAAAAAGTTATCATGGTCTTAAGCTCAGGTCTTACAATGAGACCTACGGTAATAGGTTCTTCCCTATAGGGGAAATTCGCTAAAATCAGTTTGGGGTTGTTCATAAATTATTACGTAACGCCCCTAGGGGGGAGGGGGGTGTTCGGTTGCGTTATGCACCATTACAAGGGTGGTAGGGTGGGTTAAACGCAACGTTATGTAACTGTGATTACTTCCCCAATTTCTTTAAATATGTTAAATTATCATCAAAGTACAAAGTTTTGACTTTTTTTAGGGGGGGGATGATACTTTAGATACTTTACTTTACTTGAAATGGCGACCTACCCAGGTAGGTATTTTAAGCCAAGTATGAATTACAGATGAGTGAAGGATGATTGTGGCGCGATTTTGTTAATTGTCTTGTTACTAAGGCCGACATTTACTTAGGAGAGTTACATAATTTTTGAGGGGGGTTAGTGCCAGCGTTACAAGTCCGTTACAAGAGGGGGAGGGGGGTTTGAAAAAAAACCGATTTTAGTGTTACGTAATTTATGGATGACCCTTTACAATAAATAGAATTAATAAGTAAGGTTGAAAATAAATTCTTTTACTTTAACGTATTAAAAGACAATGAATAATGATTTTGTTTAGTTTTCAATTAAAATACATAAACGAGTTTTAAATTGTGTAGAAGTGTTATATAAACGTCTAGGTAAGAATTTAAAGAATTATTATTAAGTCTCATCATTACGGTCAATGGAGGTAATCAATAGGAAAAATAGTAATGTTGCCCCCCAATCGGAATACATGTTCTAATGGCCCAGGACCCCTCTTCTAGCGGCTGAATATAGCCGGATTGCTCCCCCTTAGCAGGTAAAATCAGAGGCATACGGATTGCTACCCCTAAATCCGCTAGAACAACTTCAAAACACGCTAGGAGAGGGGCGAGAAGAGCGCCCTATTGTATATGTTATGTTATGTTCCTGACAGCTGGTTCAAAATTCTACAACATTTCTGGCTTTTAGCGAATTTCCCCCTATAGGGAAGTAGCTATTACCGTAGGCGGCACGGTAAGACTTAAGCGCGGGACCGCCGTAACTTTTCATTTTGAGGTCCCTAGACCCCAAAAACACCGTTCGTTCAATTTCATATATATATATATATATATATATATATATATATATATATATATATACTAGAAGAACCCGTAGCTTCGCTCACAATAAAAATTAAACATACACTATCACCCATCAATTACATCGTTTTGCTTTCCCATTTATTTTTTTGTTGTAAAATCTACTTCTCTAAACATATCAAATGTACTTCCATAAAACAAAAAAAAATTTTGGAAAGTTGCTCTTACTACGCATATGCTACGACGGAAGTATTCTATTCCTGCCTAAAGGGCCTGTCTATAAAAAAAATGTGACCATATCCAGCGCCCCACCGACAAAGCCCCAAATGGTGTTGCTGCCCTGGGTAGGCTCATGCCCAATATCGGCGGTCCTTCCTCTTGCAAGTGCTGTTTGCTTGTATCGGCTGTCCAGTTGATCTTGCTATCAGGTGAAGAGGATTGCGCTCACACACTCAAGAAGCGAATTTACAAAGACTGGCTCACCCGAGACAAACGCCGAGAAGAATTTATGGTCGTTTCTGCTTAACTTACGGTATCTGAGCTTGCCCTGATGATGATCATAGGGCACGATATAAGGAATGGTACCCTTGGCTTTTTTGACGGCTTTGAATCTGCTCGCATATATAGCATAGCAAGGCCTCACTGTGAGGCCTTGAGCATAGTTACCCTTAATTTGAAATTTATTGCACCCCCGTCGCAGCAGACCTGCGTATTAGAAATCCTATTTCTTTCCTTCATGAAGGCATAGGCCCTACGTGTTAAAGGAACCATAGAACATGACTTGAAATTTCATTCACTGTGAAAGATCATTTTCTTAAGGTTTTAGGGTCAACCTTGAACAAAAAATTACAATTCCACTCCAGCAATTATTAAAAAGTGCTATCTTACGTTTTTAGGCTCTATATTGAACAAAAAGATTGAATGAGCCGTCCCGGCAATTTTTTTTAAAGTGCTGTAGATAAAATTAATACTTTACAGTAGCACACTCTTCCTCTTTAAACAACAGTTTGTTGTCATAAAAAAGAAGTCCTTCAAGTATAAGTGATCTGTGATCACAGAAGTCCTTCAGTAATATCAATTATTTATTTTATTTTATACTACATATCAGCATTTTATATAGTGTATTGCACTTAAAATATATTCAAAAGTCTTAATTCATTAACTATCTGGCACCAAATAACAAATCTTCATGTAAACAAATACAATTAAATAGCAGAAAGAACCATCATTAATTTACATCACCTGTTTTAAATTTTACTTTCACATGTTTTGTTAGTAAACAAATCTAACTCAAATTCTTTCAAAATCCCTGACATGGGTACCTTTAAGACGGTCCCAGGGCTAAGCCAAGGCCACACTACACTACACTACAGGCCGGAGTCTCCCCCCCTCCTCCCTGATGCCACGTCACAACACCGGCCGAACTCCTAGCGCTGTGTTGGAAATAACAACTAAAATCATATGAGAATCGTAAACATTTACCAAAAAATTATGACATTAGAACATAGAAATGAAAACAATAAGAAACGAAACTGTCAAATTTCCAATAAATCATCTGATGAAAAGTAAACAAATGACTTGCCTGTAATGTTTACCGGTTTTTAAGTTTATAAAATAAAGTCTTGTTTTCTTTAAAATTATTTTCGACCGCATTTGGTTATTCATTAATTAATGCAGATTCGAAAAAATAATGGTTTCTAAACGAAAACTTAAACGAATTACTTAGGGCACGATAGTCTTAAGAGTGCGACATTGAATCGCCATAAGAGTGCATTATAAAAGCGTCTGCGATTCCGTCTGATAATGTGACGTCACCACAAAAGGACTCCGGCCTGAAAGTTATCACGAAATTGAAGGTGTATAAACCTACTCCATGGAATTCTACATGTATCTACCAAGTTTCGTGGCCATCGGTCCAGCGGTGTCTGAGTTTATCAATGCTATATATATATATATATATACCAACATCCTCTTTTATACTTTTATATATATATATATATATATATATATATAGGGATATATATCAGTCCGTAGGCGCGATAACTTTTGAAAAAAAGATCCGATCTCGATGAAAATTGGTACATACGTATAAAGCGACACTTATTACTTCGAGTTCGAAAACCAGCAGGATAGGTTTGCTCTAAGAAGGTTTTTTTCACGAAATAAAATTTATTTTCAAGATTTAACACCTTTTTATTAATTTTATTAGAATTGAATTGTTAAAATTGAATTCAGCTTAAAAAAACAAACAATTTAGCATTTTGAATTATTATTCTATGTCAATCCGTTGCTTAGAAATTGGATAGTATTGGATGTGCTAAACACAGTACGTTGTCCAATATTATTTTTAATTTTCCCTCTAAAAGTATATTCACCCTGATTTAAGATATTAAAAAAATACAACTCTGAACATATGATTAAATTTTCATGTGATGAATATTTTATTTGTGTTTATTTTGAATACTTAGAGTTCATTGATCAAGATTTTGCAGAAAATATATACTGTATAAAAAATACAAATTATTTTTAAAATTAATAAGGAAAGTATCAGCATGAGAATGAGTAATATGAGTAAAGTATGAGCATAACATGAGAAAGTATGAAAGTATGATGAGGGGGGGGGATGTCTTGGTCTAAACTGCCTGAAAATATAGCATAATATATGGTATGTTTACAATGATGAGGATTGATAATATGTTTTATTGAAATAGGATGGAGATGTAGGTCTGTTGCAACAGGGTTTCTTTAATTACTGTAAAACTGACCAAATGATTAAATTTAATTTTTTCAAGACATTTCATGTTCATATTTCATCGTTGATACAAATAATTGGTCAACTTAAATGGTGTACTAATGCATTGAACATACTAAGTAATTTTCTAGTAGAGATGGGAGTCAATTTCTGTTTTACGGGAGAGGACACTCCGCACGATAACGCGGCATCACTAAATTGCAATAAGGTGCCAAGGGGGTGTGGGAAGGTAAAAATAGCTTTAGGGGCTTCCTGAAATGAGGCGTGTGAAGTACAAAGCCGGACATGACTGCCAACACCAATTATAAATGTTTATTTTAATAAAAAAACCATGTACGGAGGAAAACTCCGCATGCGCACACTCGAGGGTTAAAATTAGTAGTATTGAACATCAATCTGACAATAGGTAAAAGAGGCGAGGCTTATACTTCCAGTGCCCTTGAATAAAAAATTAGGAATCTCTAATACGATTATAGGCCTAAGTTATTTTACTTAATGAAAATCATTTAATGTAAATTTATTTTCTTTAATCCTAAATAATGATAGGATTATACCTACCTCTGAAAGTTGAAGACACAACAATTTCCTCTTTACACAAAGTCAAGTTTATAGGCTAAATCAAATTAAATAATATATAGTTTACGCCATACCTTCATGTGTCAAAGTTTTCTCAATGGACATCTACATTTTGAAATCAAAGCGAACAAGTTACAATGTTTCGGTGAATCATATTAGGTGTAGGCAGGGCCTCACTAAAAAGCAGGCCATGCAGCAGAATTCATTACATCAAACCAGTAGGTAGGCTGGCTGAGAATCTGGCTCAGGTCTCACAGCTGTGCAGCTGTCAGTTTCTTTCAAAACAAAACATGAAAATGTAAATAAACATAAACATAGGAAACGTAAATAAACATGGAATAATGCTTGGTCACAGTCTAGGAAAAATTTTTTTTCCTAGACTGTGGCTTGGTTCTGACATTTTTAAACCTTAGCCTGTGTAGCAACATTGTAATTTTTGCTGAACGGTTAATAAAATTGTTAAAAAAAATTATGCTTGGTTCTGACGGTTAATTTCATAATCATATGAGATGAATATTAGTAAACAAATATACCCAACATAGGTAATAGAATTGCATAGCCCCATAAGGCCTTTACTGAAAGGTGAATGTGGAATCGAGTACCGTATAGTGATGTAGGATGTTAGTTCCCAGTATACTTAAATGTGACATGTCACAGTGATTGCTGCAGCATGGCCCGTTTTTAGAGTGACTTTGGTCTACCTCTTTGACTCAAAAATTCATATAATTTATTGATATACTATCTGTAAGATCTTAAATTAGCTCGAGTCACCTCTTTTTGGTGAATTTAATTAAGAATGTCCTAAATGACTCGAGCTATATTTTTAATACATTAGATAGGCCTACATTAGATACATTACTTGGAATAGCGTCCTACCCAGGAAGGTATTTTAAGCTAAGTAAGAATGACAGATGAGTGAAGGATGATCGTGGCGCGATCTTGTAGTCTTGTTACTGACTAAGGTCGACTTGTTCCTTAGACAGGACTGTTAATTAATAGAACAACAGTCAATGGCAACTAAGGGACCTACATTTTAATGTGGGATACGAACCAAAATTTCCCCGGTTAACAATTTTACGAACTTGTCTATGAGTACGGTCCTATGAACATAGTAGTCATTAGTGCGGATGTTAATCCCCACTAAGCAACACCACGTCCACAATCTATTGCTCATAATAAAATTACATATCAAGGTCTCACTGAAAATACCTGGGTTATTGCCCATTCTACTATACTAGCTTGAACGACAAGGCTAGCAGATTTTTTAGTAATGACCAGACTAGTTCGAAGACACGAAAAGTTTATGTATAAACTGTTTAGGTAGGCCCTACTAGACTCTACAAGTAGTTGCTGATGCAAACATAGCCAGCTCAAGTGACGGGCCGCGCACGTCAAACTTATATTTAATGTAGAAAAACGAAACCTAGGAGTTATCTGGTTTTACAGAAAACACACGCCCTTGGTGTAAAGAAAAAGAAAGAAGTGAGCATAATCAGCTGATATGACGTATTAGTTAGGCTCTCGAAATTACAAGCTTCTCGCGGCTGAGCCTTCCGAGGAGAGGCACGACTAGTGACGGAGTGCGCGTGCGCAGATGCCAACAGCTGTTCGATACGATTTACTCGCGGTATGTCGATATACGACATCGCAATATTGTTCATATTGCACTTGGTACCGTCGCGTCTTGGCAACCTCGCGTCGCGTCAACATCGATTCTGTTTTATTTATTTCAATTACGTTATTTGCAAAAAGAAAGAGGAATTCCGATCTTTAAAGTGAAATATTATTCTCGCATTTCAAATGTTTCATACAGAGAAATAAATTAATATTTACCTAGTTACAGTAACAAAATTAACTTACCTTACATTACCAAAATATCGCTGGAAATATTACTAAAATATTGTTTCATGTTATTTTTAAAAAATAAGGAAGACAGCATTTTTTTATTTTCTATAAGGGTAGCATTGGGAATGAGGTGCAGATTTGCTGCTACGATAGAGTAAAAATCGGCGATTTGAGGTTAATACAAGAGGTTTCAACTAGGCGAAGCCACAAACCATGTTTTATATGTTGAGAAATAAGCGAGATAAAGGATTTTAGCGATTTTCTTTAGACATAAGCTATTACCGTCGTTCTAGCAGAATGGACAAATATACCCCCGTTGCAGCAGACCTGCATACTCAGCAAATTTCAAATGCAAAAGAACATATTTCAATCCAACATAGCGAGATTTGACATGGTTTTGTAATCCCCATAAGAACAACATGGGGAATGAGTATGCAGGTTTGCTTCAACAGGTATGTTAAAACTGGTTAGTTTTAATTCATTATTTAATATATCTTAACTAGAAGAAGCCATATACCAAGTTTTATTATGATATGTTCAAAAATAAGGCAGATATAGAATTTTTTTATTTCCCATAAGAATAACATGGGGAATGATTATGCAGGTTTGCTGCCACAAAAATGGAACTTTTGGGGATTTTAGAATAAAATACATTAGATCTCATCTAGATGAAGCCACAAACCTAGGGTTTAATTAAGATATGTTGAGGAATGAGCGAGATATAGAATTTACTTATTCTCCATAAGGTCAACATAGGGACAACGCACTGTGTTTACCACTTTCAATATCTCGGTAACCAATGGACATAGAGCAATGATTCAATATACTAAATTGTTTGTTTTTTTGAGGCGAATCCAATGGTGCCAACAAAAATTTGATTAATTTTATTTTTCTATGTAAAAACCCCAAAAAACCCATTTTTGGGGGGGTTATCCCCCTTTACCCCCCCTTCTGATGGTCCGATCGGGCTGGTTTACGAACTTGTCCAATCGATTACCACTTTACATGTCTGTACCAAATTTCATTAAGATCGGACCATATTTACGGCCGCTATCGTGCTCACAGACACACACACACACACACACACACACACACACACACACACATATATATATATAGATAGATATAAATTCGAACGAATGGTGTTTTTTGCTTCTGGTGGCCCCAAATCGAAAAGTTATCATGGTCTCGGGCTTAGGTCTTACCATGAGACCTACGGTAATAGCTTCTTCCCTATAGGGGAAATTCGCTAAAAATATCCGTCCAGGGTATATTTATATAAATTGATAGCTTTTATGAGTACTTTCTGGATATGAAGTTAGTTTATAGTGAAAACGCATTTTTACCTGCACAAATTACGATTTGTTTCAAAATTTAGCATGGTCTTATGGGAAATAGAATTTTCATTTTTTTGTGTGTCTGTAAGCATAGCACGATAACTCTCGTAAACATCGACCGTTCGTGCCAAAATTTGGTACAGACATGGAGACATGTAAAACTATATTATCTTGGACGAGTTCGTAAACCAGCCTCATCGACCTATCCTAAAGTGGGGTAAAAACTCCATTTTACCCCCTTAAAATAGGTTGCATTTAGTTTTCGAAATTGAATGATTAAATTTATCCGATTACTGTTTTCACCATTGGATTCAGCTCGAAAAAAACAAACTTCTTTAAGTCCATTGGTCTCAAAGATATTAACGAATTTCCTTCTGGAAGGCTCCTTTTTGGCCCTCAAAAATGGGGTTTTGAGACTTCAAATAGAAATATTAAAGTTCATCGTAAAGTTATCATGAAAAACGTTAAGGGCCACAAAACGTATAAAGTTATCACAGTCTCAGGCTTATCATGAGACCTATACGGTAGCAATTTCCTCCCCATAGGAGTAATTCGCCAATCGAGAGATTTTTGGTAATTATATACAGCCGGTCTCAACTGGATAAAGTCACAAAACAAGTTGTATTGAGGTGTGACGAGAAATAAGCAAGATGACTTATTTATTTATTACCCACAAAGTTAGCATTGGTAAGGAGTAAGGGAGTACGCATGTATGCTGCTACTGAAATGCAGCAATCTGGAATTTTACTCAAATATGCTGCGAAATAAATGTAGTCAATAATATTAGTCAATATCGATATTTGTTTCGATATTTCCGAGCTTATCGGAACTATCGAAGCTTCATTGCGACTATTCGGCTACGGCCATATTAGCGACATTCGGTTATTTCCGTCATTGTTCGTTTGATTTCCCCCACTACGCCAGCCTAGTCGTGCCTCCCTCGGAAGGCTCGGGCGCGAGAAGCTTGTCTCGAAATTAGCGGACCTAGAAGAAAGTAGAACAGAGACCGTACAAATAATATTTTGATTCAGTTGTCGTAACTGGTTTATATTAGTCGTAGTAAGCGCTAGTTGCGTGAGCCCAACTAAGTCACACCAGCTGACTCTGCACACACCTTTCTTTTTTCTTTACATTATTAAGAAAATGGTACGACGTAATGGTATTCAAACCTTTAATTGCGATCAAGCCATTTACTAACACTGCCAGGCCTATCGCAAGACATCGGGTTCCCACAACCCAAATCAAGTCTATTTGCAGATAAATGCGTTGAAAGTTTGTTGACATTTGATTGTACGTTGTTTATTATAAACAATGTATGAAAGCTCCGGCAATAGAGGAGGCCAATGCTCAAAATATTGTAGCCTACCCGGCATAACACTTGATTTTCTACCAAGGAATGGTAGAGAAAATCCAAACATTAGAAACAAAACAGCTTATTTGTCATTACGATAACACTTCACTTGTTCAAATATGTAATTATTTAACTTTAAACATTGTAGGCTAGAGACCTAGGCCAGCAAATAATTATAACTTATGCCCACAACATGAAACATGATGTTGGCTGTGATATGTAAAGTTACAAAGATGCAAACCAACCTGCTAACCATTCTAACACAGAAGATTATCAAAATATGATATTAAATAGGCTAAAAAATTCCATCTTTTTTCAGAGTTTTGACTGTTTTAAGTTTAGAGGTTAAGTCGAATGACAACATTGAGAGGCAGCCAGGCTGTTAAACAGCTTAGTGACAATAGACAAACTGAAATAAACCTCATACAAATTAAAAAATAAATTCCCTTCACTCAATGACAGCACAAAGTATTGATATTGAAGTTATTTAAATTTCTTTCAAAATATTTTACCAGACAATCGTTATACAATTCAAATTGTTTACTCTCTATTCAAACAATGTTTCAGGAGCCGTGTACTATGTGACAACTGGTTAAAATGCATTAGCACAATATGATAGGCCTAAATATGTATGGGAACAATGCTGAAATTTATAACTTGCTTAATAGTTTCCATGAAGGCATAATAATTAAATTTTGTTCAATGACGATAGTATTTTTTTTTTTAATTGGCTGAAGATGCAGTTCTGCTGCAACTAATAGGGATGTTTTATTTACAAAACTAACCATATGATTGAATTTAATTTGTTCATGAGATTATATTATTAGTTTTTCCGGTGTTTTGAATTCATTGATTACTTGTTTTCTTACATTTATATACTATAACAAGACTACATTTATTGAAAATTGGGGCTCAGGTGTTCATACTGCGCTTGTGTAGGGTAGATCTGCTCTGATTTCATTGAGCAATAGAGCCGTCTGCTCTTAATAAAGGATCTAATACTACTCAAGCCATTTGATAAAAACTTGTATTATATAGAATGCCACTTAGTTTCGAGTTCAACCGCATACAGTGGCACTAGGATGTGTTGAACCAGAATACCACCTACTTAAGCAAGTAAACTGAAAGTACAGATTGTAGGGGTGGGAGGGGGTTGTTAATATATATATATATATATATATATATATATATATATATATAAATGGTTAAATTTTCATTTATAAAGTTAAAACAATAGTAATAATTATTTTGTTTTTATTCCCTTTGATTTGTTAATATAAATATATTGAGATTTTGATATATACACCACATACCCCTGATAGTACGTCATGCATATGTGCGAACCAATAATTAGGATATAAAATTTTGAAAAAATTAAGCTTTTTCTATAAAACAATATATTTTTCTATATGAATAATTACAAAAGGATATTAATCAATCGTAAAACATTTTTAGCAAATATGGTACCCAATAGACCATATTTGAGCAGAAAATGTGTTATTAAAATTAAATAATAATTCGATATTATACTTTACAGATGTGTGCCTACCAGATATTAATTGGGTATTTGAATAGAGAAAGTGAAGAATTCATGAACCAAATAAAAATAAAAACGTTTTAACATTAAATTTTATATGATGGATCAAAATATATCAAATAAAAAAATAACAATAATGTACACATTTTGATTATTAAAATATATTTAAATAAATATGTGCCCATATGAAAATGTTTTACAATGCTAGGTAATATCATTTATTTGACAAATGGAAATTCGCTGAGTACGCAGGTATGCTGCGACGATTGTATTTACGTCTTTTTAGCTAATTTCCCCTATATGGAAGAAGCTATAACCGTAGGTCTCATGGTAAGACCTAAGCCCAAGACCATGATAACTTTTCGTTTAAGGGCCCCCAGAAGCAAAAAACACCATTCGCAAATTTGTATGTGTATATATATATATATATATATATATATATATATGTTTGTAAAAATAATAATGAACTTGAGCACCCTTTTATCATTATTTTATTTAAAGAATGATTTTATTAAATAAAATAATGATAAAACGGTGCTCAAGTTCATTATTATTTTTAGATATACTTTTAGCAGCGCTAAGTCGTCAATCAAACAATAAAAAAAAATATATATATATATATATATTTGTGTGTCTGTAAGCACGATAGCGCTCGCAAAAATGGTCCAATCGCAATGAAATTTGGCACAGGGGTGTAAAGTATTAATTATTCGGATGAGTTTAAAAACCAGCCCTATCGGGCTATTTGAAGGGGGGTTAAAGGGGAATAAACCCCCCAAAAATGGGTTTTTGGGTTTTTCACATATCAAAATAATACCCCCTTTGCAGCAAACCTGCGTACTCAGCGAATTTCCAATAAAAAACAATAATTAATCAAATGTAAAAAAAATTTAAAAAGTTACGTATTTATATATTAAAATAAAATGCCATAGTTTGGTTTTCATATCAATAACATCGATAAATAAGTTTAATTTGAAAGATTTTTTTTTTAATAAATTGACTAGATTTTTTTGTTAAAAATCAAAAATCCTATTACAAATACCTTTGATAAATTCGTGAAATACTCTGCAGGTTATGATGAAACAAAGTTTCGTTGGACGTCATTCTGCTGCCCTGATACTAAAATACTTGTCAAAAAACGTGACATAACTAAAAAAAACATGACATAACAAAAAAGCGGACATAACTTGGAGACCAATGGACTTAGAGCAATGATTTCAAATACCAAGTTGTTTGTTTTTTCGAGCAGAATACAAAGGTGAAAACATGAATTTGATTAATTTTTCAATTTTAAAAAGCCAAAAACCCCATTTTTGGGGGGTAAAAGCAGCCTTTACCCCACTTAGGATATGTAGATCTGGCTGGTTTACGAACTCGTCCAAGAGAACCTAGTTTTACATGTGTGTACTAATTATTGTTACGATCGGACGATGTTTACGAGAGTTATCGTGTTAACAGACACTCAAAAAATGAAAATTTTTTCTCCCCATATAAGTCTATGTTAAATTTTGAAACAAATTTGATTTTTGCGGGGAAAAATACATCTCCGCAATAAACTCACTTGATATCCAAAAAGTAGACACAAAAGCTATCAATTGATATACAAATTGATATGATTGCTGAGGGCACCCTGAATGGATATTTTTTGTCTGTTAAAACTACGGTAATAGCTTATTTGTAAGGAAATTCGTTAATACCTCGGAGACCAATGAACTTAGAACAATGATTCAAGCTACCAAATTGTTCGTTTTGTTGAGCTGAATCCAGTGGTGAAAACAACAATTTGATAAATATAATTTTTTAGTTTGAAATACTGAAAAACCCATTTTTGACGGGCAAAAAGGAATCTTCCAGAGGTATTTTCGCTAATAACTCGGAGACCAATGGATTTAGGGCAACGATTCAAGATACGAGATAGATTGTTTGTTTTATCAAGCTGAATCCAATGTTGAAAACAATAATTTGATTTGATTTTATTTCCAATATAAGACCTTGTTAAATTTTGAATCAAATCGTGATTTTTGCTTGGAAAAATACATTTCCGCGGTAAACTTACTTGATATAGAAAAAGTATACATAAAAAGCAACCATTTGATATACAAATTGATATGATTGCTGAGGGCACCCTGAACGGATATTTTTGTCCATTCTGTTAAAACGACGGTAATAGCTTATTTCTAAGGAAATTTGCTAAAAATAATCCAAACTCCCCCAAAAATGGGTTTTTGAGTTTTTTTACATAAAAAAATAAAATTTTTGTTTGCACCATTGAATTCAGCTCGAAAAAACAAACAATTCAGTAGTTTGAACCATTGATCTATGTCCATTAGTTACTGAGATAATGAAAGTGGTAAACACAGTACGTTGTCCCTATGTTAACCTTATAGGAAATAAGTAAAATTCTATATCTCGCTTACTTCTCATATCTCAATAAAACTTGGTTTGTGGCTTCATCTAGATGACATTTAATGTATTTTAGTCTAAAATCACCGAAATTTCAATTTTTGTGGCAGCAAACCTGCATACTCATTCCCCATGTTATCCTTATGGGCAATAAAAAAAATCCATATCTTCATTATTTCTAAACATATCTTGATAAAACTTGATATATGGCTTCTTCTAGATAATGTTTACTAAATATTGAAATTAAACCACCTAGTTTTAACATGCCTGTAGCAGCAAACCTGCATACTCATTCCCCATGTTATTCTTATGGAGATTACGAAAAAATGTCATATCTCACTACATTGGATGGAAGTATTTGTTTGGCATTTGAAATTCGCTGAGTATGCAGGTCTGCTGCAACTGGGGTAATTTTACATAAATTAATTAATCAGAGGGCAAAGCTAAAGAAGTTAATCATCTCTGCAAGACAAGTCATGTCACATCTTGATTTGTAAATGTTATTGCTACTTTTTTGTAAAATACAGAGACGTTTAGTTACAGCTGGAAATCCTTTTCCTTGTTCCATCGTAGGCCTATACAAACAAAGTTTTGTTTGGAAATTTGGGGGCAGACAATTGGTACAGGGAAGGGGCCTAGTTTCCTACGTTTTAGCTAATTTTACGTTTTAGCTAATTTCCCCCTATATAGGGAAGTAGCTATTACCGTAGGCGGCATGGTAAGACTTAAGCACGGGACCACCGTAACTTTTCATTTTGATGCCCCCCAGACCCCAAAAACACAGTTCGTTCATTTTCATATACAGGGTGTATATAAAGTCCCGCACGGGCTTAATATTTTCTAAACGACAACAGATCAATCAATAAGATTTTGTACATCAACACCCACACCTAAAAATCTACTTTTTAAAGGAACTGTCAATTTTCTGTCTTATCATGGGGACGTCCCGCAAGGAGTCAGAAGGAAATCTTAAATAGGAGCATAGGTCAATATGCACATCATTATAAAGGGCTTAGCTAGCAAAGTTCAGTGCCGCAAACCGCATTCAAAAAGGTTGATCCAGTACAAAATGGCGGCTGTTAAAATGTTTACCAGGTTTTCCCCGTTACCAATAAGTTATTAGGACCAAATTTGTAACCCTTTTAGATAACTAACGTTATAATTAGCTTCTCTATAGACACGCATAATGTAGTATTTAGCTGCAGTATTAATTTAGTTGCAGTTTCGCTTTAATGGGATTGTGGCTACTGTACTAGTAAAATGTAACAAAGTAAAACCTTCGAACAGCCGCCATTTTGTACTGGATCGACCCTTTTTGAATGCGGTTTGTGGCATAAAACTCTGCTAGCTAAGCCCTTTAAAATGATGTGCATATTGACCTATGCTCCTATTTAAGATTTCCTTCTGACTCCTTGCGGGACGTCCCCCATGATATGACAGAAAATTGATAGTTCTTTAAAAAGTAGATTTTTAGGTGTGGTGTTGATGTACAAAATATTATTGATTTATCTGTGTCGTTTAGAAAAATTAAGCCCTTGCAGGTCTTTATGTACACCCACTTTAAATGGCCGCCATTTTGTAACGGGTGATCCTTTGAGGCACGGTTTCCGGCATTGAACTCTGCTAGCTAAGCCCTTTAAATGATGTGCATATTGACCCTATGCTCCTATTTAAGATTTCCTTCTGACTCTTTGCGGGACGTCCCCATGATATGACAGAAAATTGATAGTTTCTTAAAAATGTAGATTTTTAGGTGTGGGTGTTTATGTACCAAATCTTATTGATTTATCTGTTGTCGTTTAGAAAATATTAAGACCGTGCGGGACTTTATATACAACCCTGTATACATATATATATCTATATACATATATATATATATATATATATATATATATATATATATACCTGTCCGATTTATATATACCTGTCCGTAGGCGCGATAACTTTTGTAAAAAAGGTCCGATCGCGATGAAATTTGGTACATACGTCTAGAGTGACATTTATTACTTCGAGTTCGAAAACCAGCGCAATAAGTTAACTCTAAGAAGCGTTTTTTTTACAAAATAAATTTATTAGCGAATTTCCCCTATAGGGAAGAAGCTATTACCGTAGGTCTCATGGTAAGACCTAAGCCCGAGACCATGATAACCTTTCGTTTTGGGGCCACCAGAAGCAAAAAACACCATTGGTTCGAATTTTTAGATGTATATATCTGATATATCTATATATCTATATATATATGTGTGTCTGTTAGCACGATAGCGGCCGTAAAAATGGTCCGATCTTGATGAAAATTGATACAGACGTGTAAAGTGGTAATCATTCAGATGAGTTCGTGAACCAGCCCGATCGGACCATCGGAAGGGGGGGTAAAGGGGGATAAACCACCCCCCCTTAAATTTGTTTTTTTGATCTTTTTACACAGAATTATAAATTTGATCAAATTTTTGTTGGCACCATTGAATTCAGCTCAAAAAACAAACAATTTAGTACTTTGAATCATTGCTCTATGTCCATTGGTTACCGAGATATTGAAAGTGGTAAACACAGTACGTTGTCCCAATGTTAACCTTATGGGGAATAAGTAAAATTCTATATCTCGCTTATTTTTCAACACATCTTAATAAAACTTGGTTTGTGGCTTCATCTAGATGAGATCTAATGTTTAATAGTCTAAAATCCCCTATACTTCCATTTTTGTGGCAGCAAACCTGCATTCTCATTCCCCATGTTATCCTTATGGGCAATATAAAAAGTACTATATCTTGATAATTTTTTAATATATCTGAATAAAACTTGGTGTTAGCTTTTTCTAGTTAACATCTATTAAATATTGAAGTAAAACCAACCAGTTTTAACATACCTGTTGCAGCAAACCTGCACACTCCTTCCCCATGTTATTCTTATGGAGATTACTAAAACATGTCAAATCTCACTATGTTGGATTGACATATGTTCTTTTGCATTTGAAATTCGCTAAGTATGCAGGTCTGCTGCAACGGGGGTATTTATAGGATTTGATATCTTTATATTATTTTCTTGTAAATTTCAAGTGTCAAAATAGGATTCAGCTTAAAAAAATGAACAGTTTAGCATTTTGAATTATTATTCTACGTCAATCCGTTGCTGGGATATTGAAAGTGCTAAACACAGTACGTTGTCCAATATTTATTTTTAATTTTACCCTCCAAAAAGTATGCTTGTCCAGTTTGGGGCATGTGCCTATCCCCCACTAAACGTAATAAAATTCAAATTTTCCAAAATAAGGTGTTAAGAATAGCTACAAACAGCCCTTGGTACGTTCGAAGTGCACAAATACACCGTGAATTAGGCCTTCGTTCTATTAAAAACTTTGTAACAGTGACTGCAAGAAAATTTCTTTCAAATTTGCACCTCGTCCCTGGAGCAGTGGCGTTTAACATCGGGGAACCAACCCTCAACCGTAGATTGAAACCACGAATCCCTCAAGATTTTGACGACATGATGGAAAAATGTAATTGAATTACTTCTGCAAATCTATTTTTTTTCTTTAAATTGTTAACTATTTTTATTTAATTTTATTCATGGGTGTCTCTAAATAGAGCGAACCCGATAATGTTAACGCTGTACTGTTACCTTTCTGTGCATAATATTTTGTATATTGATCCAGAAATAAAACCATTAAAAAAAAGTATAGTTTCCCTGATTTGACAGATAAAAAAATACAATTCTGAACATATGATTATATTTTCAGGTGATGAATACTTTATTTGTTTCATAAAAAATACAAATTATTTTAAAATTTAAAAAAGAAAGTACGAGCATTTGGAAGGGGGGATGTCTTGGTCTAAAATGCCTGAAAATGTAGCATAATATATGGTTTGTTTACAATGTTGAGGATTGATAATATGTTTTATTGAAATTCGCTGGAGTCAGGTCTGCTGCAACAGGGGTGTGTAATTGCAAATACAAAAGTTTATATGTTAGAAAGAAAACCAATGTGGTCTCCTTGTTAATTTTCCTCATGTTTAAAGCTTATGAATGATTAAATATACGTTTTTAGTTTATTACTTACTTAACGTATTCAAACAATACTTTCCTTAAAATAAATTGAATGCTTACATATACGAAATAAATCCTTTGGAAATACGCTGAGTATACGCAGGTCTGCTGCGACGGGGGTATTTAGTTATTGTGTGGTCTGGTGCAAGCCACCCTCTGGGGGGCCCAGATGAAACATCAGAAAACAAAATGAAACTGTATATCAAAATAAATACCCCCGTTGCAGCAGACCTGCATACTCAGCGAATTTCAAATGCAAAACAACATATGTTAATCCAACATAGCGAGATTTGACATGTTTTTTGTAAGCTCCATAAGAATAACATTGGGAATGAGTATGCAGGTTTGCTGCTACAGGGATGTTTATACTGGTTGGTTTTAATTCAATATTTAGTAGATTTGAACTAGAAGAAGCCATTTACCAAGTTTTATCAAGATATGTTGAGAAATAAGCGAGATATAGAATTCGACTTATTTCCCATAAGGTTAACATTGGGACAACGTACTGTGTTTACCACTTTCAATATCTCGGTAACCAATGGACATAGAGCAGTGATTCAAAATAGTAAATTGTTTGTTTTTTTGAGCTGAATTCAATGGTGCCAACAAAAATTTGACAAATTTCATTTTTCTATGTGAAAAACTCAAAAAAAACCCATTTTTGGGGGGGTTTACCCCCCTTTACCCCCCTTCCGGTGGTCCGATCGGGCTGGTTCACGAACTCGTCCGAGTGATTACCACTTTACACGTCTGTACCAAATTTCATTAAGATCGGACCATATTTACGGCCGCTATCGTGTTAACAGATATATAGATATATAGATATATATATATATATGTATATAAAAATTCGAACGAATGGTGTTTTTTGCTTCTGGGGACCCCAAAATGAAAAGTTAACATGGTCTCGGACTTAGGTCTTACCATGAGTACTACCGTAATAGCTTATTCCTTTAAGGAAATTCGCTAATATTCCTTTAAGGAAATTCGCTAAAATAGGGCGTTTTAATTAATTGATACACATTTTTTAAAGAATAAGAATTTTACGTATCTTCTAATATTTTATTTCATTCTAATCTTCTTCATTTAAATATTCTAATGCTGAGTAAATGTTAGGATTATTAGTTGGAGCTGTTTAAACCAGTTATTCATTTGAAGTCTTAATTATTACGTGAAGTTTTGCCTGGCTGGTTATTCTCCAAATTATAGATACGTGGGAGACTTTGGCCGGATTTATTTATAGAAATGATTGATCTCTTACATTTTCTATCTGGGAGACACAAATCTGTTTACTTTGACTGCCTATGGCACCTCTTGACGAGAAGCCCAAAGATGACTTTAGTGATTCCATATCAGGTTTTTATGAGTTTTTTCTTTTTTCCTAAAAAAAGAGGGTGGCGGCCTCTTTTTACCTTGCATTCCCCCCCCCCCATATGGGCCTCAAGCCTTTGCGTGGAAGTTATCAAGCAAACACAAGGAGTGAGCCGGTACAGTACAAGGATGAACAGTACTGCTAAAAGTATGCGGCATCATCGGGACTCGATCCTGCGACGCTGCCGCCACAGAACCGGGGCTGAGTGCGCTACCAACTGCGCCACCAACTCACTTAATCACCGAGTTAAATCATCGTTTAATGAGATCAGGTAATAGTAATGTATATTGATGACTGTAATGAACTGATTTGAAACTTGAATGTTTAACAATATAAAAAATATACTCTGCTCAAAATGTGGCCCCCTTCCTTTTGTGGCCCGGGGCAATCTGCCCCCTTTGCCCCCCCCCCTCTCAGCGGCCCTGGTCCCCTCCCTCTTTTTATGTCCAGGCCCGGCGGCAGGATTTTTGGGCCCCTGTACAATAGAGAGACCCGGGCCCCTAGCCTGATGATTTTTTTTACTAATCCCGTGTGACTCCGGGCCCCCATTTTGGCTCATCTCATGTGGATCCGGGCCCCTGTGCATTTGCCCCCTGCCCCCCTGTCGCCGGCCCTGTATACGTCACATCGGGAGGCGTTTAAACATTTCTCATGAGGAGTTCAGATGAAATGAAATGAAATGAAAAATGGATTTATTAACGAAGCGAAGTTAGGACTAGCAAGTCCTCTCTACCACTTAACTTCGACTAAAAATAAATATATAACATGGTAGGTAAACAAAAACAAATAAGACATAAGTACATTAACAATTTTCAATAGAACTAAAATTCAACTTTAATGAAGTAACATTCACCCAACCCAAGTTACCCTATATCCCGCCACACCAGGGCCACAGCAATCACTCCCGCCCACCTCGCAGTAAAAGATTTTTTACTTCAGCCCCAAACCGAGCGCGGCTTTTCTGAGTTTTGATGGGATCAGGGAGAGAATTCCAAAGTCTAGTGGCAGAAACGACAAATGATTTATTATAGACTGTTGTTCTATGAGTAGGAATAGATAAAAGAAGAGAGCCCCTTCGAGTAGAACGGCTGCTAATATCAGAAACAAATTTAAATCTATCAGAGAGGTACTTTGGAACTTTGTTCCTTATTATTGAATGTAAAAGACGGAGAGAATGAAATTCACGGAGTTCCTTCAACTTCAATAATGACAATAAGTCGAAATAAGGCGTAACGTGATCACTGCGTCTCAAGCCAAAAATGAACTGGATACAATAATTTTGAGCTCGCTGAAGTCTATTCGACAGCTCAACGGTCATGTCGTCAATGACAACATCACAATAGTTAAAGTGAGTCAGCACAAGGGTTTTTACTAACATTATCTTAAGATTCAGAGGAAAATAAGCTACAAAACGTTTGATGCTGTGAATGGCAGCAAATACCCTGTTACATATAACATTTACTTGGTCAACCTATTTCAAGTGATTGTCTATTTGAAGTCCAAGGTTCTTTAGTTTGTCACAGTATTCAAGGTCTTTTCCATTAACATTTAGTCTGGGGACAGTACGTAAGTTTATTTTAGTTTTAGTCATGAGTCTAGGGTATCCGACAATCATAGTTTGAGTTTTGTTAATGTTCTGTTTGAGACCGTTTTGGTTAGACCAGCGAGTGATTGAGTCAATGTCAGAGTTGATCTGCCGAACTGTGATGTCCACGTCATTGACTGAAAAGTGGGAGTAAATTTGTAAATCGTCAGCATAAAGATGAAATTGAGAGTGAGTGATCTGTTCTGTGATGTCATTGATGTAAAGTGAAAACATAACTGGCCCAAATACAGATCCCTGGGGCACACCCCTAATGATTGGTCTCCAGCTGGATGAGTTGTCTCCAACCCTAACACTCTGTTGTCGATCAGATAGGTAGGACTGAACCCAGTCAACACAGCCATCAGAAAATCCAGCTTTTCGCATCTTAAGGAGCAAGAGAGGATGGTACACGCAGTCGAATGCCTTTGAAAAATCAAAAAGAGTCAGAATTGTGGCTTGTTTATTATCCATTGCAAAACGAATATCATCCGTTATTTTCAGAAGAGCTGTAGTAGTGCTGAAGTTGGAGCGAAAACCAGATTGAAAGTTGGATAAAATACTATTTTGTTCAAGATATAAGCAGAGAATTGTTGATGAACGATTCTTTCAAGGCATTTAGACAAAGCAGAAAGGATGCTGATTGGCCTATAGTCAGAAGGCGATTTAGATGAAGATGACTTTTGAATGACTTTTTGATGAAGATGACTAGTGCTTTTTCAAAGTTACGAAATTTATTGCATTAGAGAGCTTTGCCAGTTTTATTCAAACATTTGGTTTTTGTTGATTTGCTTCTTGGTGTAAATAAACCATATGACTCTAAAAATGATGTGACCATGAAGCTTCAATTAATTGATTACATCTTTCAGGAGATCTAACTCAATCCCACGTTCACCTTTCAGTACAGGCCTTATGGGAGACAGCTATTCTATTACCTTTGCTAAGTTTATTTGTTTACTAAATCCGTGTCATTAATGGTAAAATCATCAGCTGATTATTATTTCATGTGAGTAGTACAACCTAAATTACCATTTGAAACATATGGTTTATGAAAATTCCATACTGAAAGTAACAAAAGGCTAAATGTCGCGGTGAAATATAATATAGTTAATAATTTCTTGGTTGTGGCCAATAATCCTGCGATGTTTTAATTTACCAATCAGCAAACCTATGTACTCACTTCCAAAATATTAAACTTTAAAAAATCCATATTCTTAATACGCTATATGTAAACTTTGCAACTAAAAAGGATATTTTGTTTTATGATTTACCCCTATATATTACTCATAAAAACGCGCGTCTGTGTGTGCAGATGTGTAAACTGGCTTTATATTTTTAATTTAGACAATATAACTCAAAAAAAGCGCGGAAAACTGATTCGACCATTTATTTTCATATTAAATTCCACAAACATAAAGAAAAGGGCTGAACAGCTAATGCATTTGTTTTTATATACAATCATTTGTTTACTTAACAGCTGCTGAATTGTCCAAGAATAATAAATTGTAGCTTATTTCTCATCAAATGTAAACAAACTTATTGTATGGTTTTTATTTAAGCGAGAACTACTGGTGCTTTGCTTAAAACTTTAATTTTATGACACCAAACATTCATACTCAGCCTCCAAGCACCATAAAGTAAGTTTTTTATACTTATTTATGAACATATAAGTTGATTTGACTTGATTTTATATTTTGTCTAAATTGTTTATTAAAATATTTCAAATTTGCCGAGTATGCAGGTCTGCTACGACAGTGGTTTTTTTAGGCCTCGGGAAAGCAGAATAAGAAAAAATCTCATAAAAAAGTGAATTTACTGAACATTTCGAATGATGGACAAAACCTCTTTAATTCGTTCTTTAAAACATTCCATAAATTGTTTGATGTTTGGTTAAATACGTGGTATTTATAAAAAAAGACCTTTACGACTTTGAAAGCTAGTACATGCTTACTTTACGATGAACATTCATAATTTTGTTGTTATTCTTAGTTGAAGTACTTGAAGTTTTTTGCTTGATACCTAAATAGGCTGAATGAAACTTTGGCCCAAAGTTCAACGCACATTCCATCTTACATAGTTTTGTAGTTAGCTGTTTTTGTTAGTTGTATTTGTATCTCCAGAAATTATGCATTTCCTTCTCCTCACCGGCGCCGGTGGGGAGAAGGAATATAAACTGCATTTCTATTGGTGGAGTCACGGAGTCACAAAAGTCAAGTTTGGAGGGCTCATATTCTTACCCATATTCTTTTCTAAAACTGGAACTTTCCAAGGGTGTTTCAGAGTTGAATTATTATCATGTTGCGATTGAAGTGAAACCTCTTCTTTTGTTGGAATGTGCGTTGGATCACATACAGAAGACATATTAAACCTTAGGTACGCCGTTGAGTAAACTTAAAGTATTTTGAATAACAAATATCAAAACTTAGGTATGTAACTAGAATACGTGGGTGTTTATACTCTTCAAGTTTTGTTGAGATTGTTTGTATCTATTTTATTTATTTTGTAGAAAAATTGTTTTTACTATTTTAAATTTTTAAGACACAAAAATAAGAAAACTTTGTGAGAAACACAAAAGATTCTTTTTCCATTTTTTCTTAGAATCAACTTTAAGGAAGAAACTCTAGAAAAGTAGCTGTCTTGACAAGGTTCGATTAAATAAAATAATACTGTTAAGTGTTTAACCAAATCGGAAAAACACATATTGCCTTTTTTAAAACTATTAAGCCAACTAAAAATCCTGTTCTGTAGTCTAAATCACATTTTACATCCTACACAGCAAATTTCATAATGTAGAAAAACGGACAAAATCCTATCAAAATGTCTCATTATAAAAGCTAACTCTTATTATTTCTAGCAAAAATCTTTGTGGCCGGTAAAAGTTTTGTTATTTTTGTAATTTATTTCATTTTTACAATTACCAAACAGTTTGTTTTTAATACATAAAACTTAGCTTAGTTAAATTTTTCAATTTGAATTTACATTGCTACTCTGTTCGTTTGGTTGAGGTAGATTATCGGCTGTATGATGCAAGCCGTGTGCAGGCGAATGAGTCATGGTGCCGGCGCCGCACTGTCGACCTCAATATCTGGTTATGTTTCACAGTCCCAGAATTTAAATGAAATGAAATGAAAAAATCTTTATTTTCTCAGGCAAAGTTAGGGCCGCATGCCCTTTCTTACACTTAACCGGCCTAAACAATTTATACACAAATATAATACAACAATAACATTATGAAACACTAACAAAAACATAATGAACTCTTCCAATAAATTGAGAAAAAACAAAAATATAATTTCCTTTTACTCTAGCACATTCATTCTCTGCCAGTAACCCCGCCCAAGACAACCACCTAGGATACACCAGCCAGAGTCATCCGCTCAAAAAGCAAAAATTTTCAGCGCCGCCACAAACCGACGATGACTACCTAGGAATTTAATGGAAAGGTTATTCCACAAGCGGCAGGCAGTCACAACAAATGCTCTGTCATATACTGCAGTCCTATGTTGAGGCATCCGCAAAGTAAGTGAGGCAGAACGTGAGCTCCGAAAATTATTTTGGAATTGGGAAACAAATTTAAAATTATTTTCAAAATATTTTGGCAAACTGGTTTTTTTAAAATTGAAAAAGCTAAAGAAAGGATTTTTACTGTTCTCTAATCGGGGACAACCGAACCGCGCCGGCATTTTGGGTTCTTTTGAAAGTATCGAACCGCGCCGGTAATTATAAAGAGGATTAGTAAGGGTCGCCTCGCCACCCGGTCAGGTAGTCGCTACGGGACTGGGGAAAAGGGAATTATTTTGTCCCGGCTTCCTGTCTGTGACTGCTGACTTATAACTGCCACCAATATCAGGAATTACTGGTTGATAAACTACTACTGGTATGATTATAACGGGGGGAAGTTAGAGGTGTCATGCTCAAAGTAATTACACAGTAGAGTCCCGATAATCCGAAATAACTGGCACCGGAACTATTTCGAAGTATAGCGAATATTCCGGATTAAGCGGAATTATTAATGAAATAAAAATAATTGCCAAATACATTGTCTCATTATATTTTGCTGTTCACTCCCGGTCGGCAAATACCGCTATTAAATGTTACGCCCTTTTTTACTTTTCAAAGATATTCCCAGAGTTACTTCCGTTGTTTTCCCGCAATTGATAAAAACTCGTGATCGTTTCTGCAAACTTACTTCTGCCGTTGCCTCGCCGGATACCCGCGAACGGTACACACGCGCGATAAAATTAAACAACCATTTGCTTCTTTTACAAAATTGATCTTGCGATCGGTAAAAACGCTTTAGCGACTTTCACGGTCCTTTACTTTTTTGCTAAGTTATTCCTACCGTTAGTTGCGATCTATACGTTTCGTCTATTCACCCGCGGTCGGTAAACACGTGCGGTCGTCGTTCGCGAAATTTCTCCCGCTGTTTACACGAAATCGAATTTAAGACAATTCACGTTCTTTGAAAACTTTGAACAATTTTTTACCCAGATTGGGGAAAATCCCTCCCAATACCGTTTCGGACTAAGCGGAATTTCGGATTACCGAGTTTCGGATTACTGGTACTGTAACATATATATTTTTGGCTGTTAATACCATTTTCCCATCAAAAGAACCTCTGTTTTATTTTTATGTTTAATGCCCGTATTAGCCTCTATATTAATGTTTGTTTTATATTATTTTAATGCATTATACAGCGTGTTTTTTTTAAACGCAACCCATTTTTAAGATTGAATAATGCATAAGTAAATAAGAAATTAGTACTTTTTGTTGATCTTTACATTTTACAACCTATTATTTAAGTTTGATCACATTTAGTCTACATTATGTGTCTAAACAATCCGCCATTTGGCATTTGTATAAAGTTATGCTTTCTCCATCAAATTCCCGAACACGTGTTGCAAGGTGCCTCTTTGTATTTCTTGCATTAACTCCTTCCGAAGTATCAAGAATAATATTCAAGGAAATGAATCCCAAGACGAGTCCTGGATACGACCTGATCACTGGAAAAATTCTGAGGGAACTACCTCGAAAAGGTATCTTGTTACTAACATTTATAATTAACGCAATGTTACGATTAGAATTTTTTCCCATTCAAATGAAAATTGCGCAAGTTGTAGTCATTCAAAAGCCAGGTAAACTGCCAAACGACGTATCTTCTTACAGGCCAATTAGTTTGCTTCCAATAGTATCTCAATTGTTTGAAAAGGTAATTCTCAAAAGATTAACTCCTATTGTGGAGGAACTTAACTTGATACCGGACCATCAATTCGGCTTCCGCAAACAACATTCTACCATTGAACAATCTCATAGATTAGTAGATATTATTAAAAATACTTTCGAGACTAAAAAATACTGTTCTGCTGCATTTTTAGATGTACAACAGGCCTTTGACAAAGTGTGGCATCCTGGGCTTCTCTTTAAACTCAAGAAGTCTCTCCCTCATTCTTTTTATAACTTATTTAAATCATACTTAAGTGACCGTCTTTTCCAAATCAAGTTTGAAAATACTCTGACAGAACTAAAGCCAATACAATCTGGTGTCCCACAGGGGAGTGTCCTTGGCCCTTTGTTATACTTGTTGTACACATCAGATATCCCCACAGGCCTCAACGTCACAGTGGCTACATTTGCGGATGACACTGCACTACTATCCAGTCATGATATTCCTCAAGTCTCTTCCGACAGCTTACAAGACGCTTTGAATGAGCTCCAAGACTGGCTAAAAAAGTGGAGAGTCAAAGTAAACGAAACCAAATCAAAATACATTGTCTTCACCCTTAGGAAAGGAAACTGCCCCCCAGTTTCAATAAATAACGTACCTTTGGCAGAAGTAACAAGTGTCAAATATTTAGGACTTCACCTTGATCAAAAGTTAAATTGGAGGGATCACATTTGGTGCAAGAGACAGCAGATGGAACTGAAATTGCGTAAACTTAATTGGCTCCTAGGAAAAAGCTCAAAATTATCGCTGGCTAATAAGCTATCAGTTTATAAAGTTATGATCAAACCAATTTTGACTTATGGGATTCAGCTCTGGGGGACGTCGAGCACCTCAAACATTGAAATTTTAGAAAGATTTCAATCTAAAACTCTGAGAAGAATTATCGGAGCCCCGTGGTTTGTTTCAAATGCGACCATTAGGAACGATCTGAAAATTATCTCTGTGAAAGAAGAAGTATCAAGATTAAGTCAAAAATATCAGGAAAAACTTTTAATACATCCAAATAGCCTAGCTATTAATCTTTTAGACAACAGCCAGATAAATAATAGACTTAAAAGTGTCAAACATGTTTTGGAACTCTCGTACAGATTTGTGTAGTTATAAATAATTTGTGAGTTACTTTAAGACGCAAGGTTTGTCGTTGGGCAAGCTCTTGCTCCCGTTCTTATTATATATCCACTTTTTTACTTATTGTTAAAATTAACGAATGAACAGATTGTAAAATAAATTACTGTAAAAAAAAGCCGTATCGTGTAATGGTAAAATCATCAGCTGATTATTATTTCATGTGAGTAGTGCAACCTAAATTACCATTTGAAACATATGGTTTATGAAAATTCCATACTGAAAGGTGAATGTGGAATTGAGTATAGCTTTACTCAAATAAAATAAAAACAACCTGAATATGAATCTCATGCTTTGGTTAATCATGTCCATAACGATGACATGGCACTATGAAGGGTTCCAGAACGTAGGCCCAAACCGGATTTTCTCCATCTTGCGACCGTCAGCTCCAACTGATTACTCGTGGCCAAAAACCAAACATAAGAAACAAATGAAAAATTCTTTGACGAAAACAAGAATTCGCCGGGACAAACGGTACTTGTTTTAAGATTATTATTGATTGATAATTTATTTATTTATACATTTCATAGAAACTATAATACTGCCAAAGCCAATTATACTATAGCATTAATGTGAGTTTACATTTAAAACATACAGAAGAACCAGTAAAAATTATCGATTTACACAGCAACTGTGTTCATTTTACTGTCCATTTATTGCTTTTCCTGCCACTGCTAATTATGACAAAAATATCCAACAAAAATTTAATGAAGATAATATATTTACATAAATATTTCTACAAACTGAAAAATCAGTTGCAATAAATAGAATACATAGATCAAGTTGAAAATAAATGCTAATACATTTAATGTATCAAAAGACAATCAATAATGATTGATTTTGTTTAGTTTTCCATCAAAATACATAGAGTTTTAAATTGTGTTAAAGTGTCATATAAGTCTAGGTAAGAATTTAAAGAATCATTAAGTCCCATCATTACGTTCAATGTAGAGAAATAATGGGTTTGGAGAGAAATAATAATAATAATGTTGCCCCCCCCCCCCCCCATCAACAATACCTCTTCTAATGGGCCAGGACCCGTCTTTTAGCGGATGAATACAGACTGCTCCCCCTTGGCAGGTAAAATCAGAGGCATACGGATTGCTCCCCTAAATCCACTAAAACAACTTCAAAACTCGCCAAGAGAAGGGCGAGAAGAGCACCCTACTGTACATGTTATGTTATGCTCCTGACAGCTGGTTCACAATTAATTCTACGTCATTCGACCCCCGACTGCGCCTATACAGTTCGTGCATTATATCTCCGGCTATGACCACTACGGTACTAGCCGTGTCATATGATATTTTTAACATATGATATTGGTAAACACAACATTTGACAAGCAGCGGTGTTTTAGAAAATGTTTTCAGAAAAGTACCCCCTCTCCCCCCCGCACCTTACAATCAGCTGACTCAGTCATAGCCGGAGATATAATGCGCGAACTGTACTCCGCCAAGCACGCGTATCCGCCGATCATCGTGCAGTTCGTCTCCAGTCATAAGTCATTTATTTAGCCAGTTTAACAATAAATTAGTGAGTCGGTGGCGCAGTTGGTAGCGCACTCGGCCCCGGTTCTGTGGCGGCAGCGTCGCAGGATTGAGTCCCGATGATGCCGCATACTTTTAGCAGTACTGTTCATCCTTGTACTGTACCAGCTCACTCCTTGGGTTTGCTTGATAACATCTACGCACAGGCCTGAGGCCCATGTGGGGGGGGGCAAATGCAAGGTAAAAAGAGGCCACCACCCTCTTTTAAAATAAAAAAATATATTTCTCTGCAAGACTGACGTTTGGGAGGGAAAACACAATGCGTAATGCCTTTTTCTGAAGTCTGAATAAGAACTGGGTCCGTTGATTTTCACAATCCCAAACAGGAACAGCATAAGACAGGTAAGGGTAAATGAGCCCATAATATGCTGACAGAAGAACCTCAGTTAAACTGTTCGACTGAGCACAGTTTCGACTGAGGATCTTCTGTCAGCATATTATGGGCTCATTTATCCTTACCTGTCTTATGCTGTTCCAGAAGCACCAAGGAGGTTTTTTGTTGCTCGCTGCAGATAAGAAAAAGAAGAACCTCAAGGCTACTGATGTCGATTCCCGCTGCCCTCAAAGCAACGTCTTCATCAACCATCACCTAGCCACCAACATCAAGGCGCTTCTGGGGCGAGCGCGAGGCTACAGCGAGAGGGGAAAATTGACTTCGCAAGTTTCATTAATGGGAATATTCTCGTAAAACCCAAGGAGAGAGATGCTGCCGTCAGGATCATCTATCCCGCGCAGGAGAACTTGGGCAATTTTGACTCTTGAGTTATTAGGCGCATTCGTTTTGATGTTAAAAAGGCCGCAAGTATATCACCATCACTTTCAATTATTGTTTTTCTCATGGTAAATTATTTTTTATTTATCCTGCATTATTGGAAATATTTAAGTTTTATAAGTTTATCATATTAATAAATGTATATATTTTAAAGATGTATTGCACAAAAATTGCCTTTTGTACATATTTTTATCAAACATGCATTTTCCCCATCATTTTGATATTTTCATAATGATTATTTAATTTCTCAACATTTTATTCTTTACACCATGATAGGGCTGCAACTTGAATTTTTAAATAATCATTCAACATGAACATGAACATCTGTTTCAAGTTAATAATTTCTATTCCATTGGCTATATACAGTGCCTTGGCCGATGGCTATGCTTATATTTTATGCGATCCAGCATCTGGTAAATAATATTTATTAATAACTATGTCATTTTGAACCATAATTTTACTTAGATATAAAGTATGAAACAAATGAAATCATAGGCGGTGGTAATTATTTCGTCCATTAATATTGTTTTACATACGACAATAACATAATGCACGTTGAATGGTCAATTTATAGGCTTAATAATATTCTATTTCAAGCAATTTATGTATGTATGTATTTTGCGTTTTTATTCACAGATAATATTGCTATACTGTATTAACTGACATTATGACAAAATGCGATGGCTTTGAAAAGTAGAAAAAAAGAGAATTGAATAAAAAGCATTATAGTGAAAACCTAATTGCACTAAAACAAAAAAGGAAACGAAGATTCAAATCAAGTAAAATTACTACACTCATCTTTTACTCATACTCCGGTTAAAATACGCAGCCAGTACTGCGTCCAGGTCTTAAACATGTATCAAAGTTTAAGGATTTAGATGCTTATTTTCGTAGAAATAAATAATAAATTGATATAGTTTAAAATCAGTTTATTTTCTTCTTTAAGAGGCAATACATAAGATACGCAAGCTTCCTTAGGCTTCCTAGAGCAATTCAGCGTATCGTGCGAATCCTGTAACACAATGACAATTTAGAATATGTCTTAAATATTAATACCCCCGTTGCAGCAGACCTGCATACTCAGCAAATTTCAAATGCAAATGACACATTTCAATCCAACATAGCGAGATTTGACATGTTTTTGTAAACTCCAAAAGAATAAATTGGGGAGTGAGTATGCAGGTTTGCTGCTACGGGTACATTAAAACTGGGTTGTTTTTAATTCAATATTTAGTAGATCTGAACTAGAAGAAGCCATTTGAAGAGTGCAGGGAAGGAACGTATTAAGTCCAATTTTTTTTCAAAATGCAGTTACAGATGGTTTTGTATAGCTCATAATCTGCAGATGAAATTGTGAAGGAAAAAAGCAAATAAAGTGCTCAGTCCAGGAGATATTCCACTTTTAATTTCAGCTATGCAGGAAAAAATCGTGATAAGTCCCAATACACGAAAAGAATGTGGTTAGTCCAAGAGACATTCCACTTTTGATAAGGGGAAACCGGGTTAAGTCCCAAGACAAGGAAGAACGTGGTTAGTCCAAATCACCTGTTTACTTTCAGCTGTTTTTATTTTTTTTAATAAAAGAAAAACTTAAACAGTGTGTTAGAACTGGTACCGGTAACATGAAGTTGTTTATTATGTGACCATTTTATATAAAAAGGTTAATATTGTGTTAATTATCACTAAAGCTTTAGGTAAGACTTGGACTTATCACGTTTTGTCCCGGTAAGTGTGAATTAACACGTTGTTTTCCATTCAATTTAGACACTGCTTCAGTTTTTACTTTTTTAAGGCTACTTACTGAAAACTTTCACTCTTGAACATGTTTACCACTTAGAGTTATACTTTCACAAATGTATTTAAAAAAAAATTGCAATCTATAAAGAAGAGGTGGTTTCTGGGTGTATGGGAGAAGTAAACTAAAAAAATACTGAACCAACTGAGTTGAAATTTCACACAGAGGTAGATCTTGAACCTGGGAAACATATAGGCCTATTCATTCCTTAAAATCCCCTCGGGCTACGCCCCGTGAACGTCCTTAGGTTCAATGTTTACATTTCATAAGGATGTAAACATTCAGATACCGAAATGTAAACAGCTGTGAATGCTATAATTTGACATTTCAAAGAGCAGAAGTAAGATCAGCTGAAATTTTTATCGTGAGCGAAGCCACGGGCAACTGCTAGTAAATTTATAATTTAAACTAAGTTTTTTTTTAAAGTCTTTTAACTTAAAATTTCCTCTCCTGTAAAATTAAAAAAAGTAACTTAACACGTTCTTTCCCTGCACTCTTCATTTACCAAGTTTTATCAAGATATATTGAGAAATAAGCGAGATATAGAATTTTACTTATTTCCCATAAGGTTAACATTGGGATTGTGTTTACCAACTTTAAAATCTCTGCAACCAATGGAGATAGAGCAGTGATTCAAAATACTAAATTGTTTGTTTTTTTGAACTGAATTCAAAGATGCTAACAGAAATTTGATAATTTTTATTTTTATAAGTAAAAAATTAAAAAAAAACCATTTTTGTGGGGGTTTACTCCCTTTTACCCCCCTTCTGTTTGTCCGATCGGGCTGGTTTACGAACTCGTCCGAATAATTACTACTTTACACGTCCATGTCAAATTTCATTAAGAACTGACCATTTTTACGCGAGTTATCGTGCTTAAAGATACACACACACACACACACACACACATATATATATACAGGGTGTTTCAGAACTCCCTACCAATAATTTAGGGCATTGTTCCTAGGTAAGAAACATATCTAAATATCATATTTAAATTGTCCGGAAGTCCTTAGTTACTCACTCAGCTGTTATTTTGTTTTTTTCACTTATTAATTTATTTCTAAAAAATGGTTAAACATACGAAATTTAAACTTTGCACAAACATTTACGACAACTAGACAAAGCTACGAGAAAATTATTAAAATTAATTGTTCTAATTCATAAAACAAAATGGCGGCCATTTAAATTTTTGTTTCTTAAATAACTAAAAGTCCGTCGATTTTATAAAGATACAAGAATAACCGTCGATTTTTTACAAGAATAATTTTTTCAGTTAATTTAATTACAAATCGATTGACACTTTATTTTTTAAGATTGGACGAATATTAACTGAGATATGGCAGCTTTAGTGATACGTGACCGCTGGAGGTTAGTTGCAGTGCATGCCGAGGCATGCGGCTAAAGTATGCCAAAACAATGCAAACAGTCTCCGTCCGCTTTGCATGTTATTTGTAAGTGATTTTAGATTATTTCAAACAATAATAAAATATTACATATCCCCAAAAGTATCCTTTTTTACCAATTATCTATCATTAGGATGGCTTAAAAATTGCACTCCTTTTTACTGTCTTTAAAATTCACACAAAACACCCAATTTTTTGATATCAGCTGTGGTGAAAATCAACGTACCTGTTCACAAACTAATCAGCTGATTTTATTGTTGCCTGAAAATGTTATTATTTATTCTATGTAGTCAGTTCCTCTAACCTTTTACTCTAAAAAATGTAGCAAATAATCCTCCGCGGGGTCAGCGATCAGCACGTGTTCACGTTCACACGGGCGGAAATTACCCCAATATATTTTAATTTAGAGCATAATTAAAGGTAATGACCTAATCGCTTATAAACAACATGAATATCTCACTACTTCTCACAAACAACTACTCGACTCAACTTAAATCGTTGCTCGAGTAGTTGGCTCGGTACTCGACTCGACTCAAATTAATCCACTAATTGCCCGACCCTAATGTTAACTGGTTAACATTTTTGGGAATTTTTTTCCAGGTAGGATTTTTGGGGTTAGCAACGAATGTGGATTAACTCACTAAGGCCCTCCACACACCAGAGTGGCGATGGCGTGAAGTGACGCTGCACCGCGATGCAGCTTAAAAACCGACCGATGTATTGGTATGGCACGTTACACACCGCAGTAGTGGCGCGGCGCACAGTGGTCGGAACGGTGCAAAAACCCCCAAAAATAAAAGTTTGCGAAAGCCCTTAATATGGCTATTTTTTCAAACAAAAAAGTTAAGAAAACACGGGTCCACTAAATAAATCTATGTTTTTTTAGTTTTAACCGAGAACTTAAAAGTTGAATCTACGCTTTTAAAAAGAGTAATAACTAAACCAATTTTGCTATTAAACATTGATTTTTTGTAACCATTTAACACTTATTGCTTTTAAGATATACATAATGTTTTATATATGCACGTATTCGAAATTTTGTGAACTTTCCAAAAATGTATATGACTTTACTAATATATGTTATAGAAAAAGACTTATTAGGGTAAAATGATAGGCGAGTTAAAAATCATTTTGTCACTAATTTACCAAAATTTGAAGAGCCGGAAAAAATTGCGTCAAAATCCGTTATCCTGAGAGTTATATTTTCAAATACTACATACATTAGAGTAACTGCCACCAAAATATTATCGCCGCCATCCGCCGCCGGTGTTCAGGACACCCATTCAAAGTTGGGCGTGCACGGCGCGCGGCGCGGCAGGAATGCGAGGTAGGCCTACACCGAGATAGTCCGTTATCAATTTACCGATAGTGAAAAATTAAATTAATCGGTTTTATACTTATCTGACTCAACTAGCCACCGCGTACATTAATTTCTTGGAAAGTCTTCAGATTTATTAAAAAAAACTTATCAATGAATAGTTAATAACGCTTCTGCCACAACAGCAACAGTTAAAGAATGCGGTTTCTTGTAAATCAATTTGAAAGGGTATTCTGAGTAAATGTTGTAAATAGTTTATTTAAACCCAAACTATAATATTATTGTATGACTAAATATATTAATAGGGGTTGTTAGGGAATTTTTATATTTTTTTCGAATTGCAGTCCCACGCAAGTTTTTAACTCGTCATCGTGAACTTGGAGGGGGCAAGTCCACTGCGACTGCTTCAGGGCACACCTCTTTAGCCTCGTTTTAAATAATCGAAATGCAACATAAATGCCACTATTTAGACCTATATGATATTAATTTCTAAAGTTATGATTCAAGTTTCAATGCCTCGAGGACAGCACATTTTAAAGATTGGAGGCAGGTATAAATTGAAATGTTGGTTTTTTCAAGACCTTTAAAAATGATATCCTAATTTTCATATTTTGCTATTTAAAATTTTTGATTTTCAGGGCTACCAACATAAAAAAATAAAAAGTACTGCCAAAAACCTTTATTTCCTAAATCTTAGCATATCACATATCGAATTAAAGATGGGTTTACCATGATCAAGAATTTTTAAACAGAACAAAAATATATTGAGTGGTTCTCGAGATACATGGTATTCCGTAAATACCAATAATTTTCACAAAAACGGTCGCCATGTTGAATTGAATAAGGGCAAGTGAATTCAGTTTCCACCAAATTGATCGTCTTGATTAGAGCTTTAAATTGATGTATAGCATGGCATATGTTTCCGTTTGAAAATTCACAGATTCGAACCCGTAACCCTTGGTTTTTGGAACACCCTGTATTTTAAAAAGCTCAAACATATTTTAGCGTTGTTCCTTGGGGTCGATTTAGTGGGGAATGACTTTGTTTCATCTATGTTGGACTACTAGTTTTTCCGCAATCCGTTTGAGATACCTTAGTTGAGACACCCTGTAATTTACTATAAAAAATAATTCTTAGTACCTAAAAACGAGAAAATGGATCGAAGTAGGCGTTTTTTGGTTGTTTTTACAATTCCGAGTACAATAATAGCATTTGTTTTGAAAAATTAATTAATTTATAGGTTTTTGCACAAAAAACGCTATTTCCGACCACTGTGCGGCGCTGCTTTCACTGAAAATCAGCTGTCTGACATTTAATATTTTTTTAACGACAAAAACCTTGCATGGCCCCTTCTCGGCGCGCAACCCTAAGTCATTGCGGTGGCGGGAGAAATATATTATGTGGTCAACTACTGAAATAGATATTAGAACACCAGGTTATAACTTAGAGGTTGTACTACTGTATAACTTTTCATATTTTACATAGCACTTTGAACATGTCTTAGCGAATTCGCCTCCTTAGGGAAGCCACTACTACCGTTGCGGCATGGTAAAGCCTAAGCTCGGAACCCCCGGAATTTTTCATTTCTAGGCCCCTATAATCCAAAAACACGATTTGTTCATTTTATTACATATGAATTTCCACACCTGTCCGTAGTCACGATAACTTTTGTTCAAAGCTCTAATTTCGATGAAATTTTAAACCAACACGAATGTGCTCGAATGTGTGTTCGATTCATGACTTCGTGATCGAAAATCAGCAGGATTGGTTGACTCCGAGGGAATTATTTTAACGAAATAACATTTATTTCGATGTTCTAAGATGTTTTTATAAATTTTTTCTAAATCAAATCGTTGGATTGGATTCAGCATAAAATACAATTTAGCAATCTGAATCATTACTGTAATTCCTTATTGCCACATATTGACTTGCATTTTGTACATTATTTAACCAAAACGGGTAAGCCCAATGCAGACAAACATTCTTCACTTTCGTCTTTGTTTTATAACCACACTAGCAGATATACCCGCAGCTTCACCCGCTGAAAAAAATGACTAATTTTAATTCACTCATATTATGCCATGTGCAATTTTTAGGAATAGTTACAAATGGACTGATTTGGGTTATGGGCCATTGGCGTACAATTAATTACACCCTTAAGGTGCAGCTTAGATTAGAAGGTGTAACATTTCCTCTTTCCCTTGTGATTAGCAAATGTTATGAATTAGCTTTCTGCCATTTCCCAATACAGATGAGAATAAGACATAACCCGGGATGTGAAAAAAAAACGCTAAGCGCGGCTTTTCGACTAAACATTAATATGAATATAGTGCGTTTTTGAAAATAAACCGAAAACTATAAGAAAAAGTAGACGGTAGGCCTAAGTGCCTTGGCCAAAAACATATTTCCCAAAAAGCAATAAAATTAAAGATCAGGTCTCCAACCTATCGATAAGGCAAAATTATACTTGTAATGGTATATTTTTGTAATTGAAATCTTAATCGCCTAAATAATTTTAATTTTGAAACTCCGTTTCTAGTAAATATACATGTAGGCTACTCGAAATGAAATGTCTATCATGAGTTTTGAGATTTTAGTTTGAGAAAGTTATTTTTATATATTAGACAGTTAAACCAATTTTACTTCGGGCGGTTTGTACAACGCAAGTAGCTTAAGTGGCATTTGACAAAAATATAGTAGGTGGCTGAAATAAATTTGTACATTTTATTCTCTTAGTAGATTGGATATCGTGCCTTTTCTATCCCCTGAAAATATTGAATAGGCCTTCCATCCATTATTTTAAAAACTGAAATAGCCGCCATTTTCAATTTTATAATAAACTCTTTTTTAGCCATATGAGAGAGAATACTTTAAAAATCTTTCTTCATTCGCATATATTGCCTACAAAAAAACATTAGTGTCAAGTTTCATGGCCCAAAGGCTTGTAGTTTATGAGAAAATAAGCTATGAAAGCTAAAAATGGCCACCATTTTGAATTTCATATTATACCATATTCAAGCCTTTATAGATAAAACATTGAAAAATCTTTTCTTAGTACGCATCTAGAGCCTGTAAAGAATATTTGTGCCAAGTTTCATTGCTCTAAGCCTGATAGTTTTTGAGAAACTGTGATCAGTCAGTCAGTCAGTCAGTCAATGGGTTTTGGCTTTTATATACCGGGTGTCTCACCTAAAGTGAACCAATAGCTAACTTTTTTACTATAAATCTGACAATGAACACACTGAAGGGGCACTTCCCTTAATTTTTAACGCTGCTTTTTGGAGTCACTTCGAAAATTAAATATATGGCCGCCATTTTCCAATATGGCGGACAACTTAGATTTTTCTTATGGAACACCCTACGCTTATACTTCTACGCTTAATTTTAGGAACTTTTTATTCTTTATAATTTTTTCCTAAACCCAATGGTTCAGCAGATATGAGCAGTTAAAGTTTGATTTTTCCCCATTTGAAATGCATTGTGTCCATTTAACTGCTCCATCTCATGTATTCCTTATGGAGTAAAATCATATTCAAAATAACACATTTCCATGATTAAATCTCGACTAAAAATCATTTTATGATTAAACCTCAACTAAACTAACATTTTTAGGCACTTTTATTCTTTGGTATCTTTTATCAAACCCAACCGTTTTCGATATTCAGACTACCAACAATTTCACAATGCTTTTTAAATGGCGATAAAATCTAACTTTAACTGCTCATATCTGCTGAACCATTGGGTTTAGGAAAAAATTATAAAGAATAAAAAGTTCCTAAAATTAAGCGTTGAATCTAAAAACGCCCTAAAATATAGGGTGTTCCATAAGAAAAATCAAAGTTGTCCGCCATATTGGAAAATGGCGGCCATATTTTTAATTTTCGAAGTGACTCCAAAAAGCACCGTTAAAAATTAAGGGAAGTGCGCCATAAGAAGTTCTTTGTCAGATTTATAATAAAAAAGTTAGCTATTGGTTCACTTTAGGTGAGACACCCGGTATATAGATCTAAAAACAAAAACAACTCGTGGTCATCCATGTTTATACCGAACTGAAATATCGATCAGATGATCAAGTCGCGTCGTGCCACCCGAGGCGCTACTCCAATATGAAACCGTTCTCAGTGGATGGCCTGGCGTGACAAATGCAGCGCGGCGCCACCTGGCAGCCATGCCACGCCACGCCACTGGTGTGTGGAGGGCCTAATAAATTTTCTACTGCTGAAAATTCCAATTTTTGTAAGAAATATTAAACAAATTACGCATCAATTAAAAAAATTATAAACCTACCTGCATCCAAGATATCTCCGTCACTGTTGGCATCCGCTTTCTTCAACAATGCACGGAAACCTGTCAATAAAAATATTGATTACTACTGTCGAATAATAAAAAAAATCAATAATCTATTTTCCAGTGTTATTTTTAAACTGATGAGGTTATAAAAGTTTATTGAAATACGTTAAAAAGCCTAAACCGTTATCAAACTGGTATAGCCTACGTGTATCAGTTTTAGTCAGCTATTTAGTGTGACAATATTATTTTAAGTACAGCGAGTTGTAACAGTTTGCTTGAAAGAAGAAAGACCATAAAGTTAGTTGTTGCTTTGATGGGGCATGCAGTGACGTTGCTGTGGTAAAGTGTACCCCGGCTGACGTTGCATTGGTTCGCCAAGTCGACTGTACAGTTTTCAACACATTGTCTATTAAATAATATACCCTCTTATGCAGCAGGAAGGAAACTCAAGTTTGTTTGTATTCTAGGCTATTCTATATTAGCAAACAATGTGTACTCATCACTGTCTGTCCAGCAAAAAACCCTTTAACTTCCTTTATCAGGGAGTTTAAGTGTTTTAACTCCCTTAAAAAAAGAAAGTGACTTCCCTACCATTAATGGTAATACAGTCAAATGCCCAATACTACCAACATACCCAACATAGCCAACTACTTAATTGAACTCTTTGTATCCAACGCAGAGAGGACTTTGGCTCAAAATAGTCTGAAAAACACAACAACACCATATGATGTTACCAACAATTGTTCAACTAAATTTATTTTGTTGGAAACGAGTCACACTGAAATCTTACCGGTAATCAACGCCATGAAAGCAAAAACATCTGCTGGCCCTGATGAAGTTTCCTCAAAAATTATAAAATTATGCAAAGAAGAAGTCATCACACCTCTTGTCCATCTAGTGAACAGATCTTTTGCACAAGGCACCTTCCCAACCTGCCTCAAAATATCAAAAGTCTACCCGAAATTTAAAAATGGATCATCAGCTGAAGCTAACAACTATAAACCAATCTCCCTCATATCAACCTTTTCGAAAATTATTGAAAAGGTTGACAGAACACCTGCATCGCAATAACCTTCTCTCCGCTCACCAACATGGGTTTATCAGAGGGAAATCTACAGTAACCGCTTTAGCACAATTCATTGAAACTATCATTGATGAACTGGAACAAGGTAATATTGCTACAGGCATCCTTCTTGATTTCAGTAAAGCTTTTGACTGTCTAGGTCTATATCTCATTATTAAGAAACTAAAAACCCAAGGCGTACAAGGGAAGGAAGCCCAATGGTTCAAGAGCTACCTTTACGATAGGAAACAAATAGTGGAACTAACAGTAAGAGACACAAGAAAAAACGTCAAGATACAATCTCAGCTAATGCCAATTACAAGAGGAGTACCCCAGGGGTCGGTACTGGGTCCAATACTGTTCATCCTACTAACAATTGACTTCTCTAACACCTAGGGAAACATATGTGATCTTATCATGTATGCGGACGATTCAACTCTTATCCTGGCTGAAAAGCAAATTGACACATTAACCGACAGAACAATCACAGCATTAAACATTGCAAAAGAGTACTGCTTGCATAATGATTTGATCTTGAATGAAGCAAAAACACAACAAATAATTTTCACAACAAAAACAGAAAATTTAGGAGGGACCCCGGGACTCAAGACAACAGATACCGCCAAATACCTAGGTATCACGGTTGATAGCAAACTTTCATGGAATCCTCAAGTCGACATCCCTTGAGGATTCCATGAAAGTTTGCTATCAGGAGGATCAAACAAATCAGTACCATCGAAGCAGCCAAAGTTGCTTACTTTGCGTTATTTGAATCAACCTTGAGGTATGGGCTGATCACTTGGTGAGGGACCACGGTAACCAACATGCAAAGAGTCCTAGTTGTGCAAAAACGAGCCTTTAGGGCCATAAAAGGGTTAACCAAATTAGAAAGCTGCAGAGAACACTTCAAGGAGCTCCTCAATGTAGTATCCCTGGATATTCTGCAAACAACATTATACACACTCAACACAGACAATGCCAGAATAGCAGACCATCACCACTACAACACCAGAAACACACCGTCTCAGTTTATTTGAAAAGAAACCCTCTTATCGAGGAGCGACGTTTTTTAACCTGCTTCCAGAAGAACTAAGAAGCCACACACCAAATCATCTCAAGAAAGCATTGACAGAGTGGCTGCCGAAGCATTCCTTCTACTCATTAGAGGAGTTTTACAACTGGAAAACCTGATCAACTGGAATACCTGAAGAACAACCAAGGCATAACCTACATCACACCAGCATTCTTTTTTTATCAATTTTAATTATTAGATACAAATCATGTTTGTAGATTCTTTAACTTACAGAACTGACACTATTGTATTTCTCCGGGAAATCTAAATAAAGAATATTGACTATTGACTATCTTAAAACGGTTAAATTTACAAAAAGATAACAGGAAAACTTTTTCTTCTAAATTTGATTCTGCATGATTACAGATAACTTGCACCCCAATCGGTTGTTAAATAACAAAGTTATTTTCCCTTATGTGATTAATTACAACCATTACTACTGGAGAAAATTGGTAAAAACTATTTTTTCAGCTAATTTTTATCAAATTCAGTCACAATAATAAGTCAATTGATCAAAAATGTTTAGTTCATTAATTTAAAAATACCATTTTAAAATGTTTTGGTTACATGCATCACTTTACTTAATATTATGAAACAGGTTTTGAATTGTTGTAGCTTGTAATGTTTCTTGTTCTGCTTTGTAATAAAGAAATATGTTGTCACTCAACAGATTTCGGGGACTGTGTATCTAACAGCTGATTCAATTTTTTGTCAGCTGAAATCGAATAATAAAAATAAACCTAATAATAAAACAACAGCAAGCACTTTATCTGGTTTGTTTACTTTTATAGTATATTACGTTACTAGGCTGGGAAGTACTGTTTTGCCGGACGAGCATGATAGTTCCCGCGTGAGAGAAAGCGATTGCGGGATTTTTATACGAGTACGGCAAAACTTCCCGGCCGTGTAACGTATGTTATTTTTCATCATACTACGGAGAAAAAAAAATACTTTCAACCATAACGTAGTCCTTGCATAAACATACGTTTCTCAAACCTTCAAACCTAATCTATAACAAACAGAACAAACATTTGCTAAGGATGCAGTGCTGCCACTACATTCCTCTAAAAAGAAACCAATAAACAATCATTAAACGTTGGTTTGCTGCAAATCAGCTGATTGTTTACTTCCGTTTTATCCGGCCTAGGCCGGCAATGGGTAATTTTTGAGCCAACAAAAAGGAACTGAAGACAGATGTTTCTGTGTTAGTTCGATGAAAAAGCATTAACAGATACAATTAATTACAAGAGAGACCAAATCAGCTGACAAACAATTGAATCAGCTGTTAGATACACATCCCCCGAAATCTGTTGAGTGACAACATGTTTCTTTATTACAAAGCAGAACAAAAAACATTACAAGCTACAACAATAAAAAATCTGTTTGATAATGTTAAGTTAAGTGATGCATGCAACTAAAGCATTTTAAAATGGTATTTTGAAATTAATGAACTAAATATTACTGAACAATTGACTGATTATTGTAATTGACCTTTTAAAAATTAGCTGAAAAAATAGTTTTTACCAATTTTCACCAGTAGTAATGGTTGTAATTCAAATAAGTGAAAATAACTTTGTTATTCATGAACCAATTGGGGAGTAAGTATTCTGACCTTATGTAGAATAAAATTTAGAAGAAAAAGTTGTACTTGTTAATTTTTTGTAAAATTAATCGTTTTAAGATAATTTGAGTTTGAAAATTTAAACTTCCCACTATTTTGAATTTTGAAAAGTTAAAATTTTGGAAAAACTCCACTCATGTACATTGATACTTAGAATCCAAATACCGAGTCTCAAAGTTCTATCTTAAACATGCTTGAAACCAGAAATTATTTTATTTTAAACACATACAGACAGACAGCCACCTACGCATTTTTAAGAAAAATATTGTTATTTATGAGCTTACTTAACACCCAGGAACAAAACCCTAAAATATCCGACACAAACTTTGAAACACCCTTTATATATACAGGCTGTTCGAAAAATTTGGGGCAATAATTTACGTAGTGATTCCTTGGATCGAAATAAGAAAAAAAGTCTGTAAACATATATCCTAAAGTGCTTCGTTTTTCATCTGTGTGTCTGTGATTTTTACGTACTTAATCATATCTCACGAACCTCCTAACGTATAAACTTCAAACTTGGTATATGGATGACCTATAATAAGAACTATTTTTGTAAGAAGTATCAAGTTTCAACTTCGTACTATTTCAAAATGGCGACTGTTTTTTGTTTTCAAAACTAAATACTAAAACCCGTATCTTAAAAACCGTGAATTAAAAAAAATTATACAAGATACAAAAAAGCTGCAAAATTTAATCCAGTTAACGCTGATATTAAGATTATGAATATCAGACAACTAAAAACGGAGTTATTAAAATTTTTCTGAATAAAAACATGGTTTTTTAGAACATATACTGTCTGAAATTTGCGTGGTTTTACTCGGAAAGGTTAAAATTTCTCCGTTATTAGTAGTCCAATTTTCTTAATATCAGCATTAATTGGATTAATTTTTTTATCTTTTTTTTATTTATGGACAAAAAGCTCTATTTTCCCATATAAAGAGCATGTTATTTGCATGTCCATAGCAAACGGTCTATGGGTACTCTTTGGGCCTTTGGTAATATGTACTGCATAAATAACATGCACTTCATATGGGAAAATGGAGTCTTTTGTCCAAAACTAAAAAACTAAAAAGGATAGAATATTTGTGTAAATCACAAAGTTTTAGGAATTTTGAAGGCCTTTAAATTGATATGCTTTTTGGCAAATCATGAATTTTTTATTTTCAGGGCTACCAACATTTTCAAAAATTACATTTTTCAGAAAATTGGATATTATCAAAACTATGTCATGTGACATACCGTAGTAAAGCTGAGTTACCAAGGATTAAGGATTTCGAATCAGAACCGAAAAATATTTATTGGTTAAGAAAATACAGGGGTTTCTGTAAATATCATAATTTTTTACAAAAATGGCCGCCACTTTGAAACAGATTGAGATAATTTAGTTCTGTTTCCATCAAAATGTTTCTTTTAATAAGAACTTTAAAATGATGTAAAATTTTCTATAGGTTCACTTGAGAAAATATGGAGATTCGAACTCATGACCTTCATTTCTGGAACACCCTATAGATAAATTGCAATGAAAATATTTTTAATTAATTCTTTATACGCATATTAGAGGGAAATAATTTTTATTTGGCGTTTTTACGTTAAACCGTTCTCCCGTTGCAATAGGTGGACGGGTGGCCTGACTCACCCTGTACATAATGGTAATATATCCTATCCTATCCTACAATATTATAAATGTGAAAGTATGGATGTTTGTGTGAATATCTGTCTTTCATCCACGTGAAAAGTACTGGACCAACTGAGCTGAAATTTTGCAGGAATAAAGCCACTATATCAGAAAAGGACGTAGGCCTATTCATTTCCTTAAAATCCTCTTGGGCTACGCCCTGTGAACGTCCTTAGCTTCAATTTTTACATTTTATAAGGATGTAAAAATTCAAATAATGAATTGTAAACAGCTGCAAACACTAAAATTTGGCAGTTTAAAGAGCAGAAGTAAGATCAGCTGTAATTTTTATCGTGAGCGAAGCCACGGGCAACTGCTAGTATGGTAATATATTCATTATTTATGTAATACTATTTCTATACTATTTTGTGTTGATTACTATACCGTCTTTGTCTAGACCACCAGGGCTATCTTGGAACATCTTATCCAACAACTTCTCACGATAATAGTCATCCTTTTTACGAAGGTAGTCCTCCATTTCCTGTTTCGTAAGTTTTTCATCTCCGTCAGTGTCAAGTTTCCTGCAAAATAAAAACAACCACTAAATGAGTTTTAATATAGTTGAACTATCGTTCTATACAATTTATTTCTGCTTTAAAAAATTGGAATCCTTTTTAGTTTATTCGTAATTTTAACTGATTAAAATCAGCTAAAAAGGCTTATTTTGTTGTAGTTGACTTGATTAATTAAAGAAGGCCTGATTGGTGGTGTGATTGTGTGATGCCCATCCCCTTTACCGTGTGACCCCACTCCAGCTTTACTTGACACGAATCCGACTCTGGCTCTCACCAATATATGACGGTACAGGATTTACATGATCAAAAGTAAATTATTTCTATAACCCCAAGTAAATACCCCCTTGCAGCAGACCTGCATACTCAGCGAATTTCAAATGCAAAAAAATATTTCCATCCAATTTAGCGAGTTTTTGTGACATACTTAAGAATAACATGGGAAATGACTATGAAGGTTTGCTAAAGTACAAACACAAACAGGTATGTTAAAGCTAGGTTGTTTTAATTCAATATTTAGTAGATCTTAAGAAAAAGGAAGATATAGAAGGATAACAGAGAGAACGAGTATGCGGGTTGGCTGCCACAAAAATGAAAATTTCATGGATTTTAGACTGAAATACATTAGATCTCATCCAGATGAAGCCACAAACCAAGTTTTGTGAGGATATGTTGAGAAATAAGTAAGATATCGAATTTTACATAAAATTAACGTTGGGACAACGTACTGTTTACTCAATTTACTGTGAACTGTTTACCACTTTCGAAACCTCAGTAACCAATGGACATAGAGCAATGATTCGAGATACTAAATTGTCATCTAGAGAGCACGAAATACGGTGGGTGGCAGGGGTGTCCAGCCCCCCCCAAGGGCAATGGCGCATGCCCCCCCCCCAAACCAAGCCTAATGCCCCCCCCCCCCCAAAAAACATGACCACCCCCCACACTTTAATTTCTAACATTAGTTAATAGTATGTCAATAAAAACACACACCTCATATCCTGCCCTATCAAAGGGTATAATTGCGTTTTGTTTACCAAACTCTTAAAAACACAAATGACTACTAAGTATCAAGTAATAAAGTGATAAAGCATACAATAATAAAGCATACCAGCATTAGGTAATAAAGTGATATCACTTCAATATATAAAACACATTTATTTATAAGGTAAGTTTAGTTCCAATAGCATGAATAAAAAAGACACTAATATGTTGCTAGTTAATGAAAATAATGAAGTACTTTTTACAGTATGTGCAACTAGTGATACATACAAATAATCAGTGTTGTGATGGTATCTTTCGCAACGCAAGGGCCGAAAATGAGGTTTTGCAGCAAAACCCAAAAACAAAACCCTTTCGGCCGAAGTGCGGACCACCACACTACACATTGAAATATAGCATATATAACATGAAAAACTTATTATTTATTTGACATACTTGAAAACAAAACTTTGAGGTTATGAGCAACTTCTTTATCATGGTTTAAACAAATACAAGTGAGCTATGAAAGTCATATGATCACAATCATATGATCGTCTTTGGAGCATATTGAGTGCTCAATAATTATAAGTTGTTCTCACGTTGATTCAAGCAAATAAACGATCAGCTGACTTTTGGCCCTAGGGCTGGTCCCTCTGGCGGAAAAAAGCTGGTTTCGGCTACCAAATAAAGTTAGTAAAACTGGTGACTACGTCGATGTGTGGCAGAAAATCTTTTGCAGCCTACAAGTATTTGTAATTTTCGCAGTTTAGTGATGCATTAATTTAATATGGTTTCCATAAATTGGTTTTTACAATAACCAGAAATTAATTAATTTTTTTTACATTTAATAAATTACGTAATGAATGAACTTGGCTGTAAATATAATATATTGTTGAGATTTTACATCATTAAACACCGAAACAGTAATATTGAAATTTCAACGTTCTCGCAGATAGGTTCAAAAACATATTAAATGCTTGTCGGTAAAAAAACATCTTGGTCTTGGGTGCTGGTAGAGGTATGAGGAACGTCAACGTCATTTTGTGCTTGTTGATTGACTTGGGTCTGGAACGTCGCTGTCTGGAACGTACTTTTTCGATGGTCCGTTGTCAATTTTAATTTCAATCCTCAAAGACTAAACTACTTGACTAGATTGGGAGGCCTACTGTTCATTGAACAAAACACACATATAACCACTCCGTAGTTTGCCACAGATAAAAAAAATACAGAATACAATTCAGTTTCTGTATATCTAACTAGCTAAAATACCCCCGTTGCAGCAGACCTGCATACTCAGCGAATTTCAGATGCAACACAACAAATGGTATTTCAATCCAACTTAGCGAGATTTTACATGTTTTGTAATCTCCATTAGAATAACATGGGGAATGATTATGCAGGTTTGCTGCAACAGGTATGTTAAAACTGGTTGGTTTTAATTCATTATTTAGTAGATCTTAACTAGAAGAAGCCATATACCAAGTTTTGTCAAGAAATGTTAAAAAATAAGTAAGATATAGAATTTTTTTACTTCCCATAAGGATAACATGGGGAATGATTATACAGGTTTGCTGCCACTAAAAATTGAAATTTCGGGGATTTTAGACTAAAATACATTAGATCTCATCTAGATGAAGCCACAAACCAAGTTTTATCCAGATATGTTGAGAAATAAGCGAGATATAGAATTTTACTTATTCCCCATAAGGTTAACATTGGGACAACGTACTGTGTTTACCACTTTCAATATCTCGTTAACCAATGGACATAGAGCAATGATTCAAAACACCAAATTGTTTGTTTTTTTGAGCTGAATTCAATGGTGCCAACAAAGATTCGATAAATTTCATTTTTATATGTAAAAAACCCAAAAAACCCCGTTTTTGGGGGTGTTTATCCCCCCTTACCCCCCCTTCCGGTGGTCCGATCGGGCTGGTTCACGAACTCGTCCATTCGATGTTCCAAATTTCATTAAGATCGGATCATATTTACGGCCGCTATCGTGCTGACAGACACACACACACACACACACATATATATATATATACATATATATATATATATATATATATATATATATAGATAGATAGATAGATAGATATATAAAAATTCGAACGAATGGTGTTTTTTGCTTCTGGTGGCCCTAAAACGAAAAGTTATCATGGTCTCGGGCTTAGGTCTTACCATGAGACCTACGGTAATAGCTTCTTCCCTATAGGGGAAATTCGCTAAATGAGGTATCATAGGCTACAATCCAATACATCTAAACTATATGAAGCCACATAACATGTTTTATCAAGATATGTTGAGGAATAAGAAAGCTATCCAATTTTATTTACCTCTCATAAGGTTAACATTGGGAAAGAGAGTACACAGGTTTGCTGCCTCAGGAATTTGATGATTTGGGTATTTTAAGCCATAATCAAGTAGATATTAACTGTATGAAGCGCCGTGCCAGTTCTTATGGGAATATTTTGAGAAATGAGCAAACTACACAACTTTTTTTACTACCCATAAGGTTAACATGGAGAATGAGTATGTAGGTTTGCTGCCATGAAAATGTAAAAATAGGGTATTTTAGGCCATAATCCAGTATATTTCAACGAGATGAAGCCACATACAAAGTTTTATCAAGATGCGTTAAGAAATAAGGAAGATATAGGATTTTTTTTATTTCCCAAAAGGATAACATGGGAAATGATTATGCAGGTTTGCTGCCATAAAAATTGAAATATTGGGGATTTTAGACTAAAATACATTAGATCTCATCTAGATGAAGCCACAAACCAAGTTTAATTAAGATATGTTGAGAAATGAGCGAGATATAGAATTTTACTTTTTCCCCATAAGGTTAACATTGGGACAACGTACTGTGTTTACTACTTTCAATATCTCGGTAACCAATGGACATAGAACAATGATTCAAAATACTAAATTGTTTTTTTTTCAGGCGAATCCAATGGTGCCAACAAAAATTTGATTAATTTGATTTTTCTATGTAAAAACCCAAAAAAACCCATTTTTGGGGGGGTTTATCCCCCTTTACCCCCCCTTCCGATGGTCCGATCGGGCTGGTTTACGAACTTGTCCAATCGTTTACCACTTTACATGTCTGTACCAAATTTCATTAAGATCGGACCATATTTACGGCCGCTATCGTGCTCACAGACACAAATATATATATATAGATAGATAGATAGATAGATAGATAGATAGATAGATAGATATATAGATTCGAACGAATGGTGTTTTTTGCTTCTGGTGGCCCCAAAACGAAAAGTTATCATGGTCTCGGGCTTAGGTCTTACCATGAGACCTACGGTAATAGCTTCTTCCCTATAGGGGAAATTCGCTAATTAATATCCAACCACGATATCACAACAAAATGTGAACCTATAATCACCACTCACTTTTCTCAGTAATAAAACTATTTGTAAAACTGCCTCACCGCAGCCCAAGCAGGCACACCAACCGTGCTTCATACGACTGTTGACTGTTGCTATAGTCTAATCTCTAACGGCCAGTGTTGCATTGCACAGGATTTGTCATTTTACCCGCCAACTCCATTAATAATCCTCACTTTTACCCGGTTTTTCGGTGCTAATCCCTGCAAAATCGCTCCAGTTACCAAAATCCGGGTAGTTAGCCGAAAAACCACGTAACGACTTTGAAAACAACCAAAAACGGATACTTTCCTAAACTTGATGGGTAAGGAGGGAAATATTACAACAATAAACTGCACAGTATGTCACAGTAGTACGTCTATATTTACCTCAAGTATTGTTCTTGAAAACCATAAAAACAAAATTATTTTTCTCACCTTATATGGACATTGGATATTTGCAAAGCAAACCATAATGCAAAAATCCCCGGCTTTACCCGTTTTTTATGTATTTAGGATGCCGGGTAAATCCCCGCAGCTCAAGCCTAAAATCCCGATCCGATTTTACTCGATTTTTCTTAAAGCTCTCAATTAAGTCCCCAAATGGACATCAAAATATCCGCAAACCGGGCTAAAACCCGGTTTCTGGCAACACTGTAACGAAATAACCAATACAGTACAACCATACTAAATACATAATACCAACTTTCGTTCAAAAAATAAAATATATAGAGTTCCAATAAATCCTTGTGAAAATCCCCGATTTTACCCGTTTTTTTTTTTTGAGTAAATTTCCTCAACCCAAGTCTTACATCCCCGGTTAAACCCGGTTTTTTTAATCACCGCCAAATCTCCGCACGGCCTTAAAAATACCCGAAAACCGGGTAAATATCCGGTTTTTGGCAACAATGCTAACGGCTGTGTCAGACCGGGGCCACAGACCCCGTCTTAAAAACAGCCCCCCTGTTTTTTTTTGTTTTTTTTTTGTTTTTTTTTGTTTTTTTTAAGACCCTGTTTCTTATGGGCCCGATGTCAGACAGGGTTGCCAGTCGAGCCATTGCCAACCGCCTTTCAAAATAATTTAACAATTATGGATTGACGTGGAGATTCCGAGGATGGTTTACATGGCGAACATTCATATGACGATAGCAATCCTGATGAAATGGTTAGATAAATAAACAATACTTTTAACTGTTACGTATGGTTATGATCATTTATTTGTTTGTAATTTTCCCTTATTCGCTGGTTTAAAATTGCTCACAAAAAACCAAAATTCCGCCCGAAAAATCATGCCCCCCCCAAAAATTTTGATGGCGCAAATTGCGCTATGCCCCCCCCCCTTCTGGGCACCCCTGGTGGGTGGCAAAAACTGTAAACTCATAAAATATTCTGCTAAACATCAGCTGAAATGGCCGAATGAAATGTTTTTGTTGAACTGTCAAAGCTCTGTTTACGTTTCTCAAGGTCTTTTACGTGTAAGTTTGTATTTACTTTACCATATGATGTTATATTTGATTAACTACTCAAATAAATAATAAACAATAATTCCACCAATAGTGCACTCGTTCACCCGCCATATTTGCTGCTCGCCATTGTAGAAATTTGAACGAATGGTGTTTTTTGCTTTCACAGGCCCCAAAACAAAAAGTTATCCTGATCTTGGGCTCAGGTCTTACCATGAGACCTACCATAATATTCTATATAGGCCTATGTAAAAATATATGGGGGCGTACCCAAGGAGGGATATCGGGATATATCCTCCCCCAAGAAATTTTTGGGAAGATTAATATCTTGTTCATAATGAAGGTGGCGATATCACTAAACTTGCCGTAAAACAGAGAACACTACACATTAACTACTCACTAAACTTTTATAAGGGTTTTAAATATTAAAATTTTATTATTTTCAAGATAATTGATTCGGGGAGTATATAATGGATTAAGGTATTTTTAGCGAATTTCCCCTATAGGGAAGAAGCTATTACCGTAGGTCTCATGGTAAGACCTAAGCCCCAGACCATGATAACTTTTCGTTTTGCAACACCCAGAAACAAAAAACACCATTCGTTCGAATTTTTAGATATATATATATATGTATAAAAGAGGATGTTGGTATATATATATATATACATATATATATATATAGTTCGAATTTTTATATATATATATATAAGTATAAAAGAGGATGTTGGTATATATAAATATATATATAGCATTGATAAACTCAGACACTGCTGGACCGATGGCCACAAAACTTGGTAGATACATGTAGAAAGAATTTCATGGAGTAGGTTTATACACTTTTAATTTCGTGATAACTTTCAGGGCTTAGCCCTGGGACCGTCTTAAAGGTACCCATGTCAGGGATTTTGAAAGAATTTGAGTTCGATTTGTTTACTAACAAAACATGTGAAAGTAAAATTTAAAACAGGTGATGTAAATTAATGGTATTTCTTTCTGATATTTAATAATTGTATTTGTTTACATGAAGATTTGTTACTTGGTGCCAGATGGTTAATGAATTAAGACTTTTGAATTTTGAATATATTTTAAGTGCAATACACTATATAAAATGCTGGTATGTAGTATAAAATAAAATAAATAATTGATATTACTGAAGGACTTCTGTGATCACTGATCACTTATACTTGAAGGACTTCTTTTTTATGACAGCAAACTGCTATTTAAAGAGGAAGAGTATGCTACTGTAAAGAATTAATTTTATCTACAGCACTTTAAAAAAAATTGCCGGGACGGCTCATTCAATCGTTTTGTTCAATATAGAGTCTAAAAACGTAAGACAGCACTTTTTAATAATTGCTGGAGTGCATGGCATTGTAATTTTTTTGTTCAATGTAGACCCTAAAACCTTAAGAAAATGATATTTTACAGTGAATAAAATTTCAAGCCATCTTATATGGTTTCTTTAACACGTATGCCTTCATGAAGGAAAGAAATAGGATTTCTAATACGCAGGTCTGCTGCGACGGGGGTGCATAATAAAGTTTTAGTTAAGGGTAACATATGCGAGCAGATTCAAAGTGCCGTCGAAAAAGCCAAGGGCGTTCTTTATGTTGTGCCCCATGATCATCATCAGGGCAAGCTCAGGTACCGTGGAAACGACCATTAAATGCTTCTCGGCGTTCGTCTCTGTAAATTGGCCTCTTGAGTGTGTGAGCGCAATCCTCTTCACCTGATAGCACGATCGACTGGACAGCGGATACAAGCAAAAAGCACCTGCAAGAGGAAGGGCCGCCGATATTGGGCATGAGCCTACCCAGGGCAGCAACACCATTTGGGGCTTTGTCGGTGGGGCGTTGGATATGGTTACATTTTTTATATAGGCAGGCACTTTAAGCAGGAATAGAATATCCCCGTCGTAGCAGACCTGCGTATTAAGAGCGAATTTCTAAAAAGTTTTACTTTATGGAAATACACTTGATATGTTCAAAGAAGTAGATTTACAGCAAGAAAAATAAAGAAGAAAGCAAAACTATATAATTAATTGATGGGTGATAGTGTATGGTTAATTTTAATCGTGAGCGAAGCCACGGGTTCTTCTAGTATATATATATATATATATATATATATATATATATATATATTTATTTATTTATTTATTTATTTATATAGTTGGCACGGATAAACTCAGAAACCGCTGGACCGATAGCAATGAAACACAGTCAGTTATTTATCTGTCTTTATTTATCTACATACATGTAGAATTTCATGGAGTAGGTTTATACACATTCAATTTCGTGATAACTTTCAGGGCTTAGCCCTGGGACCGTCTTGAAGCTACCCATGTCAGGGATTTTGAAAGAATTTGAGTTAGATTTGTTTACTAACAAAACATATGAAAGTAAAATTTAAAAAAGGTGATGTAAATTAATGATATTTCTTTCTGCTATTTAATTGTATTTGTTTACATGAAGATTTGTTACTTGGTGCCAGATGGTTAATGAATTAGACATTTGCATTTTTTCAAAGTGCAATACACTATATAAAATGCTGGTATGTAGTATAACATAAAATAAATAACTGATTACTAAAGGACTCCAGTGATCACTGATCACTTATACTTGAAGGACTTTTTTATGACACTATTTAAAGAGGAAGAGTGTGCTACTGTAAAGAATTAATTTTATGTACAGCACTTTAAAAAAATTGCCGGGACGGCTCAAAACGCAAACGTTTTGCTCAAAATAGAGTCTAAAAACGTTAGGCAGCACTTTTTAATAATTGCTGGAGTGGCCTTGTAATTTTTGGTTCAAGGTAGACCCTAAAACCTTAAGAAAATGATCTTTTACAGTGAATAAAATTTCAAGCTATCTTCTTTGGTTCCTCAAACACGTATGTCTTCATGAAGGAAAGAAATAGGATTTCTAATACGCAGGTCTGCTGCGACGGGGGTGCATAATAAAGTTTTAATTAAGGGTAACATATGCGAGGAGATTCAAAGTGCCGTCGAAAAAGCCAAGGGTGCCGTTCCTTATATTGTGCCCCATGATCATAATCAGGACAAGCTCAGGTACCGTGGAAACGACCATAAATGCTTCTCGGCGTTCGTCTCTGTAAATTGGCCTCTTGAGTGTGCGAGCGCAATCCTCTTCACCTGATAGCACGATCGACTGGACAGCCGACACAAGCAAAACGCACTTGCAAGAGGAAGAACCGCCGATATTGGGCATGAGCCTACACAGGACAGCAGAACACCATTTTTGGGGCTTTGTCGGTGGGGCGTTGGATATGGTCACATTTTTTATGTACAGGCACTTTATGCAGGAATAGAATACCCCCGTCGAAGCAGACCTGCGTACTAAGAGCGAATTTCTAAAAACTTTTGCTTTATGGAAGTACATTTGATATGTTCAAAAAAGTAGATACATTAGATACATTAGATTTTACAACAAGAAAAATAAATGGGAAAGCAAAATTATATAATTCATGGGTGATAGTGAATGTTTAATTTTAATCGTGAGCGAAGCCACGGGTTCTTCTAGTATATATATATATATATATATATATATGTGTGTGTGTGTGTGTGTGTGTGTGTGTGTGTGTGTGTGTGTGTGTGTGTGTGTGTCTGTTAGCACGATAGCGGCCGTTAAAATAGTCCGATCTTGATGAAATTTGGTACAGACATGTAAAGTGGTAATCGATTGGACGAGTTCGTGAACCAGCCCGATCGGACCACCGGAAGGGGGGTAAAGGGGTATGAACCCCCCAAAAATGGGTTTTTTGAGTTTTTTAGATAGAAAAATAAAATTTATCGAATTTTTGTTGGCACCATTAAATTCAGCTCAAAAAAACAAACAATTTAGTATTTTGAATCACTGCTCTATGTCCATTGGTTACCGAGATATTGAAAGTGGTAAACGCAGTACGTTTTCCCAATGTTAACCTTATGGGAAATAAGTAAAATTCTATATCTCGTTTATTTCTCAACATATCTTGATAAAACTTGGTAAATGGCTTCTTCTAGTTCAGATCTACTAAATATTGAATTAAAACCAACCAGTTTAAACATACCTGTAGCAGCAAACCTGCATACTCATTCTCCATATTAAACTTATGGAGCTTACAAATTCATGTCAAATCTCGCTATGTTAGATAAAAATATATTGTTTTGCATTTGAAATTCGCTGAGTATGCAGGTCTGCTGCAACGGGGGTATTACCTGTTGCGGTTATCGTGTTGGGTTATTAGATTGGCAGGAGTAGGCCCATAAGAACATAAGGCAAGCAAAAACTCCTGATGACAACAGTGGCCACTAATGATGTCTACGACATTGCTACCATATCGCCTCATCATATATTATGTGAAATATTCATGCCTACTATATAAATATGCTATTTCTTTCAATGTGTGAAAAATATTTATTTAGCTAAAATTTTAATGTGATCTAAAATTTTCAGAATTTAATCTGTGAGGAGCCTGAAATTAGTTTCAGGAGTTATTCCCTTTGTTGTAATGCCTCTGGATTGCCTAAAACGCGAATTTTCAGATGTAATTTATGAAAAAATTTCCCCAAAACAAAACGTTATCATGGTCTTGGGCTTAGGTCTTACCAAGAGACCTACGGTAATAGCTTCTTCTCCCTGTTGGGGAAATTTTGTAAACCGACCATTAGATAAAACTTACTTGAATCCTTCGTTGATAAGGCCATCCAAGATTTCTATAACGAAAAACAATTGCAAATGAGTCTTGATTATTAATAAAATAAATGTAAATGTAAATGCTTACAGAATCTTATAGTTAAGCAGTTTATTTTGGTTCTTATTATTACACTCAAAATCTTAATTGGTTGCATTTAAAAATTAAAAATTAGAAAAATTCAAAACACATATTTTTTACTGATTGAATAGTTTTAACTTTATTATTAATTAAGTTAACTTAATAATTAATTAAGTTAACTTAATAATTAATTATTAACTTATTAATAATCAATTTTAATTATATTTATTTTCATTAATATAATGAAAATTAATCTTAAGTAAGGCACAAAACATTTCATTACAATGTAAAACGGTTCAACATTATAAATCGTTTTAGGGAACTAACTCCTACAAAAATTTCCACCTTTACTGTACAAAGTATTGAATCTATAAATTATAGCTCTGGACAGCCTTACAGGCGGGTGGCGAAAATTGTAATCTCCCAAAATGTCTGCTAAATAAACACATGTTTGGGAGAACTGTCAAAACTTTGTTTACGTTTCACCTCATTTACACTACAAAAGAATGCCCTGTAATATTTCACCGAGAGATTTCTTACTCAATGGAAATTTCTGGAAAATATTTGCGCATTGCATCAGCTGGTCTTTTAGTTTGGCAACCTTTCATCTTAAATGATTTGTTTACATTTAAGAATGTGTTTCCACACTTTTGTCTTTGTACTTCATGAATTGTGTTGAGCTTGCAAGCATTTAACATTAGTTGCACTTGAGGTTGCAGCAAAATATTTTCTTGTGTGAAGTACCTCTACATAAACAAATGACCATGTGATTTATTAACAAAACATTGCAGATAATAAACACTAATTACGACAACAGCACACTCACTCACCCGCCAGTAAGGTTGTCCAGAGCTATACCTGGAAATTAACTACTAGAAATTTCGTAATAATTATTAGACAACATTTTCGAATGTATTCAGTAATATGCATTTAAATTCATTGTTTAGAATAAAATTTTAAAAATTAAAACCAAAATGATTTTGAACTTTGCAACTGGTAAGGTTTTTAGGTCGGCAAAAATGTGAATCAGCTCTTCAATAAATATCCTACCGTTATAAAGACAGGAAATGCTTGTTTTTTAATATTTGAAAAATTCTGTAATTATTAAAAAATTATAAACCCACCTTCACTTGTGATTTTTCCGTCATGGTTGGCATCCACTTCCTCAAAAAATGCATCGAAATCTGTCGAAAAAATATTTTTTTACAATTATTCGGATGATTAACTACCCCCCGTTGCAGCAGACCTGCATACTCAGCAAATTTCAAATGCAAAAAATTGTCATCCACTGTCGCGAGATATGACATGTTTTTGTAATCTCTATAAAAATAGCATAGGGAATGAGTATGCAGGTTTGTTGCAACAGGTATGTAAAACTGGATGGTGTTAATTTAATATTTAGTAGATCTTAACTAAAAAAAAGCCGTAGGGTTGGTGCACCAGTGAATGATCACCCCACAGTGAATGACAGTTTTGCTGAAAAAACCCTGTATTAAGCATTTTATTTAGGTTAAAATAAGCGTAAAACTAGCCTTGAAATATTATTTGACAATAATATTTCATTAGTTAAAATTGTTGGAGTAGAAAATACTTTAAAAAATATTTAATATCGAGTGCCTAACTACCTTCGATTTATTGTTTCCTGCTATAGTGACTATTCCTGCAGACTTGCTGGATTTGCACCTATTCTCTATTCGATGAATATTTCAAAAATGCGTTACAATCAAATAATAGTTGACAGACTATCCTAAAATATAAAATAAACTTTTTAGATATGTCTTTAGACATGTTGTAATTAATTATTACTGAGTTTGTTCATAATTTGGGACGTAACCAGGGCCAAATCAGTAACCAGAGGAAACCTTCGCGGTCTTTCACAGAAACAAGATTGGTCATTTACTAGCTAGAATCTGTAATCTCAACCGACTTATTTCATTGTTTTCAGCTTATTTTTTAATTTTTTGACAGTTATTCAGCCAAAAGAGACCGGTCCTACAATGGTACAAAATTGGTCATTCACTGATGCAGTCCCGCCATTTATTGAAGCATGGCACAGTTGTCTTTTAATTAATATTAGTGGCCTGTAGGGACAAAAGCCCCTAGAAATAAAATAAAAATGCTGGATATTTGATGTTTCCTTCACACTCACAACTCGGTAACAGTTTGACGGGATTAAACGTTTAAAGTGTAGTTAAAAAAGATGTTTTGACATTTGCTAGTACGTCTCAGAATTATAAGAAAGAGTGTTACTTCAGTATAGTAAAGGGCTGAACTTTTCGGAGCAAAAGAAAGTCGTGACATATAACACAAAAATGTAAACAAATGTCGTGTGTAGCCTCCACCTGGTTCAAAAGATCATATATTAGACAGTTAAAGGGTAATTATTATGGAAATCTCCGATTGAGGCTACATTTTACCCAATAAGCAATTAAATAAGGATACAATCAGAAAGGTTGATGACTCCAAGATATACGTTGGAGCTTGTGGCTCCATTTCATAAGGAAGTTAGGTTTGGAAACGAGCTTGGAAAATAATTAATATTGTGGATTTTAACATACGTTCAACACTTTTTCATGGTTGCCCTTGTGTAAATACTGCTTTGTCTTGGTAGATTTACTTTTATTGGCCAAATTTAAAGGAGAACCTTTCTGGTAGGATCAAATTTAAAGCTGATGTAGCACACTCAATAGCTGTTATTGTAGCACTCTCTGTTGTTCCTCGGTCAAAACTATGACCATTTCCGACCGCACATAAAACTGGTAGAGCTAGTCCTTAAAAATTATGAATGAAACCTTCTAGCCAGTGCAGCGTCCCGGTCTTAAAGAGGTATTAAAGGTATAGCCTGTGCTTATTCGATTGTGTAAATGTTACAAATCACTTTAAATCAGCATCATCTACTGCTACATGATAAAATGTAAAATTAACAGTCGAATTAATTCCTCTTGCTTTTTAAGGTCCATAAATTATAAAAACAGAAAACTTAAAAGTAAAAACCCGTCATGTGTTATAGTACGTTCAACCTATTTTGCTGGATTTTAAATAAACCATATATCAACGTCTAGCATGTGGTTTTAAATCAAGTATAAGCAAAACATGTTTTAATGTAAACAAAGCAGACGTTTTAAGATTACAATGACTTTTAAATGGCAGATATTTAACGTTATATCTTATTTTCTGGTAGACTTTAAGAAATTTCAGTACTTTTCCGACTCCCTGGCATCAAGACCTATTTGAGACCCCTCCCCTTATCCTGCGACTTGCCAAACGCCCACAACTTCTGCAAAAAAATGTCGCTTACACATATAAATATATTATATTTATATCGATCATTTGGCATAAAATCGGCATCGTTATAACATGAACGAAACAAACACACTGAACTCTTTATAAATTTTAAATTATAAATGTATACTCAACCCCGTAATTATAAAGTCTGAAAATCATAAAGTTAAAAATATTAATTTGTTATAGTAAATTGAACATAGTTAGCTGCCTTTGGAAAACAAAACATGCCAACATCTAGCGTATGGCTTTGAATCAAGCATCAGCACCACATGTTTTATGTAAACAAAGCAGACTTGTTTAGATCCCAATGCTTTTTAAATGGCAGATATTTTACGTTATTTCTCGTTTTCTGGTGAATTTCAAGCAATTTCATTATTTTTCCCGCCATCACGGAACAGAGACCTTTAATTTGAGCCCTCTTCCATCTTTCTACGAGTTGCCAGACGTCCACAATTTTGACGCAAAGAATCGCCTTACGAAATTAAATATATGACTAGAGGCTTGAAGGGGCTAATAGCCCCTAAACATAATCCCTCTTAATATAGTACAAAATACCTTCTTAGAAAATAGGCTTTTGAATCCACAAAATTATGATTATTTATAGCATTTGGTTTTAATTAAAGAAATCAGACCTTTTAATATCCTAATGGTTTTTAAATGACAGCTATTTCATGTTATTTCTCATTTTATGGTAAGCTTAAAGCAATTTCAGTATTTTCCCCGAGTCCCTGAGATGGAGACCTTCGGTTTCAGCCCCCCCCCCCCCCCATCATCCTGCGACCTTCCAAACGCCCATTTTTCTTCCCAAAAATTTTGCTTACGTAATTATATATATATATATATATGTATAGATCATTTTGTATTATTAAATTGTAGCACTTAATTTATATCCCCAGGAAAGTCATGAGATTGAACACAAAAATGCAAACAAATTGTGACGTCATCAAAAGATCGTCATTAAGCTCGTATGTAGCCTCTAGCTGTTCAAATGTATGTATTGGACAGTTAAAGGGTACTTCTTATGGAAACTTTCAATTAAAGCTACATTTTTTACCCAATAGGCATATAGGAAAGGACGAAATCAGAAAATGGTCTCTCATTGACGCTTCCACGACCCACGTTAGAGCCTCTGGCTCCACCCCATACGGGAGATTTTACCTTACGTCACACACGTTTTTATGATTGCCCGGGAGTAAATGCTGCTTTGTGTTAGTATATTCACGATTCAATGTATTTTTATTGACCAAATTGAAAGTTGATGTTGCTCTCAATCAAGGCCGCACTACACTCAATCGCTGTTTCTGCAGCACATTCTTGTATGATCACACTAAAGTATGACCATTTCCGACCTCACATAAAACTGGCAGAGCTATACGCCTTAAAAATGCTAAGTTTCTCTATACCTTAATCACTTAATCACTTAATCACTTTAATAAGACAGGTACCTCATGGAGGACGTTACCCCGTTGTCTGCGCTTATCGATGTACGACTACTAGTGTAAACAAAATAGACGTATGCAGCTCTTAATGTTTTTTAAATAGTGAGTATGATAAAGCCCCTAAATTATAAAATGAGGAGAAACAAAAGTTAAAAAAAAACAGTTATTTTTTATAATAGGTTCAACCTACATTCAGAGCAAAATCTACTATATATTTGTCAAATACCACTCAGTGGAATCATTGTACAGCCCACACTACTTGACCTAGAACCTTGAAACTTTGCATGGTTGTTCCTCTTAGGGCGTAGGCATCCGCTAAGAACGGATTTTACAAAATTCGTAGTATAAAGGGGTTTTTGGCGAGGCCGAAGTTTTCAAATTTTCCCATTTAAAAGTATGTTGGACGATATTTGTTTACATTTTTAACGTTCATAAAACAATCAGCTGGTAGTTAGCTTCGGAAATGTATACGTTGATACAGATGATGATAAATTGATTTCTTTGATCATGGCTTCATTGATTTTTGTTGATTTGTTTCAAGGACATAATTATGTACTATATAAAGGTTACATTTAGTTTAGATAAAAAACCACCATTCATTAGTTAAGTGGCACCATCTATATTTCGGTAGCGGGAGTTATCGTTTTTCCTGGAGGCGTTCGTAATAATTTTTTAATTACATCTATGCCTGTCCGATGATTTGATGTTTCGTATAATTCGACGTACGCAGTTTTAAACGTGAAGAGCATACTGCATTTTGTGGCTGAGTCTTGAGACTAAATCCAGTAAGATGGAAAGAGAGAAGAACAGTGGTTTTTCAGTCACAAACAGAATGTGCTGAAATGATATGATTCTTTCATCTATTTATGTAAAAATTTATAAATTATACAAATCCCTGATTGTAAGTTATATTTATACTATCTTTTCTACTATATTTTTTCAAACACCACTGACCTATCATTGTACAGCCAAAACTACTTAACCTAGAACCTTGAAAATTTGCATGGACGTTCCTTAGGCCTACAGGTTGATGGCATTCACCAAGAACGGGGTTTTTTAGAACGGATTTTCGAGGTTTTTAGAGGTTTTTGGTGGAGCTGAAGCTTTGAAAATGCCCCATGTTAATGTAGTGATATTTTGTTTAAATTTCAAATTTTATTAAATCAAGCGTATTAGCTTCACAAACGGATACGTTGTTACAGTTGATTTATAATTTGATTCCTTTTATCGTAGTTTTATGGTTGTTTTGATGATTTTGTTAGGTTGTTCGTACTATATAAAAGTTGCATTTGGTTTAGTTTCGTACCTTATACGTTCAATCATAAGCTCATTATGTGGTACCATCTTTTTAGGCAGCGGGAGCTATAGTTATTTCCTTATGCCGGCCTTTATGTTTTTAATTACAATCATGCCAGTTACAATAATTTGGCAAAGTCCTTTTTCATCTAATTCGACGGTGTCCCGGCTTTTCACGGAAAAATAAATGCTGCAATCAGTGGTTGATCTTAAATTAATACTACGCGCCCATATTTTAAGTTAAAAACTAAGTGGATCGAGTTTGAAATACTGCCCACAGATAGCACCATAACTGTTTCGAACATTCAGCCCTTTACTGTACTTAATTGATGCCCTACTAGGCAATCCATGGACGTAATGGTAAATCTACAAAGAAGTACCTTAAAATCGACACATTTGGTGTTAAAATCAGTCCGGCCGTTTTCGAGTTATAACGGTGAAAAGAAAACCTTCACTATCTACTGTGGTATCTACATTTTATCCTACATTCCGCCATAAAAGAAACGTATCTCTACATGACATATTCCTTGATATAAATATAAACCCGAAGCCACGGGTTCTGCTAGTTGTAAATATTACATATCAACATCTATCATGTGGTTTTAAACCAAGCATAAGGATCACATGTTTAATGTAAACAAAGCAGACTTTTTTTAAATCCCAATCTATATATATATTATATTATTTAATACATGAGCAGTTTTTTTGTTACAAAGACTCCTTTTAAACTACTGAACCGATTTTCATGTTTTTGGTGTCATTGGAAAGAGCTTGGCGTGCAGTTTTGCAGGAAATAAATTTAAAAAAAGGTTTGACTAAAGGGAAGAGCCCTAGACACCCTTAAAGTTTCGTATTAGTCCAAAAGATTTAACAAGGGAATAGAAATTTCAAATAAAGCAGCTGATTGGAGCAAACAAAGTTTTTCAGCAAAGCCATATGTTGTTAATGGAATTGAAACCATTGCATGTACAGCTGGAGGCATTTCAGTTGATGGAAGATGTAAATAAATAAACTATTATCCTAATACATACTTAAGGTCAGGATTCAGTTTTAAAAACATTTATTTGGAATCACATGTGTGAAGATCTTAATATTTACATATGTTTATATTCCAAAGAAAAATACTAAAAGGAGGAATAAATTCTTATATATAAATTCTATAAATAAAAGAAAAAAGAAACAGACTTAACATTGATTATAAATAGATTTATTGAACCATTTTAGTTCGGTTTGAGATTAAGACGGGTCATACGCTACTTAGGGTCGCGAAACATGGACATCTCCTTAAAGATGACTGAGTATTCACAAAAAATTTAGTTTTAAAAAGCTTTTGTAAAACATTTCAGAATAACAGGACGTTCAACCATATAATTAACAAAATAGTTCTAGAGTAGTGAACCATAATTATTTTTATTTTGAAATCAATACATAACAATTGCTCGATTTCGAGCAATAGGTTTTTTAGTATTATTATAAAAACGTAATTTTATTTTAAGGTTTTTAGGATGAGTTTTAGCTTCATTAGATGGAATATCGTACATTTTGCAGCTTGTTTCATTTGATCTTAAAATCATGAAAATTTAGCCATGAAATGATCATGAATGTAATTTTCATGTATGTGAAATGATGGTTTTAGGGTTTAGAGACTGATACATGTTAAAGTTGTGTTACATAGGTCAGAGCGAGTGCTGAACGTCACATTGTAAACATTAACACCTGTGTGACCTTGGTGCGATCTGCCACAAACCTGGTGGAACTAGGTTGAATACTTCATTCCACATCATACAAAATTTTAACATAAAAATCAAGATTATGATTTTTTAATTTAAAATTTTACCCTTATAAGAACATTGAATTTTTATTTGAATAAATGAATCACTTTTACAATACTGGTCCAGTCAGTCTACTCGATGACCTTAAAAAAACTGCAAGGAGACGTTTTTTGATGAAATTCTACTAAATAAAATGTATATTTTAATATATCCAATGTTTACCAAAATCGGACCATGGGAATCTGACTAAAATCAAGTTTAAAAATCGCGGCTTTTCCCACCATGTGAAAATTTTTGGAAAATATCCCTCAACTTCATTTTTATCAATGTTTTTCAAGGTATTGACTTTGGACCGCCGCCAATTATTGTTTGGTGATTGGTTCTTAATTTTGACAGGGTACTCATTTTTCGCTAACATTTTGGATCTACCATATCTTCTGTATAATATTATTATTATTATATTATACTAGCAGTTGCCCGTGGCTTCGCTCACGATAACAATTTTAACACCCGCTGCCTAAATGAAGATGGTGCCACATACTGAGTTCATGATTAAATAGATAAGGTAGAAAACGATTGGTGACTTTAATATAGTACAAATCACCTAAAAGAAAAAACAACCATAAACCATGATAAAAGGAACCAAACTATAAATCAGCTGTAGAGACCTATCTGTATGTGAAGCTTAAACCGCCTTCTTGATTAAATAAAAATTGACAATTTAATCGAAAGACCATCCATTAAATTATAGAGAAAGATTTTAGACCTTTGACCCCACCGAAAAACCCTGAAAACTTTGAATTTTGAAAACCCCGTTCTCAGTGGATGCTCACGCCCTATAGGAACGTCTATGAAAAGCTTCAAGATTCTAAGTCAAGTTCAAGAAGTTTGAGCTGTGCGATGATAAGTCAGTGGTATTTGACAAATATAAAGCAGATATATATACTTTCATCAGTCAGAAATATGTTTTAGGAATCCGCTAAGAACGCAGGTCTGCTGCGACAGGAGTACTTAGAAATATCGCTGCCCCCCGCACGAAGCATTCTTATTTGGCCTCTCTATACTACACATGCCAGCACATCCCAGCGCCCCCGCCGACAAAACCCCTAAGGGTGTCGCTGCCTGGGAAGGCGTATACTCAGTAGGCCTATCGTTGAATCTGTGCTATAGTATATATAGTGACCCTGAGGCAAGAAATACCCTCTTCGCAGACCGTGCGTAATTAGTGAATCTTAAAGCAGTTTCCTGTTTCATGAACGTTTATGTACGTAGAGTAGAATATGCCTTGATTAAATACCACCAAAGTATTTTCTAGTGTTTTAGGATCTATTTTGAACAACAACAAAATAACATAGCCGTCCCGCAATTTTAAAAATGGTTTACATTATCTCTTTCATTAAC